>JAPPVO010000031.1:190326021-190585066 GCA_030407325.1 Camellia japonica | reverse complement strand
CTGAGTTTGAATTATTGTAAGTGTTCATTTTAATGAAATACTTCGATTGTTCTTCACATTAACTGTTGTTTCTCTTAAATTCTCCTAAGTCAAGCCACCAGTAAAAGTCCTCTTCATTGAGGCTGAAAGAACTAAAACACAATCGTCTGATAATTGGTTGGCAATTATAATTTCTGTAAGGACTGATTGATCCTTGCTGGCACGCTCGCATTTACAAAATTACCCTTCGAAAAGCCAAAAAGCCAACAGAACTCCAAATAATTACACCGGTTTACAACTTTCTAATCATAATTAACTAGTGATCACCCATGCGATACACGCGATTTTAGAAAGTCAATAATCACTAAAAGAAATTTGCTATTTGATTGTATTTCTTAATATTTTTATTTAGTTTGTGTATATAAATCTTAATTCACATCATTAAAAATATTTAATATTTCACATTATTGAAATTTTTTAAAAACTATCATACATTAAGTAAATCATCACATATATAATAGCTAATTTATCTAAAATTACTTCAAACAACCAAAAGTAGAGTAACAAAGGCATATTATAATTAACCAAAATGACTAATATATTAAATAAAAATAAACACTAATTTTGTTTAATCAATAGTAGATATTACATTAATCATCCCATATAATATAATAAATTAAAATAAAATAATCAGAGTTTTTGGAAAACTATAGTAGCGCTTTTGTAAAAATTTTAAAAAAAAATCTCAATTAAATGACACATTATTAACAAAAAGAAAGAAATAAGGAAAAATACATATTGTAATAAAAAAATTTAAAAATAAAATAATAATATCCATTTACATAAACTCACTTTCTCACAAATGTAAAAACTCGTGCAAATACACACTTCAAATGTAAAGCAAATATTTAAAATTTTTAGGCACCAAAAATGGATCAGAAATGGCTCAATGTTGATTGTTTTCCCCTCAATCTTCTGTTCATGATTTCTTTTGCAGGAATTTATTTTTATATTGAAAAGATTATACTTAAACAAAAGATATATATGGAATTCTATCATATTTAAAATTTGTATGGATAATTAATTGATGATTTTAAAATATAGAATATTAAGTTCAACTTGAAGATAAACTTTAAAAAGACTAAACTGAAATATATGGAATTCTATAACAAACTAATAAAAGATAAATATAGATCGTTAAAAAAATTATTATCTTTGTGGGATATTTATATCCCAATCTTAATCTTTTTTTTATTTAAATATTCTGTTATCTTTTATTTAAATTTTCATTTTGCAGTTCAAATCTAAATAGTTATATTTTTATTTTTGTACATTTTTTCATCTCTATTTTTTTGTTATTCATATATAAATAAATACCTTTTTATTTTAAAAATTATTTCACTCGTAATATTTTTTTATAAAATATTTTTTAATTATTCATAAATAAATAGTTAACTTTTTACTTTTAAAATTAATTGACTCGTAATATTTTTTATTTAGTTATTTTTTTATCTTTTATTTGACTCTTTATATTATTTTTGTGGTTAAAATTTGGATAGTTATATTTTTATTTTTTTTATTTTTTATATTTTTATCTCTACCTCTTTGTTCTTCATATCTAAATATTTATCATTTTATTTAAATATATATAATCCTTTTGGCTTATGAGATTTAATGATTAAAATTTAGAAAAAGTGGGAGGGGAGACTTGAGAGGTAACACGTAGGAGAGAGAATCCACAAGAATTTAGTAGGGGTGAGCAGCGGATATACCGATCCGCCAAAACCGACCGAACCGAACCGATCCACCGCATTTTGGACGGATGCGTGATGACGAGCGGATGGTTGCGGATTGATTTTCTCCAATCTGCCAATTTGGCGGACGGATGGCGGATTTGAGGTTCCTTTGGCCGCAACCGAACTGCCAAACCGCGAGCACCCTTAGTAATTTATAAGACTTTGTGTTTTCAATTTGTTTAAATATTTTGTTTGTGTTTTCAATTGAAAAAGAGTTCAAATATTCTGTTGAAAAAAAGTTTTCAACTTGAATATATTTTTTGAATTGAAAAAATAAACGTATTATTTATCTATATTTTTTGGTTTTTAAATCTAACTCTAAAAGTAATAAATAGAAAATATGATATATGTTGGTTGGTTTTTGTTTTCAAAAACATATATAAATGTAACAATACAGAGACATACAATCTCTACTATTACTTTGTTCATGGTTTTGGTGGTTTGAATTGTTTTTATATTTTAAGAACCACAGATTGTAATATTTCATGTGGATGAGGCATGCAGTGATTGTGATATTCTAAAGTTTCAAACTTTCTTTCTTTGGATGAGGCATGCAGTAATTGTAATACTTTTTTAAGTCATTGACTGTAATACTTTCTTTTTTTTTTTTTTTTTTGAGGAAGTACACAAGTTGAACTATGTTGAAAATTTATAAAATTTCAAACCGCCAAACCGATTCCCATCCATCCGCCCAACCGCCAAACCGCCAATCCGCTCAATCCACATCCGCCGGATTGACGGACGGATGCGGATTGATTTTCTCCAATCCGCCAATCTGGCGGACGGATGGCGGATTGAAGGTTCCATGGCCGCAACCGACCCGCGCCCACCCCTAGAATTTAGTATTAAGAGTTTGGAGAATTCTCATACTCCACTACATTTGCTTATATTTGCTTATGTGTGTGTATATATATATAGTATAGATTAGGTTAATTTAATTGGTCACCCTTGCATATTTCTACCAAAAGCATCCTTTACTCTCTTTTTTTTAATAAACTTAAAAAATCATATTTTTTTCTCATTTTTTTTTTTTTTGTTTTTAGTGTTTTTTTTTTAAATTGTACGAATTTTTTTTAATAAAAATTAATAAAAAATCAAGTCCATCTAATGTAGAAGGATTTTAAAAAATTAAAAAACCAAAATATAAAATACAAAATTAAAATTCCATTAAAAAAAAAAAAAAATGGTATATATTTTTGTCTTTGGTGAACTTTTATTTTATATATTTTTTGGTCTATCTAATAGAGTAAAGCTCAAAATTTTAAAGCCTTCAATTTTTATTTTTATTTTTAAATTTACTAAACTGAACTTTTGTTTTTAAAAAAATCACTAAAAAAGTTAATCCCGAGATTGTTGAACTTCTATAATTGTTAGACTATATGTAATTCTCTTTCATAATTCAAACAAAGAATAAGGCAAAAAAAGCACAGTACCTTTATTAATAGGTGCGTCATAATCTGCCCTAAACATTGGCAGTTTCATGAGATAGTAAAAGTAAACCCCTTCTTCACTTCCCATGCTCTCTTTCTGGTCTTTCAATTTTACCTTTGAGACTTGATGATACAGTTATGATACAACGGGTTCCTGGCGAAACGGGTCGGATTGATCCACACTTCTCGAGCCAATATCCGAGTGGTCAAGCCCACCTGAGAACCTGCACAAGAGTTCAACGGGGAACGGGGAGTCCCCCAGCGAACCCTCCGACGAGCAAGTTAAAGAGAGAGAAGTGGAATGTAAAGATGTAAATGAGAGATAGAAAGCTTAACCTTCTCCTTGTCTTCAACGTCCGCTTATATCCTTTTGGTAATCATTTTGTTGTCTCTTCCGACCTGTCACCTTGGCCAAAAGTCTATGCTGTAGCTTACCTTGTTTAGGGTGAGGGCGAGCTGTCCCGACGGAGAGGTGTTGTCGTAATAAATGCTGTGAAGGGCTGCATTAATGGTGATGTGCAGTGGCAATAACTTTGCAGATCTTTGTCTGCTGATGTGGCTTGCCTTTCACCTGTCATTTGTCTGAATATCATTGGTCCTTCATGTCATGCTGACTTTCAGCTGTGCTGGGCCTTATCAGTTGGGTTATGTATTAGGCCCTAAGTGGTAGGCTTGGGTTGTTCATAGTGGGTTATGGCCTTTATGGGCCTACCCGCGTCAGTAGTCCCCCATTCTCAAGTGCAGCGTCAGTCCAACAAAGGGAATAATGAGGAAGATGGGGGTTGAAGGTGGAGTGAAAGGAACGAACGACTAGAAGTGACCGAGTGGAGGGACCGAACGTGAGGAGGGCCGACCGCAAAGGGTAACCGAGCGGGGGACCGACCATGAGGAGGGCCGACCGCGAAGGGTGAGGTGGCGGGGTGCAGGGCTCGAGAGGCGGCGGGTCACGTAATGACTTAAAGTAGAAAAGACAGGGTAGGAGAAGGTGGCAGTGAATCGTGGTCATACACGTGGCAGCATCTCGTGGTGGGGGAGGTTAAGCGTTGGGCCAGAAGTGAAACGATAGGTCATAATGGGTGTTGAAAAGACAGTTTTGGCGGAAGGTTGAAAATTTTTTAAACTGGCGAAAATTAATTGCGACCCTTGAAATACAAGGAAATCTTGGGCTTTTGGTATTATATGTTTTACCTACCTTTTTTCGAAAAATCAAAACATTCCAAGTGTAGACTCCTTTGTTGCAAGTGATACACCCTTGCGCATTTTTTGAATTTCCTTGCACCTGCGTCTGAAGCGATTCATAGACACACCACAGAAATGGCCCAAGAAGAAGCTGGAACCGCCAGGGTTGATCAATTGGGGGATGACGACGCGGTGAAGTTGGTGGAGCAGTACAGGATGGAGAGGCAAGTGGAGAGGGTGGGGGAGCCGGCAGTACGATCTCATTCTTCCACCATGATGGCGGCTCCAAAGCCAATCAGCCAGGTGGAACCGGATCACTGGCATACGAAGGCTGACAAATCAACGGTGACTGCAGTGGAATTGGAGGGTATGCGCGAAAAATACCAGATTCCCGCCGAAATAGAGCTACTGTTGCCGACGTCAGCGAAGAGGTCGTCCGACGCCCGGCCGGGGGAGTTTGCCCTTTACGAGGAGGCATTGAAGGGAGGACTGAAGTTGTCGCTTCCGCAAGTGGTGGTGGATGTCCTAAACTGGTAAGAGGTAGCGCCGGGTCAACTTATGCCCAACGCGTGGAAGATTGTTTTGGCCTGTGCGAGCGCGTGGCCAAAGGCGAACGAAGGGGCGGCTATGACGGTGGACGAGTTTTTTGCGTGTTATAAGGCCTCAGGACAGCAAGAGACCTGGATAACGTTGCAGGCGGCGGCAGGGAGGGGTCTGGTGACGGGTCTGCCGTCATCAATTAAGGGGTGGAGGCCATGGTGGTTCTACATCTCCGCGAATGGGGGGATTGGGGTGCGTACGGTGTGGAGAGTGCCCACCAAATCTGTGGAGTCAAAACTGGGGGCAGCAGCAGAGAAGAGAGTAAAGAAGGTAAAGGCATGGAGGGAGAAGGAGGAAGTCAGGTGGGACGAACTCATTCAGCCTTCAGCGTTGTTTGCTGCGGGGTTGGGCCCTCAGCCGACCGGTGGGGACTTGGAACCGGCAGAATTAGAGGCGAGAAGGAAAGCACAAGAGGTGAAGGATAGGTCCATTCTCGCCAAGGCCAGCAAATTCAAGGAATCGCAAGCAGACCGGCCGCCGAAGCCTATCGCGAGGGAGAGGATCCGACCGCGCCCCAAATCGCTGGGAAAAAAGACTTGGGTGAATCTGAGCCACGACCGCCCCCAATTGATCCTTTGAAGCAGAGGGCCAACAAGGAGATGGAGGGTGTGGAGAAGAAGAAGAAGGGTGAGGAGGAACCTGCCTTGAAGAAGAGGAGGGAGGTGACGGCAAAAGAGACCCCCATGGCCAAGGAGGCAAAGGAAGAGGGAGTGGGGCAGACCCCAGGAAGGGTGGTTGCCCCAGAAATGGTGGAGGTCGCCTCGGAGGTCATGGAGGTCGTCCTAGTAGTGGTGGAGATCACCTCGGAGGGCGCATAGATCGGCCCCAAAATTCAAGTAGAAGGTGGGGCAACTAGCCCTGAGACAAGGGGAGAGGGACAACCCCAGGGGGGTCCTGCGCCCCAAGGAGGGGGGGTGAGGCCAAAGTATGCCATCTACCATGTTCCCGCAGTTTCAGGGCGAATGGAGGGAAAAGAAGGCCCAGCCAGGACAGCGGCAGATCTTCTTTTGGGGTAGTGGACGAAGGAGCCGTGCGCTCTGCAGCCAGGTTCAATAAGGCTGAGCTGCTAAGGGGGTTGTGCTCTGCCCAAATGGAGACAACCACCCTAGCTGGGGCTCTGCTGAGGAAAGGGGCGGCTGGAAAGGCCAAGTTGGAGGAAGTAAAGGTTCAACTTGTAAGTTTCAAGAAGGAGAGTGCAGACTGGAAGAAAGCTGCGTGGAGCGCCTATACCAGGGGGTGGAGGAGGCTCAGAAGGAGAAGAAAATGGAAGTGCTGGCGATTGTGCAGCGTAATATTGCCACTCGGGTGCATGCTGAGCTGCTCGCGGCCCAGTTGGAGTTGGAGGATGAGCGTCGCAACGTAGTGTCGCTCGAGTTCCAGCTGGCTGGTGAGCAAAAAAAGCTGGAAGATGTTGAAAAGAGTCACGCGGTCGCCATCGAGCGGTTTAAAGAGGCTATGACCAGTAATGAAGATCTGCGCGCCCAGCAGATCAAAGAAAAGGAGGAAGCAGACCTGAAGATTGCTGGGCTACAGAAGGAACTGGAAGATGAGCATGCGAAGGCAATGGAGGAGAGGGCAAGGTTGCAGAAGGAGTTGGAAGAAGAAAGAACCAAGGCAGCCTCTAAGAGAGCAGCATACCCCGATTTGTGCGTGGCAGCAGTTGAGCAGTTCAAGGGGTCTGCTGAGTTCCAGATGGCAATTGATGTTGCGGTTGCGAGCAACTTGGCAAGGGAGGTGTCAGGGGGGGCTGGCCCGTCGGGGGCGACCGTTGGGAGCAGGAGTGAAGAAGAAGTAATCTAGAGCTTCCAACGGTCAGACTTCTACAAGCATGAGATGGCTGAGTTCTGGGACAGCGGCTGGAAGATGTTTAAACGCAAGGCAGAAGAGCTGTTCCCAGACTTGGACTTCAGCAATGTACGTATTGACGAAGACGACGTGGCCCAGACCCCCTTAGACGAGGGTGTTGAAGAAGAAGACCTCATCTCCAGTGATAAGGAATGAAGAGGTGGATAGAAAGTGCACTTAGAGTTTTACAAGTTTTTTTTTTGTGTTTTTGTTGTTTTTGTTGTTTTTTTTTTTTTGAATTGTTGTAATGAACTTATGTATAAGTTTGTGAATAAATAAAATTTGAGTTGTGTTTTATGGCATTGTTTTTGCTCGTGCACCTGGAATGAATAAGACTGGTGACTTGTGTATGAGGCTTGTGTAAGGGAAACTCAGCGCAAAGCCAAGGTTGAAATGTAAGAAAAACTGAATGCAGAGTAAAGTTAAGAAAAACTCAATGCAAAGTGAAGTTGAACTTGTAATACAAACGCCATGCAGAGTGAGGTTGAAAATGTAGTAAACTTATAAATTTGTGTTTGCCACACTGTTGTCTTTATTTTGGGGAGTCTGAAGTGAACGAGGGTGACTTGCAAAAGTTGATGAGGCTGGAATAAAAGCGTTAAAGATGTAAAGTGTCAAATTATGCCAACAAAATGGAGTTGTAAATCATGTTGTAAAAAGGTAGTTTGGAATTTGACTAAGGAATTTGACTAAGTAAAGAGTGTTGTAACAACATGGACCTGGGATTTTGACCAAGTGTGGCTACTAATGCCACAAGCATGAAGTTTGCGTGAATGACCTTGACCGAGCGTGCACGCAGTTTCGATTAACTAATTCTTCAAGTAATTCAAGAGCTTTGAGTAGTCCAGTTTGGCTAAGCTCTTCGTGCTCAGTTTGGCTGAGACCTGAAGTAACTCAAGCTGGCTGGGCTTGTCACGCTCGATCTGGCGAAGGTTTGTCGCGCGTAGTCTGGCTAAGGCTTGTCATGCTCAGTCTGTCTGAGGCTTTGCATGCTCGGTCTGGCCAAGGCTTTTATACTCAGTCTGGCTGAGGCTTTGCATGCTCGGTCTGGCCGAAACTTTTATGCTCAGTCTAGCTGAGGCTTTGCATGCTCGGTCTGGCCGAAGCTTTTATGCTCAGTCTGGCTGAGGCATCGCATGCTTGGTCTGGCCGAGGCTTTGATGGTCAGTCTGGCTGAGGCTTTGCATGCTCAGTCTGGCCGAGGCTTTTATGCTCAGTCTGGCTGAGGCTTTGCATGCTCAGTCTAGCCCCGAGGCTTTTATGCTCAGTCTGGCTGAGGCTTTGCATGCTCGGTCTGGCCGAGGCTTTTATGCTCAGTCTGGTTGAGGCTGCAATCAAAGTGTTATTTGAAAGATCATGCAGATATTTGAGATATACTTGTCATTAAAGTGTAGCCCATTGGATCATAAATTTACACCATATGCGGAGAAAATGAGAACATTCAGGTGTGCAGATTGTCAAAAAGAACATACATCAATTGGACAATACAAAAATACAACTTTTATTGAAAATAGCGCTTCAAATGCTCAGCATTCCAAGGATGGGGGAGGTCTCGACCTTCCATATCCTGAAGTCGGTAAGTGCCTGGTCGAGGTCTGGCTTTAACAACGTAAGGTCCTTCCCATTTGGCTGCCAGCTTACCCTCAGCCGAATTCTTGGTGGCAAGGGTTGCTTCGCGTAAGACAAGGTCCCCTACGGCGAACTCCCTTGGTCGGACTCTGCAGTTGTAGTGTGTTCTCATTTTCTATTGGTAGGAGGCCAGTCTAACAGCAGCGGTTTCTCTGAGCTCTTCGATTAGGTCGAGGTCAGCCCGACGGAGCTCTTCGGTTAGTTCTGGGTTCGGATGTAAAACCCTTGGGGTAGGCAGACCGACTTCCACTGGGATGACCGTCTCAGCGCCGTATGTTAAGCGAAAGGGGGTTTACCCAGTGGGAGTCCGAGTGGTAGTACGGTAAGCCCAAAGTACATTCGGTAATTCCTCAGCCCAAAGTCCTTTAGCAGTTTCTAGCTTAGTTTTAACGATCTTCAGAAGAGAACGGTTGGTAACCTCGACTTGGCCATTGGCTTGGGGATGACCTGGGGAGGAGAAATAGGGTTGGATCTGGAGGTCTGCATAGAACTTCCTGTACTTGGCGTTGTCGAATTGTTTGCCGTTGTCGGAGACGATGGCCTGAGGGATGCCAAACCTGCATACGATCGACTGCCAGATGAATTTGGTTGTGTTCCGCTCGGCAATGGTGGCAAGGGGTTCTACCTCTACCCACTTGGTGAAGTAATCAATGGTGACAATCGCGAACTTGGTCTGGCCTCGGCTGGTGGGAAGTGGTCCAACTAAGTCGATCCCCCATTTGGCGAACAGATAGGGACTGCAAAATGTGATCAGCTCTGTAAGAGGAACATGGGAGATATTGGCAAAGCGTTGACACTTATCACATTTCAGTACGAAGTCAGTCGTATCTTGGTTGAGAGTAGGCCAGAAATAACCAGTGCGAAGTATTTTTGAGCTAGGGACCTGCCGCCTGAATAATTACCACAGATACCCTCATAGATTTCTCGCATCACATAGGTTGCTTGAGCCGGATTAAGGCATCGCAGATACAGACAGGAAAAGCCACGTTTGTACAAGACACCACTGACGAGGATGTAATTGGACAACCAGGCCTTAACTTTGGCGGCTTGCTGTTGTTCATCTGGAAGTTCCCCTATTGTCAAAAATAAAAAGATGTCCGACACCCAAGGGATGGGCTTATTCTGGAGGAACTGTACTTCTTGCTGGTCGGGAGAAATAGCAGGGTGGGCTAAGTACTCGAGACGGACACCACGGCTGAGGTTAGACTGATCTACAGAAGCCAACTGAGCCATCTCGTCTGCCTTAAAGTTTGTTGCCCGAGGAATGTGCTGGATGTGAAAAGTATTGAAGAGGCGAACAAGGGGAAGTGCAATATCCCTGTAAGCCCGCATTATGTCCTCCTTTGCATCGAATTCCCCCGTAATTTGTCCGACAATGAGCTGGGAGTTGCTGAACACGCAGATATGGCTAACACCAATGTCTCTGGTTAGGCGGAGACCTGCTATCAATGCCTCATATTCGGCCTCATTGTTACTGGCATCGAACAAGAAACGGAGAGCACATTTGAAATAACCACCCTTAGAAGCGGTGAGGATGAGACCAGCCCCCCTGCCTTCTTTGCGGGATGATCCATCAACGTTGAGAGTCCAGGAATTAGGGTCTTCTGGCTCGGTAGGGGTTGGTGATGGTGGAGGGGTCGTGGTTGGGGTAGGATTAGTGAACTCCAGGATGAAATCGGCGACAGCCTGCCCCTTAATTGCTGTTCGAGGTCGGTAGGAGATGTCAAACTGGCTGAGTTCCACTGACCATTACATGAGTCTGCCAGAGAGCTCTGGTTGCTACATTACCTTCTTCAGGGGTTGGTCGGTGAGGACCACTATGGAATAGGCTTGGAAGTAAGGACAGAGTCGTCTGGAGGCGGTGACCAAGGCCAAGGATAACTTTTCTCACAGTGGGTAATTCTGCTCGGCGCCCCTGAGGGCCCAACTGATGTAATAGACCGGCCGCTAAACAGAGTCGTCTTCCCTAATAAGAGCTGCACTGACTGCGGTACTTAAAACGGCTAAGTAGAGGAAGAGTGGTTCGCCAGTGATTGCCTGAGAAATGAGGGGGGGTTGGCCATGCACTGCTTCAACTGCTGAAAGGCCTCTTCGGACTCGGTCGTCCATTCAAAAGTTTGCCAAAGAACTTTGAAGAAGGGGAGGCACCTATCCGTTGCGCGGGAAATGAAGCGATTGAGGGCGGCAACTCGGCCAGTGAGTCTCTAAACCTCCTTAACCGTTCTGGGTGACTGCATTTCAATCAAGGCCTTGATCTTTTTAGGGTTAGCTTCAATGCCCCGTTGACTGACCATGAAACCCAAGAACTTCCCAGATCCTACGCCGAAGGCGCACTTCTCCGGGTTGAGCTTCATTTGGTACTTCCGTAGGGTGGCGAAGGTCTCTCGCAGGTCGGTCAGATGGTCAGCGGAGAGTTTGCTCTTGACTAGCATGTCGTCGACATATACTTCCATGTTTCAACCAATCTGATGATGGAAAACAGCGTTGACCAACCGTTGGTAGGTGGCCCCAGCATTTTTCAATCCAAGTGGCATCACGCGGTTATGGTAGGTGCCTCGGTCGGTAATGAAGGAGGTGTGTTCCTGATCAGATAGGTGCATCAGAATTTGGTTGTATCCACAGAAGGCATCCATGAAGCTGAGCATTTGGTGGCCGGCCGCGGCGTCGACGAGCAGATCTATGCGGGGAAGGGGATAACTGTCTTTGGGGCAAGCTCGGTTGAGGTCTGAGTAGTCAACACAGAGTCGCCATTTACCATTATTCTTGCAGACCAGGACCACGTTTGACAACCATCTAGGGTAGTCCACATTCTTGATGAATTGTGCCTCAAGGAGCTTGTCGACCTCTGCGGCAATGAGGGTATTGCGCTCCGGATGGAAAATGCGTTGTTTCTAGCGGTAAGGTCGGAAATGGGGTTCAATGCTGAGGCGAATACATCGTTGTGCTCGATCAGGAGGGTAGTAAGGTCGGCCTTTGCTTAGGGGGACAGTTGGCTACCGATTTTGGCGATTTTGCCGTGTTGGTGGGGTCAATGGGAACCTCAACGAGCTCCTCCACGGGTTCCCCTCTGACCAACTCGTCCTCATCCCGGACGTCAAGTCCTTCAATGATCATGGTCTCCTTCAGCTTGACTTCTTTGAGTGAGGCGACATAGCATTCCCTGGCCACGGTCTGCTCTCCCCTTACAGTCCCGACCCCCAGATCGGTGGGAAACTTAATGGCAAGGTGATAAGTTGAGGTGATAGCTTGAAAGGCATTTAGGGCGGTGCGGCCAAGGATGATGTTGTAGGCGGACGGGCAGTCGACAACAAGGAAGGTGAGCAACTTTGTAGTCTGTCGTGGGTACTCACCGATTGTGATGGGGAGATCGATGGAGCCGATGGAGGTCACCCGGTCGCCAGTGAAACCGACCAAAGGGGTTTGGAGAGGAGACAGACTTTCCTCCCCAATTTTGAGCTGGCGAAAGCAATTGAGAAAGATGATGTCTGAAGAACTGCCGTTGTCGATGAGAACTCGTCTAACCTTGCAGTTGGAGAGGAGGGCAGAAATGACGAGAGGGTCATCATGAGGATAACGGATGCCTGTACAGTCGGCGTCCGTGAAGGTGATAGGCTCGGTCTATTGCTTGGGTTGTTTGGAGGGTCGGTCAACTGTGGCAACTGCTTTGTCTGAGCCCTGCCTTATCTTTCTGAGTTCTGCCCTCTGAGCCGAGCGGGATGGTCCCCTACAAGCAAGGCCACCTGAAATGACTCTGATTTCTCCAACAGGTGGAGGGGGATTGCCTGGCAGCCGAGGTTGCTGAGGAGGGCGATCATGGCCTTAGTTAGGTTGGGTTAGCTGCCGGGAAGAGGGGCTGCGCCGGCGGTTGTTTCTAGGGGGCTCAGTTCTTTGCTTCTGCTGAGGGTGGGTGTCCGTGAACCAGCTAAGACGTCCCTGATGTATTAGGGTCTCGACCTGATCTTTGAGGTTAACGTACTCATCGGTGTTATGGCCATGGTCCTGGTGAAAACGGCAATATTTGGATTGGTCTTCGGATTAGAAGGGGTATGTGAAGGTTGGGGCCATTTCAAGGGGTAGTCTCGCTGGATCTGATTGAGGACTTGTTCCATGGGGGAATTAAAGGGTGTGTACCGCTCGAACCGACCAGGCGGTCGGGCTGGTGCTGACCGGTCGGCTTGGGGGGGTCGGTCGGTATAGTGCGGTATTTGGCTATTATACTGGGTATTTCTGGGTTCTGAGTCTTTTCTTTTTTCTCTGGGGGTCGGGTTTTTGGTTATTGGATCTTGTCGGGCGGCTAGGGAATCCTCTGCATTCATATATTTTTGGGCTTTGGAGAGTAGGGCTGCCATGGAGGTTGAGGGGTTTTTGGAGAGGGAGAACAGGAAATCAGACGACCGCAGACCAGCCATGAAAGTAGTGAGGATGACCTTGTCATCATTTTTCGCTACTTACAGGGCTTCAGTGTTGAAGCAAGTAACGAAACTACGCAGGGACTCCCCCTCGGTCTGGCGGATGTTGAGGAGTTGGGTTGCCGGACGGCGCGGCGCTGGGCTCCAATGAAATAACTCAGGAAGGAGTCACTGAGATGTTGGAAAGTGGAGACGGAGTCTGCTAGTAACTGGCTAAACCACAGCCGAGCTGACCCCTTCAGTGTCACGGGGAAGGCTCGACACATGATCTCGTCAAGGAATGCATGGAGGATCATGAGGGTTCTGTAGGTCTCCAGATGGTCAACTGGGTCCGTCGTGTCGTCAAAAGAGTCGATGGTGGGCATTTTGAACTTGGGGGGTAGAGGTTTGTCTCGGATGGAGGCAACAAATGGTGAGTTTGCTGTGATAGAGGGTTTATGCTGGATGTTCTGCATGACCCCTTGAAGTTGGAGCTTCATGGATCGGAGTTCTGCATCCCAGAGAGGGATGTTATCACCACCGGAAGGGAGCGGGGGTTGGACGCTACTGGCTTTCCCCTCAGGGGCTGGTGCCAGGACCGATGGATACGGGGGTCGAAGTGGTGGATTTGTATGAAGAGGAGGAGGTTGCAGGCCTTCCAAGTTGGGTGGATAGGGCTGCGGGATAGTATGGCTCGGGGCTTGTTCTTGGTTGGGCAGAATATCTGGAGGTGGTGGAGGATGCATAGGAAGGTCCCTTTGGAGTAGAGCATTTATCAGGACTTGGTTTTGCTCGGCCATGCGATTGATGCTGTTGGTAAGCTCGATGAAATACTGTGGTGGGTTGTTTGGATTGGGGGGGTCGGCTTGATAGTCGGCAGCATTTTGGTGAGAAGCCATGGATCTAGTCGTGACTATACACTTTGATGGGTAGCAGGAGAAGGTTATTGGAACAAGGTCTCCGGTGACAATGAGCACAACTGGCGCGCGGAGCAAAGCGTTCCCACAAACGGCGCCAACTGATGATACAGTTATGATACAACAGGTTCCTGGCGAAACGGGTCGGACTGATCCACACTTCTCGAGCCAATATCCGAGTGGTCAAGCCCACCTGAGAACCTGCACAAGAGTTCAACGGGGAACGGGGAGTCCCCCAATGAACCCTCCGACAAGCAAGTTAGAGAGAGAGAAGTGGAATGTAAAGATGTGAATGAGAGATAGAAAGCTTAACATTCTCCTTGTCTTCAACGTCCGCTTATATCCTTTTGGTAATCATTTTGTTGTCTCTTCCGACCTGTCACCTTGGCCAAAAGTCTATGCTGTAGCTTACCTTGTTCAGGGTGAGAGCGTGTTGTCCCGACGAAGAGGTGTTGTCGTAATAAATACTGTGAGGGGCTGCATTAATGGTGATGTGCAGTGGCAATAACTTTGCAGATCTTTGTCTGCTGATGTGGCTTGCCCTTCACCTGTCACGTGTCTGAATATCATTGGTCCTTCATGTCATGCTGACTTCCAGCTGTGCTGGGCCTTATCAGTTGGGTTATGTATTGGGCCCTAAGTGGTAGGCTTGGGTTGTTCATAGTGGGTTATGGCCTTTATGGGCCTACCCGCGTCAAGACTAAAATCCAAACTAGTTAGAGACATAGTTAATATGTCCAATACGAGAGCATAACCTTGTTTGATAATCTGTCACAAAAAGTAAGTAATCGTTCTTCTACCTTGTCTCCAAGAGAAAAGTTTTCATTTACTTGCTAGACTTCACATGCTACAAACCACCCAATTCTCTCAGACTACCCATGTCCATGTTCCTGGAACAAATCATCCACGATGGGTTCGACCCCGACGCCATAGCTTTCCAAGTCAAGATCCTTTCAAGATCAGGTTTCAGCCAAGAAACCAGCATTTCACCATCTCCCAGACAAATACCCATTCGAGAATCGATATTGACAGAGAAGAGGCCTCGACAGTGATGTTCTCTACAGTCACAGAGTTGTTAGAACAAACTAACATAAACTTGAAATCCATAGACATTTTGATCACCAATTATAGTATGTTTTCACCCACACCTTCTCTCAGTGCAGTGGTTGTCAATAAGTTCAATATGAGAAGCAATATCATGAGTTTTAACTTGTCCGGAATGGGTTGTAGTGCTGGAATTGGATCAGTAGGTTTGGCTAAGGACTTGTTGAGAGTTCATAGGGACTGTTTGGCTCTGATTGTTAGCATTGAGATGTTGAATGAATATTGGTACACTGGCAAGAACCACTCCATGCTTCTATCTAATTGTCCATTTCGATTGGGGGGCGCAGCGATGTTGTTGTCTAGTAGAAACCAAGACAACAAGATTGCTAAGTATGAGCCAAAGCATCTTGTGACAACAAGCAAAGCTTGCGACGATCAATCCTACGCTTGTGTCTTCCTAGACATAGACATGGAGGGTAAAAGTGGAATATCCATATCGAAAAGCATGGTGAATGCGGCTGAGGAAGCCTTAAAGGCGAACATGGCATCGTTGGGCCTACGGTTTTTGCCTTTTAAAGTGCATTATCGCTGATTTGGAAAAAAATAGTGTACACACCAGATTTCACAATGGTTGGTGTTGGTGATAATTACAAATAAAACACCAGAAAATACAAATAATAAAAATTACAATAACTATTGTAAGGGTTGAGGCGCGGAAATTCGCTCTCTTTAAGGAGATTCAAGCCCTCTACAGTTAGGCAAAGCCTCACACCGGTGCAGCAGAAAAAATCTAGACTTGTCCTCCCCAGAATACTACAACCCGACTAAGTCGTATGGTTAACCAATACTGCACAATTGGTTGAACCTAAAGCTTTATTACATACACCCTTTTTATTTGCCTGATAATCTCACACAAAACATAATAAAGCAACAAAAAAGTTCTTCATCTTACCAAGATAAGAAGTTAGATCAACATATAAAAGTGAAAACTTGTTAGGCAAGTGTTCTTGGTAGAGAAGTTTTCTGGAGATTTGACTAAGACTTGGCGAAGACTTGACTTGGACTTGGAAGACTTGTATGGTGGGCAAGCAAACTTGGTAGAAAAGAAAAGAAAATGTCTAAGACTTGGCGAAGACTTGACTTGGACTTGGAAGACTTGTATGGTGGGCAAGCAAACTTGGTAGAAAAGAAAAGAAAATCAAACTTATAACGCATTATAATATTAAAATATCTGCTAACATTCCCCCACCTATTTTAATATTATAGGTAACAAAAACTGAGATTATTAGGCAAATAAGGATATTATGCATCATGGTAAGTGTGCTCTGCATTGAACCTCCATTAGTGAAACAATAATATCTACTCCAAAGCCAATAGTATGCTCAGCATTGAACTATAACTACTTAAGGGAAATAAATAATTATTGCACACACATAACATTCCAGATGTTCACATAAGCTTTAAAAGCCAGCACGTTACGGCCTTGTGCGATCCCAGGATTCATGAGTGTGTTTGAGAATTAGCCCAAATCTCATAGGTAGCGGCCCCACTACCACACTCACATAGGTGAATTCTGTCAAGGGTACTCCTGTAACTATGACACCCCACTCAATAAGAGCTACAGAAGTTCATTAAGAGTTTTTTAATAACTCAACCTCTACAACATTACAAGATGAATGCACTTACATCATAGGGATGGGTAAAAAGTAAATTAGTGCATTTCTCATGGCCATCATATGATCGTTTTTCTCATTGAACCCAGTTACAGGATCTCTAGTCCTTGGGTTGAGTATCCTCATACATGGCTCTTGCTATATTCAATGGGCTTCAACCCCATCCCCCTCGATATATTCCAGACTCTATCTTTTGCTAAGGCCTTAGTTAATGAATCTGTAAGATTATCACCAGATTTAATATAATCCACATTTATGATGGCATTATTCATATAAGATCTCACAGTACTGTGTTTTCTTCTGATATGTCTGGATTTACCGTTATAATAACTGTTATTAACTCGACCAATTGCTGCGGTGCTATCACAATGAATCAATATAGGTGGAATAGGTTTTTCCCAACAAGAGATTTCATTTAACAAATCTCTCAACCAATTTGCTTCTTCACTAGATGTAGCTAAAGCAACAAGCTCAGCCTCCATTGTTGAATTAGTAATAATGGTTTGTTTTTTCAATTTCCAACTTATAGCACCACCCCCAATGTAAATAAGTAACCAGTGGTTGATAATGAATCACCTGACAAGGTATTCCAATCGGCATCACTGTAACCTTCAAGTACTGTTGGATACTTATTATAAAAACAAGCCATATTTTATGGTACCAGATAAATATTTCATAATCCGCTCAATGGCTAGCCAGTGATCACTGCCAGGCTTGCTAGTAAACCTGCTAAGTACTCCAACTGCATAGGCAATGTCAGGTCTAGTATAGTCAGTCGCATAACGCAAGCTACCAATCATACTAGCATATTCTTTTTAATTAATTACATCCTCATCATTTTCAATAGGAAATAAACGAACATAAGGATCAAAAGGAGTAAGAACATACTTGCACTTATAAAAATTATATTTTCTCAAAATTTTCTCAACATAATGCGACTGATCAAGAAATATACCATCACAAGTTTTGGTAATTTTCATTCCCAAAATATAATTAGCCTCACCAAGATCTTTCATATCAAAATGGCTACTAAGCATATTTTTAGTTTCCATGATGATATGCAAATTAGAGTCAAATATAAGTAAATCATTCACATAGAGGCTAATAATGACATGTGAATTCTCTTCAGATTTATAGTAAATGCATTTATCACATTCATTCGTTTTGTAGCCATTTTCAATCATGTAGGAATCAAATTTCTCATGCCACTGTTTAGGGGCCTGTTTTAAGCCATATAGGGATTTAACTAGCTTGCACACTTTGCTTTCTTGACCGAGTTCCACAAAACCCTCAGGTTGATCTATATAGATTTCTTCACCCAGGTCTCCATTTAAAAATGTTGTTTTAACATCCATTTGATAAATTTTTAGATCATGAATTGCAGCCACTGCAATTAATAATCTAATGGATGTAACTCTAGTAACCAGAGAAAATGTATCAAAAGAGTCAAGATCTGCTTGTTATTTAAAACCTTTTGCAACAAGCCTTGCTTTATATTTATCAATAGTTCCATCCGGTTTAAGTTTTTTTCTCAAAACCCATTTACAGCCAATAGTTTTACAACCTTGTGGTAAATCTACTAATACCCAAGTTTTATTGGATAATAATGATTCTATCTCATCATTTACAGCCTCGTTCCAAAAAACAGAGTCAGGAGATGCCAAAGCTTCTTGTAAAGTTAATGTAGTTTCCTCCACATTAAAAACATGATAATCAGGGCCAAAATCTTTTTCTAATCTGGCTCTTTACTCCTTCTAGGTTCAAAAACTACAGTATCTTGGTTTTGTAAAAAATGAGTAGAAGAACCGGTTTCAGATAAAATATTTTCTTAATAATTTTGACCCCCACCATTTTTAGATTTAAAAGGAAATTTTTCTTCATAAAAAATTACATCACCTAATTCAAAAATTATTTTGTTTTCAATATCAAAAAATCTATAGGTTGTACTGTTTGTTGCATATCCAAGAAAAGCACAAGTGGCAGCTTTCACACCTAATTTAGGTCTTTTAGGGTCCACAAGTCTAACAAAAGTTAGACAACCCCAAACACTCAAATATCTCAAATTTGGCTTATGCCCTTTCCACAACTCAAAAGGTGTAACTTTTGTTTTTTTATTTGACACTCTATTCATAACATAACATGCAGTTAAAATTGCTTCTCCCCACAAATTTGAAGGAGCACCTGCTTCAATTAGCATAGCATTTGTTAAATCAGTTAAAGTTCTTTTTTCCTTTCTGCTACACCATTAGATGTAGGTGAATATGGTGCAGTAGTTTCATGGATTATTCCCAAAGACTGAGCAAACGAGTTGAATCCAAAAGATTCATACTCCCAGCCTCTATCACTTCTATATCTTTTAATCTTTTTACCGAATTGATTTTCGACTTCAAGAAGGAATTCTTTAAATTTTTCAAAAGCATCACTTTTATTTTTCAACAAATATACATAAGTGTATTTTGAAAAATCATCAATAAAAATGATAAAATATATATTTCCACCACGTATTAAAATTCCTTCAAATTCACATAAATCAGTGTGAATTAATTCTAACAATTCAATATTTCTCACCACACTTTTATGAGGCCTTTTAGTTGTTTTTGCTTGACTGCAAACTTCACATTTCTCAAACTTATTTGTTAGTCTGGGAATTAATCCTAAACTACTCATGACTCCCACATATCGGCTATTAATATGACACAGACGAGCATGCCAAAAATTCATAGAAGACAGCATGTAAACAGAAACATGTGCTTTCTTATTCTCAACATTTAATTTAAACATTCAATCACAGGCATACCCTTTCCCCACAAATATGCCTTTTTTAGTGATTACATATTGGTCAGATTCAATAGTCTGCTTGAAACCAGCTTTGTTGAGTAAATAACTCGACATCAAATTTTTCCTCATGGACGGTGTGTACAACACATCTTTTAAAACAAGCACACATCCAGAGATAAAATTCAGCTCAACATCCCCACACTCGAGCACCTTGGTTAAACTAGAGTCACCAAGCATAACAATCCTCTCATTAAAATGAGTGAAATCTTTGAACCAATCTTTATCATAGTAGACATGCCTATTGGTACCAGAGTCTGCCCACCACCCTTCCACAGATTGAACCATAAAAATATCTGTAATCATTGCCACAAATGGTTCCTCGGTAACATTAGCCTGTGGTCGAGACTATTGTTTCTGAAATTTGCAAGTTCGAGCAATATGCCCACTTTTGCCACACACAAAACATGTCACATTTGTCACGACCCGCTCTCCGTACCCAAGGGTTAAGCATCGTGATGGCCAGTAACAGAAGTTACCTCCGGCCAATTCTTGAACAAATAATTAAACGCGAGTGGAAATAATATTTAAGTAAAGGTACCAAAATAATCATTAGAGCTTCTATTTAATTAAATTGTCAGAGATGAACTATGTCTACAAGTGCTTTGTGCCTACCGCATACGCTGGCCCTGACATGTCACCTGAAAGTAGTAAACAACTATAAGCACATGGCAGAGTGAGAAATATTATACTAAGAGCGTAAGGGCATAAAATTCACCATGGATAATTATTGGCTAAAAAGAGCTTGATATTAAAATACAGAATATATAATATTTAAATCATTTGACATATAATACAGAAATTACGTAAATAACTATAACCACGGTATGGAACAGAACAGGGGTCACCAGAGTGACAATCAAAACAAGGGTCAATGGATCCATGACAAACAGGGGACCACAAAGTGGTCAAACAGGGGCCAATGGTTATTTAAGTCCCCCAAGGCATAGGACTCCCGTGGTGGTACTTACAGAATATAATTGTATATAAGGTCATAGTCAAATATTCTTTAAAATATAAACAAACATATCTATGGCTTTCCTTTTAACAAATAGGGTTCAGAAAATAATCCACGTAACTGAAATAATAATATAGTTTATAATAATTTATAAAACATATATAAAATAATATGATAAGTCAAAAAATACGTAAAATACATTATGGTGACTCAATGTATAATATAACTCACCTTAACTTTAATTCTAACTTTTACCTTTTATTCACTGCAATCTACTAGATACTCCAAACTAAACCCAAAGTATTATTTATATAAACCAAACAACTAGGAGAGAGGAGTTTGGGAATTGATCAAGCTTTTGGATAATGGATGGCTATATATAATTGGAGGAGACGTGGGCAGCAAAAGGCGTACTCCGGAAGCCACTTGGGGGGCACGCCTATTAGTTGCACAAAATAATATTATGTTTCAGTGTATTTTGATCTATAAAAATATTGAGAAAAAATATAATAAAAATATCGTAGTACTCAGAAAATAATTTCGAATAATAATATAAAATTTAAGAGACAATTCAAATTTTCAGGTTGTTACAACATTTGTCAGATCTTGTGAAGAGGGTTCTTGGTTCCATTTCTTTTGCCTCGGGTAATTTTTATTTTATGGCCTTCTAGTATTTTTTCAAATTTTCTTAACTAGCTTCAAGTGACTATTTTTATGAAATCGACCTTTAGGTAAAGTATTTCCAGAAGTTAAATTTACCTTTGTAGTGAAATGCTCTTGTGTCATAAGCACATCTTGTCCTCGTACTTCCTCCTCCACCAGAATCTGTGTGATTAGAGTCTCCAAGGACGTCTATTTTTGCTTGTGACACATTGATTTCTGGAACTCCCTCCAAGACGATGGTAGTTTGTCAACAATACCTGCTACAACAAGATTGTCTCCAATTTTGATACCTTCAGATCTAACTTCAGCTACTAACATCTGAAAATCTTGAACTTGCTCCACCACTGATTTTCCATCTACTATTTGATAGCGGAAAAACCGGCTTGCAGCATATTTTTTAGCGCATGCCTCTTCAGTGTCATATTTATTCTGCAAGGTTTTCCAAATTTTCTTGGCAGTGTAAAAAGTATCATAATAATCATAAAATTGATTTGAAAGACAATTCAAAAGATAATATTGACATTTATACTCATATGTGTTGTATTTCTCTATTTTTTCAAGATGAGCAGCATACTCCTCGTCGGTCATCTCTTCAGTGGGGACTTTGTTCGAATTTTTCTCGGTCAGGATATAGGCCACCTTGAGGAGACTGAGGTAGAAAAGCACCTTGCATTTCCATCTCTTGAAATGGGCTCCCTTGAACTGGAAGGGCTTGTTGAGATCGCCGGTATTCTTGTTGGGCTTCTCCAGTACTGGCTCCATGAACTTTTGCTAATTGAATCTCCTTAAAATTGTTGGTGATAATTACAAATAAAACACCAGAAAATACAAATAATAAAAATTACAGTAACTATTGTAAGGGCTGAGGCGTGGAAAATTCGCTCTCTTTAAGGAGATTCAAGCCCTCTGTGATTAGGCAAAGACTCACACCAGTGCAGTAGAAAAAACCTTGACTTGTCCCCCCCAAGATACAATAGCCCGACTAAGTCGTATGGTTAACCAATACTGCACAATTGGTTGAACCCAAAGCTTTATCACATACATCCTTTTTATTTGCCTGATAATCTCACACAAAACATAATAAAGCAACAAAAAACTTCTTCATCTTACCAAGATAAGAAGTTAGATCAATATATAAAAGTGAAAACTTGTTAGGCAAGTGTTCTTGGTGGAGAAGTTTTTTGGAGACTTGACTAAGACTTGGCGAAGACTTGACTTGGACTTGGAAGACTTGTATGGTGGGCAAGCAAACTTGGCAGAAAATAAAAGAAAATGTCTAAGACTTGGCGAAGACTTGACTTGGACTTAGAACACTTGTATGGTGGGCAAGTAAACTTGGTAGAAAAGAAAAGAAAATCAAACCTATAACACATTATAATATTAAAATATCTGCTAACAGTTGGCATTTCTGCATTCATGCAGGAGGGAGGGTGGTGATACAGGCGATCGAGAAAGGTCTGAATCTAAGAGAGGAAGATGTGGAGGCATCAAAGATGACACTTCATAGGTTTGGAAACACATATTCTTCATCAATTTGGTATGAGTTGAGCTATTTGGAAGCCAAAGGGAGGGTGAGAAGGGGTGATAATGTGTGTCAAATTGTATCGGGAAGTGGGTTCAAGTGTAATAGTGTGGTGTGGAAATGTCTTCATAGTATTTGTAACAACCCTCGTACTGATTACCGATAAGCCACTGAATTATATACTGATTATTGCTAAACTGAACTGATAATGACTGATAATTGAATGAATTGAGTTACTGAATAAACCGATTGAAATTAGAACTGAATTGAATGAGTTCATTTATTGAATTGCATATTGCATCTGTTTGATTTATGATTATCTGTTTGAATTATATGTTTAAACTGCTAATTGAAGGCCTTATCGGCGGCCGAATGGAGAACCGTTTAGTGTTTTGTAATCGGTAGAATATTTGTGATTTAATGGTATATTTATCTGAAAATTGATTAGGAATGATTAAATCAGATTAAATTAAGTCAATTAAAGAGTTGACGTAATTACGTAATGCCATTGAGTGGAGTTTTGTTAATCATAGTTGAGGCTTGTTTATATCATATCAAAACACATTCATCAGCCTTTTCTCCTTATCCATTTATTAGTCCTTGTCTTATTTTTCTTGCTTCCGACCGAATTAGAGAGAGTGAGAAGGGAGAGAGAGTTGATTTCATCTTGTATGTTGCTTGCTCTTGAGGTTTTGCTGAAGACTTGTAATTTGGAAGAGTAATTGCATATCTAGCTTCCTTACTTGAGATTGAAGACTTAGGTAAGAAATTAAGTCTCCATTGTTGTCCTTAAACTTGCTCTTGCATGATCCATACTCCATTGTAGGATCAAACCATGATTTAGTTCATAAATGTTGAATTAGGACTCCATTGTTGCATGCATGTAAGATTTGATGAGTTTGAATTGATTTCATGGCAAAATGGTGCATGCATGTTCACATTTTTGTATAAGTCCATGTTTTCACTTTGTTTTCAAAGATTGAGCTCCATTGAGCAAGAATGAAAGCTTGATTTTGGTTTAAAGATCATGCATTTCATGTTTTGAAAGTGTTCTTGAAAATGGGTTTGATAATGGCTTTAATTGACCAACCTTGGCCCTTGCATGTGCAAATTAGCTTTTGAAACTTGTTATTCATTGTATTGGGATGTATTTTCCAGAATTTGGGGCCAAGAGGTTGAGTTTTGGATGTTTGAATGCTTAGTTCGAACTTGGGAGACAAATCTGGAAATTCCAGATTTGGCTTCCTCGCTCGAGCGAAGGATTCCTCGCTCGAGCGAGCCCTTTGGTTTTGCAAGCTCGCTCGAGCGAGCAGCATCGAGCGTGCATCGCGCGTAAAAATCGAGCATCCAGTATTTTCATGTTCATCAGCTCGCTCGAGCGAAGGTAGGCTCGCTCGAGCGAAGCGCCTATTTTCAGCAACTTTTGAAAAATGCCTTCCAACTGTATTTTTGCATCCTCATCCCATTCTAGGCATTCTTAGGCCTAGTTTAAGACATCTTAATGAGGATTTAGACGTAGAACCACACCGAGGAAATTTAAGGATTCAATTATCATCCTTCCCGACTGTTAAACTTAGTGTGCGTTCTATTTGTTAACTGTTTAGGGTTGGCGACTGGAGAGACGCGCTCTAGCACATTGTAGCCCAATCACTGTGAGTAACAATTGTATAAAGATATGTTCAAAATGGCTATCTTTTGAATACGAACTGAACTGTTTACTGAACTGTTTACTGAACTGGAATTATTTACTGAATGAATGTATGTCCTTTATTTCTGAACTGTATTGTGGCATCCTTAGCACTACTGTTACTGACTGTTACTGTTACAGAGATCTCTGTCGGTTCCCTTGTGGAACCATACTGTTTACTGAATGACTGGCCATCATTACTGTTCGGTCTTTTGACCTACTGTTACTGTTATGCTAATGGATGTACCACATATGACTGTTTATTGTACTGAACGACTGTAATACTGATTGAAATAATGAACTGTTTTCATTACTGTAAGGACATTACATTCTTAACCTCTTTATACATTATGTTATTCACTGGGCTTTAGCTCACTGCTCATATATATATGTAGGTGTACAGGCACCGGACCAGAGCTAGAAGCGTCGGGGGTATTCCAGTTTTGTCAGCCAGCCTATGTGCCTCACTGTGAGGTTCCGTGTTGCCATGTCATGGCCTTGGGATTTTGTTTTGAGTTTTTCCCATCGGTCTCCTCACAGTTTTGTATCATTGTATAGACTGAATGTTACTGTACTGTTATTGAGGGATTAAGTCCCTGTACTGAATGTTTGTGTATGATTGTATAGACTGTACTGTTCTGAACGTATGAATGCATGAAAAATGTTTTTGGCATACAGATTTTCACAGCTCAATGGACACTAGTTATTTACTGTATTGGCTTCCGCCAGGCCCTGAACTCTGTTATACTGTATTACTGTTAAGCAGGCCTTCGGTAATCACGGATTACTGGCCGGTTACGGTGCTAAACCCATAGGGCCGGGTTTGGGTCGTGACAGAGTGGTATCAGAGCGATACTTAACCACGAGTTATACCGCACACACGTGTCCAAATGAGCTATAGGGTGTCCTAGAAAAGCAATTAGGGCATCTCATGAATTTGAAAAGTGTGTGCTTATGACTGATTGATTAAGTGTTAAATGTTAAACTGTCTAATTGTACAACTGCCTATAATGATAACTGTTATAACTGTTTATAGTGAAATGGATAACATAAACACTGCAAATGAAACTGGATCATCATCCTCTGAGGCCAGAATGGCCAGACTTGAACTAATGATGGGACTGATAATTGAAAGATTGGACCAACAACAGAACCAACCGCCCCCACCTCCTCCTCCTCCGGTGCAACCGGAACAGAATGTACAGAATGTGAATGCTAATGAGGTGGACATTATTGCACTGACCCATAAGTTCAGCAAGTTGAAACCGCCATCCTTTCAGGGAGGCCTTGAACCATTGAAAGCTGAAGCTTGGATTTTAGAGACAGAAAAGTTGTTCGAGGTTTTCCGTGTTCGGAGGCAAACAAGGTACTGTTGGCCACCTTCACCTTGCAGGAAGAGGCGAGGAGATGGTGGATGCTTACTCGTGATGATGATGTTGTTATGACTTGGGCTCAGTTTAAAGAGTCCTTCTTTGAAAAATATTTTCCTCAGTGCATCAGGGACAGAAAAGTGACTGAGTTTGAACAGTTAAGACAGGGCAAGACGTCTGTTGCCGAGTATGAGAAGCAATTTACCGAACTTGCTAGGTATGCACCACATATGGTGGATACCGATTATAAGAAGGCCAGGAGGTTTGAAGGCGGCCTTAGTGTTGCTATCAGGATCGAATAAGTGTTTTGAAAATGCCAACTTATGGGTGTTCTCGACCGGGCATTGATGGCCGAGACGAATATTGCAGCAGTGAAACAATCTGAAACACCAACAACTGAGTGGCAAGGTAAAAGGCAGGGTTTCAAATTCAAGAAAGGCAAGCATAACTCTGCAAACAAGAAACAGAATACGGGGTCGACAACTAGCCCCAGCCAAGGGAGTGGATTTACTCCACCCTGCTCCATATGTGGCAACAAGCACAAAGGGGTTTGCTATCAGATTTCTGGAGCTTGTTTCAGGTGTGGCAAGGTGGGCCACAGAATTAAAGACTGCCCTTCTGCTCCGCAGCCAGTAGTAAAGCTGCACCGAGCGTAGCAGCATCAAATGTAGCACCGAAGCCTAACCCCAAAGCTACCGGGAAAGAGCCTATGAGGCAGGGCCGAGTGTTTGCCCTAGTACCGGGAGACGTGCAGAATACCGAGACTGTTGTGTCAGGTATCCTCTCTATTTGTGCTCAAAATGCATATGTATTGATTGATTCGGGGTCTACACATTCTTATGTGTCACATGCTTTCTCACGAAAATTGAATAGACCCTTAGAGCCTATGAATTACTTGTTAGCAGTATCATCACCTGTGGGGGATCCATGACATGTGCATATATATATCCTGCTTGTGAGATTATTGTTGGGGATATGCATTTGTTTATTGATTTACTGCCATTGAATATCGATCATTTTGATGTAATATTGGGGATGGATTGGTTACAAAAGTATCATGCACTATAGACTGTGTAACAAAACAAGTAGTTTTCCGTCCACCGGGCTTACCGGAATTTGTGTTTAATGGAATTGGAGTAGTACCCCCACCGTATCTGATTTCTTCTGTAAAAGCTGTTAGACTGATTAGAAAGGGGTGTAAAGGATATCTGTGTTCTGTGTTGACTGTGCCTACTGATGATAGTGTTAAAACTGATATGAATTGTATTCCTATAGTCAGAGAATTCCCAGATGTGTTTCCAGATGAATTGCCAGGGGATTTGATTGACAGGGAAATTGAATTTACTGTGGATGTGATTCCGGGTACACAGCCGATCGAAAGCTCCTTACAGAATGGCTCCAACTGAACTGAAGGAATTGAAAGTGCAATTGCAGGAACTGTTAGACAAAAAGTTTATCAGACCCAGTACTTCACCGTGGGGTGCACCTGTTTTGTTTGTAAAGAAGAAAGATGGCTCACTGAGACTGTGTATTGATTACCGCGAACTGAACAAGGTAACTGTAAAGAATAAATATCCATTGCCACGTATTGATGATTTATTTGACCAGTTACAGGGTGCACAAGTGTTTTCCAAAATCGATCTCAGATCGGGATATCACCAAGTGAAAGTCAAACCAGAAGACATCGGTAAAACTGCTTTCAGAACAAGGTATGGACATTATGAATTTTTGTTATGCCGTTCGGAGTCACGAATGCCCCAGCTGCATTTATGGACCTTATGAACAGAATTTTTAAACCGTACCTTGATGATTTCATTGTAGTATTTATTGATGACATCCTGATTTATTCTAAGACTGCTGAAGAACACGAACACCATCTAAGACTTGCCCTACAGACCCTAAGGGAACAGAAACTGTATGCTAAACTGTCTAAGTGTGAATTTTGGCTTGACCATGTAATGTTTCTAGGACATGTTATTAGCAAGGATGGAATTTCTGTTGATCCTCAGAAAATTGAAGCTGTAGTGGACTGGCCTAGACCGACAAATGTGACTGAAGTCCGAAGCTTTTTGGGATTGGCTGGATACTATAGAAGATTTGTTAAAGACTTCTCCAAAATTGCCCTACCATTGACTCAGTTAACTCAGAAGGGGACATCATTTGACTGGACTGACCAAAGGGAGACAGCGTTCCAAGAATTGAAAACCAGACTTGTGACTGCACCGATCCTGACTCTACCCTCAGGTACAGATGGTTACACTGTTTTTAGTGATGCTTCTCATAAGGGTTTGGGATGTGTTTTAATGCAGAATGGGAGAGTTATTGCTTATGCTTCCCGACAGTTGAGACCGCACGAAAAGAATTACCCAACCCATGATCTTGAACTTGCTGCAGTGGTTTTTGCATTGAAAATTTGGCGTCACTATTTGTATGGGGCAACATGTGAAGTATACACCGACCACAAGAGCTTGAAGTATTTCTTCACACAGAAAGAACTGAACATGAGACAGCGGAGATGGCTTGAACTGATCAAAGATTATGACCTGCAAATTCTGTATCATCCAGGAAAAGCCAATACCGTTGCCGATGCTTTGAGCCGAAATCGATTGGGAACATAGCCTGTTTGCTGACTGGACAGAAAGAATTGCTTCATGATCTGGAAAAGTCTGAAATTGAAATTGTTTTGAGAGAACAAGGTGGAACCTTAGCTGCCATTACTGCCAACCAGCATTGATTGAAGAGATTAAGGAGAAACAGCAACTGGATGATTTCTTGAAAAAATCATCGAAGAGAAGATTCAAAACCGAGACCGGGGTTCAAATTTGACAACAATGTACTGAAATTTCAAGATAGACTGTGTGTACCAAATGACACTGAATTGAAAAGAAGAGTTCTCCAAGAAGGCCACAGTTCGAAATTTTCTATCCACCCGGGGAATACGAAAATGTATCAAGATTTGAAACAGAATTTCTGGTGGCCGGGAATGAAGAAAGAAATTGCCGACTTTGTGTCTAAGTGTCTTCATTGCCAACAAGTCAAAGCTGAACATCAACGACCTGCCGGATTACTGCAACCCTTACCCATACCAGAGTGGAAATGGGAGCATATCACGATGGATTTTATCGTTGGATTACCTCGCTCCAGGAAGGTATGGATTCTATTTGGGTTATTGTTGATAGATTGACTAAGTCTGCACACTTCCTACCTGTCAAGACAATCTATAATGCGGATAAATTGGCTGTTATCTATATTGATGAAATTGTTAGATGCACGGAGTGCCTGTGTCTATTGTTTCTGACAGGGATGCGAAGTTTACATCGAGGTTCTGGCAAAGCCTACAGACTGCATTGGGTACTGAATTGAGGCTGAGTAGTGCCTATCATCCTCAGACAGATGGACAGTCAGAAAGGACCATCCAGACTTTAGAGGATCTACTGAGAATGTGTGTCCTTGATTTCCAAGGGAACTGGGAAAGTCATTTGCCATTGGCTGAATTCGCCTACAACAACAGCTACCATTCGAGCATTGGTATGGCGCCTTTCGAGGCATTGTATGGCAGAAAGTGTAGATCTCCAATTTGCTGGGCAGAAGTTGGAGATGGGCCGTTGCTTGGGCCCGAGATTGTGTATGAGACGACTGAAAAGATCAAACTGATACAGCAAAGATTGAAAACTGCACAGAGTAGACAGAAAAGTTATGCGGATGTTAGAAGACGGGATAGAGAGTATGAAGTGGGTGATCACGTGTTGTGAAAGTGACACCAATGAAAGGCCAGACTCGTTTTGGAGTCAAAGGCAAATTAGCGCCGCGGTATGTCGGACCGTATGAGATTATTGAGAAAATCAATCCGGTGGCGTATCAAGTTGCACTTCCTCCTGAGATGGAGCATATGCATAACGTCTTCCACATTTCGATGTTGAGAGACTATCTTCGAGATCCGTTTCATGTGATTGAGCCTACCCGAGTAGTGTTGAGTGATGACTACACTTATGAGGAACGGCCTATACAGATTGTAAACCGACGGATCAAGAAACTGAGAAACAAGGAAATTCCGCTAGTGAAAGTAGACTGGCAGAATCATGGTGGTGTGTATGCCACTTGGGAAAGGGAAGATGACATGGCGAAAAGATATCCTGATTTGTTTCCACTGAATCCTGTTTTCTTCCAAACTGAAGGTAACTCGAGTTTAGAGGACTAAACTCCTTATAAGGAGGGGAGACTGTAACAACCCTCGTACTGATTACCGATAAACCACTGAATTATATACTGATTATTGCTAAACTGAACTGATAATGACTGATAATTGAATGAATTGAGTTACTGAATAAACCGATTGAAATTAGAACTGAATTTGAATGAGTTCATTTATTGAATTGCATATTGCATCTGTTTGATTTATGATTATCTGTTTGAATTATATGTTTAAACTGCTAATTGAAGGCCTTATCGGCGGCCGAATGGAGAACCGTTTAGTGTTTTGTAATCGGTAGAATATTTGTGATTTAATGGTATATTATCTGAAAATTGATTAGGAATGATTAAATTAGATTAAATTAAGTCAATTAAAGAGTTGACGTAATTACGGTTGCAATTGCCATTGAGTGGAGTTTTGTTTAATCATAGTTGAGGCCTGTTTATATCATATCAAAACAATTCATCAGCCTTTCTCTTGCTCCACCGAATTTAGAGAGAGTGAGAGGGAGAGAGAGTTGATTTCATCTTGTATGTTGGCTTGCTCTTGAGGTTTGCTGAAGACTTGTAATTTTGGAGAGTAATTGCATAATCTAGCTTCCTTACCTTGAGATTGAAGACTTAGGTAAGAAATTTAAGTCTCCATTGTTGTCCTTAACTTGCTCTTGCATGATCCATACTCCATTGTAGGATCAAACCATGATTTAGTTCATAAATGTTGAATTAGGACTCCATTGTTGCATGCATGTAAGATTTGATGAGTTTGAATTGATTTCATGGCAAAATGGTGCATGCATGTTCACATTTTTGTATAAGTCCATGTTTTCACTTTGTTTTCAAAGACTTGAGCTCATTGAGCAAGAATGAAAGCTTGATTTTGGTTTAAAGATCATGCATTTCATGTTTTGAAAGTGTTCTTGAAAATGGGTTTGATAATGGCTTTAATTGACCAACCTTGGCCCTTGCATGTGCAAATTAGCTTTTGAAACTTGTTATTCATTGTATTGGGATGTATTTTCCAGAATTTGGGGCCAAGAGGTTGAGTTTTGGATGTTTGAATGCTTAGTTCGAACTTGGGAGACAAATCTGGAAATTCCAGATTTGGCTTCCTCGCTCGAGCGAAGGATTCCTCGCTCGAGCGAGCCCTTTGGTTTTGCAAGCTCGCTCGAGCGAGCATCGAGCGTGGGGCAGTTCGCGCGTAAAAATCGAGCATCCAGTATTTTCACTGTTCATCAGCTCGCTCGAGCGAAGGAAGGCTCGCTCGAGCGAAGCGCCTATTTTCAGCAACTTTTGAAAAATGCCTTCCAACTGTATTTTTGCATCCTCATCCATTCTAGGCATTCTTAGGCCTAGTTTAAGATCTTAATGAGGATTTAGACGTAGAACCACACCGAGGAAATTTAAGGATTCAATTATCATCCTTCCCGACTGTTAAACTTAGTGTGCGTTCTATTTGTTAACTGTTTAGGGTTGGCGACTGGAGAGACGCGCTCTAGCACATTGTAGCCCAATCACTGTGAGTAACAATTGTATAAAGATATGTTCAAAATGGCTATCTTTTGAATACCGAACTGAACTGTTTACTGAACTGTTTACTGAACTGGAATTATTTACTGAATGAATGTATGTCCTTTATTTCTGAACTGTATTGTGGCATCCTTAGCACTACTGTTACTGACTGTTACTGTTACAGAGATCTCTGTCGGTTCCCTTGTGGAACCATACTGTTTACTGAATGACTGGCCATCATTACTGTTCGGTCTTTTGACCTACTGTTACTGTTATGCTAATGGATGTACCACATATGACTGTTTATTGTACTGAACGACTGTAATACTGATTGAAATAATGAACTGTTTTCATTACTGTAAGGACATTACATTCTTAACCTCTTTATACATTATGTTATTCACTGGGCTTTAGCTCACTGCTCATATATATATGTAGGTGTACAGGCACCGGACCAGAGCTAGAAGCGTCGGGGGTTATTCCAGTTTTGTCAGCCAGCCTATGCGCCTCACTGTGAGGTTCCGTGTTGCCATGTCATGGCCTGGGATTTTGTTTTGAGTTTTTCCCATCGGTCTCCTCACAGTTTTGTATCATCGTATAGACTGAATGTTACTGTACTGTTATTGAGGGATTAAGTCCCTGTACTGAATGTTTGTGTATTATTGTATAGACTGTACTGTTCTGAACCGTATGAATGCATGAAAAATGTTTTTGGCATACAGATTTTCACAGCTCAATGGACACTAGTTATTTACTGTATTGGCTTCCGCCAGGCCCTGAACTCTGTTATACTGTATTATTGTTAAGCAGGCCTTCGGTAATCATGGATTACTGGCCGGTTACGGTGCTAAACCCATAGGGCCGGGTTTGGGTCGTGACAGTATTGAGGCAGGGATAGAAAATGCTTGGAGTGATAGGATCCACTCATACCCTGTAGAAGTGCCTGATATTTTGAAGATTGATTAAACAAAAGCAATGTAATGCACTGCACAATTCTAATATCTATATAATACGGCAGTTCGATTTTTTAAAATGTCTCAAAATGTATTAGAGATACATTTTGAATTAACAGTTTAGATTATTTCATCTAACAATTTAAGGGTCAAAATGATTTCTTTATTTTTGCTTTTCTCCCAAATATCTCTCTTTCTATCCTTTTTTGAGTCTTTTTCACCTATCTACCCACTCATCCTCCCTCTTTTTTTCTTTTTTTTTTTTTTTTTTGAGTCTTTTCCCAAATTTCAAGTGTAGTGCATTACTTTCTCCAATACAATTGTCTTCATCGGAAATGAATCTTTGGTTTTTTTTTTTTTTTTTTTTTTTTTTTTTTTTTTTTTTTTTTTTTTTTTTTTTTGTGTGTGTGTATAAAATGATATTGAACTTTTAAAAGTATCTCTTAGGACAAAGTTTGACTGCAGTTTTTTTATAAAAAAAAATTAGACAAATCACAACAAAAAAAAATCTTAGAGTTTGACCATGGTAATAAAATAAATCTTGTGGTTTTAATTTTTTTTTAATTTAAACCATTATTTTTAATCTAAATTATTTGTCTTTTTTTATTAAATAAAACTGGCATAAAAAGTGTATTTTAGCCGTTAAAGTTAATGTAAGTATACATAAAATGTTGAAAATATCATTTTTGGTTGAGTTTAATAGCTAAAATATCATTTTTTTTCGTTAGTTTTACTTAATATAAATAGATAAACAGTTTAGATTGAAAACAAATCAAAATATTAGAGTTTAAATTGACAAAATTAAAATCTAAGGGCTTATTTTGTTATAAGGGTCAAATCCTAGGTGTATTTATTTGTTTATTTATGATCTCTCCAACAAATTTAACCAAATTATTATTGATTTTCTTATTGGTTGTATTTAAAAAAAACTAGGTTACGAATTGTTAAAAATAAAATAATGTTAAAAAATTAAAATATTAATACACATTTCACATATTCACACACTTATATATATATATATATATTAGTGTATGCCCATGTCTAAAGGCACGGTATAATAAATAATGAGATCAAAATATAATTGAGTATAAAATTATTAAGTTAAAATGTAACTTATCAAATTTGTTGCTAAAAATTTGATGTGAAAATATAAATACAAGTCCGATTAGTTATTCGGAAATAAAAATATGTTATCTTTGTCACTGAGGTGGGCTTTTTCAGTCTTTAAACAAATCACACCATCCCCATTATCTCTCTTATCTCTCCTTGTGAAAAGATTACATTTTAATAACAAAACTAAACCCTTTTTTTTTTTTTTTTTTTTTGTTGACAGAACCCAATTAAACCCAATTTAAATCTTGAATTCAAATTTGTTCACCAAAGAAAAAAAATTTTTCAAAAAAACATCTTCCAATTATATTTTGATCTCATCATTAAACATAAATATTTCTAATGATGTTCCGTCTCTTAATAACCAAACAACTTCTACTTTTTTATTTATTTAAATTTTGAATTCAACTTTGTAAACTAAAAAAAAATTCCACAAATATTTTTTAACATGACTATAATCAAACTCAGCAGCACCAGCCAACACACAAAGCAAATGCAAAAATAAATAAATAAATAAATAAAAAGAAATCAATTTCACTTGCCCTTTGCCTCCAAATCCCTCTTCCCTACTTCTTCTTCTCTTCTTTTCTTTTTTATTTTTTTATTTTTATTTTTTTTTATTTTTATTTTTGTATTTTTTACTAACTACAAAAACCCATAAATTTAGGGCATGCTCTTCACTTTTAAGAGCATAAAACACATACACCCATAAATCTAGGACATGCCCAAGTTATAGAAAAAAATAAAATAACATAAAATAAAATTAATGTTTGGTTTCTCACTACTCTTCCTTTCTCTCTCTACCTCTCTCTCCCAACCCCTCCAATTCCAAACCCTCCTCCTACAATTCCTTCCAAAACCACAGTCTCTCTCATGGACAACAACCCAAGATTCAAAAACTCTCACTATCGATCAGAATCCGAAATCACCCTCTTCGTACACAGTGGCGGAGCCTAGAAATTAAATCAGAGAAGGCACTTATTAATTATAACATTGAAAATTTTTACAAAAAATATTTCACATAAATTTTTACGATTGACTTCAAGAAAGATATATATATATATATTATTTGTAACTAGTATATTATAGACAATATAAAAAAAAAAAAGTCATGGATATAAATTTTAAAATAAATTGTATAATGATAAAGTAATTTTTTATACAAATTTCAATAAAAATTCAATATAATAATAATACCACGTCATTATTGACATATGATATCACCAATCAATAGTAAAGAAACACATAAAGGATGAATCTCATATGTCAAATGTAACTAATAATTCAATAAATTTCATATCTTTATTGAGATTAATTATAATTGTATGTCAATAATGACAGACATCACCATTGTATTGAAATTTTCATAAATAATAATATGACTTATTGTAAATCTTTATTTTAAATTAAAAAACAACCATTATTATTCTCATAATTTTAAAAATGTTCTAAAAATATTTTTATAATTTTTTTATTAAAATATTTTCTTTATGTTTGCAAAAAAAAAAAATTTCAAAACCCGAGAGGGCACGTGACCCCCCTAGACCCTCTGTGCTCTGCCACTATTTGTACAGTTACACCATCCTCACCGAAAACAATCCTCTCCGAAACCACCCTCATTGCCACCCCAAAACGCCTCTTCCACGCCCCCTCCAACACGACGCAGTAGGGCCAAAACCTTATCTGCGGCTATCTACGACAACACTACCACCGGCTGCGACTTCAGCATGTATCATACGGCAACGGTTTGTTTGGATCTGGTGCTGCCCATGTTGAAAATGCTACACTCAGATCGACCCAATCTTCGATCTAACCAAATTTACTCACCGAGCTGCAACAACCGTCAAATGTGTCTCTATCAAGTATTGTACAGCAATGATTCATTTACGGTGGGCAATTTCTCATCGAAATGTTGAAGTTTCGAAGGACCAAAGTCCCCAACGTTGCTATCGGATGCGGTCATGACAACGAAGGCTTGTTCATCGACGCCGCTAGGTTGTTGGGTTTGGACCAAAGGAAGTGAGGCTGAAAGACAAAAGAGAGAGTGTTTAGTAAGGCTGGAAATTGAGAAGTGAGGCTGAGAGCCTTAAGAGAGATAGAAGAGTTTAGAGAGAGTGAGAAGAGCCTGGGGAGAAATGGAGTAAATGTGAATTTTGAAATTTAAAATCTGAAAAGTGAGGCCAAGAGAAAGAGAGATAGGAGAGTGTAGAAAGAAAGTGAGGTGAGACGTAAGAGAGAAAGAGGGAGGATGGATGGGTGCAAAGTTTTAGATGGTGATGTTAGATGTGAAGATGTTTTTGTGCATAAACCACAGCAGCAACTGTTACACATGGTACGGTATCGTTTTGTTTCTTTGTTTTGTTTTGTTTTTTTTTTTTTTTTTGGCTCATTGTTGTTGAATGGTATTGGCTTTTAAAAATATTTCTTGTGGCGAAATGTTTCATTAATTTTCTTATTGGTTTCATTTATTTAAAAGAAAAAACCTTTGACCAAAATATTACTGATTTTCTTATTGATTATTAAAAAATATTATGCTTACAACTCATCTTTGAGTATTTGTTCAAAATCAAATAATGCTAGAAAATTTGTAAATTTTTAATACATATTTAATATATATATATATATATATAAATATTATATTAACATTGTAAACATGTATATAAATATATAAAAGTGTGTACGAATACATAAAATGTGTATTAAAATTTTAATTTTTGAACGTTATTTAATTTTTAACAATTCGTAGCCTAGGTTTTTTTTTAAATACAACCAATAAGAAAATCAATAATAATTTGGTTAAAGTTTTTTGGGAAAATAATAATTAAAAAAAAAAAAAAAAACTCCTAGGATTTTACCCTTATAACAAAATAAGTCCTTAGATTTTAATTTTGTCAATTTAAACCTTAATATTTTGATTTCTTTTCAATCTAAACAATTTATCTATTTATATTAAGTAAAACTAACAAAAAAAATGGTATTTTAGCCATTAAACTCAACAAAAAAATGATATTTTAAATATTTTATGTATACCTACATTAAGTTTAATGGCTAAAATACACTTATTATGTTAGTTTTATTTAATAAAAATAGACAAATAATTTAGATTAAAAAAATAAGGGTTTAAATTAAAAAAAATTAAAACTACAAGATTTATTTTATTACCATGCTCAAACTCTAAGATTTTTTTTTTGTTGTTGTGATTTGTCCTATTTTTTTTTATTTTTTTTTTTAACTGCAGTCAAACTTTGTCCCAAGAGATACTTTTAAAAGTCCAATATCATTTTATATACACACACAAAAAAACAAAAAACAAAAAACAAAAAACAAAAACAAAAACAAAACAAAACAAAACAAAATAAAAAAATAAACCAAAAACTTATTCCCGAATAAGACAATTGCATTGTGCACTACACTTGAAATTTGGGAAAAGACTCAAAAAAAGAGAGAGGATGGGTGGGTGGATAGATGAAAAGACTCAAAAAATGAGAGAAAGATAGATATATATTTTGGGGGGAAAGCACAAGTAAACAAATCATCTTGACCTTTAAATTGTTAGATGAAATAATTTGAACCGTTGATTCAAAATGTATCTCTAATACATTTTGAGACATTTTCAAAAACCGTCCTGCCATATTATATAATTTTTTAAAAAACTGCAATCAAACTTTGTCTCAAGAGATAATTTTAAAAGTCCAGTATCATTTTATACACACAAAAAAATAAATAAATAAACAAAACAAAACAAAAAAAAAAACCAAAGATTCATTCACGAAGAAGACAATTGCATTAGAGAAAGTAGTGTACTACACTTGAAATTTGAGAAAAGACTCAAAAAAAAAAAAAAGAGGATGTGTGGGTGGATAGGTGAAAAGACTCAAAAAAGAAGAGAAGAGAGAGATATATTTTGGAAGGAAAACATTCTACAACAATGAGCCAAAACAAAAAACAAAACGATATCGTACCAAGTGCAGCAGCAGTTGCTGCTATGCTTTATGCACAGCTATGCTTTATGCACAGCAGCATATTCGCATCTAACATCACCATCTAAAACTTTGCGCTCACCCACCCTTCTTTTTACTCTCTCGCGTCTCACCTCACTCTCTCTCTCTACACTCTCTTATCTCTCTTTCTCTCAACCTCACTTTTCAAATTTTAAATTTCAAAACACACATTCACTCCATCTCTCTCCCCCCACGCTCTTCTCACTTTCTCTTTAAACTCTCCTATCTCTCTTAAGGCTCTTAACCTCACTTCCCAATTTCCAGCCTAACTAAACACTCTCTCTTTTGTCTTTCATCTTCACTTCTTCCGGCCCAAACCCAACAACCCGGCAGCGTCGACGAACAAGCCTTCATTGTCGTGACCGTATCCGAGAGCAACGTTAGGGACTTTGATCCTCCGAAACGTTAACATTTCGGTTGAGAAATCGCCTACCGTGAACGAATCGTCACTGTACAATACCTAGTAGAGACACATCTGACGGTTGTTGCAACTCGACGAGTTAATTTGGTCAAATCGAAGATTGGGTCGGTCTGAGTGTAGCATTTTCGGCACAGAAAGCACTAGATCCAAACGAACTGTCGTCGTATGATACCTGCTGAAGTCGAGGCCGGTGGTAGTGTTGCCACAGATAGCCGTGGATAAGGTTTTGACCCTACTGCGTCGTGTTGGAGGCGGCATGGAAGGGGCGTTCTGGGGTGGCAATAAGGGTGGTTTCGGAGACGGTTGTTGTCGATGAGGGTGATATAACTGTACGAAGAGGGTGATTTCGAATTCTGATCGACAGTAAGAGTTTTTGAATCTTGGGTTATTGTTCATGAGGGAGACTGTGGTTTTGGAAGAAATTGTAGGAGAAGGGTTTGGAATTAGAGGGGTTGGGAGAGAGAGGTAGAGAGAGGACAGAAGAAGAGTGAGAAACAAAATATTATTTTATTTTATTTATTTTTTTTTTTTTTTTTTATAATCCATGCATGCCCTAGATTTATGGGTTTATGTGTTTTATGCTCTTTAAAAGTGAAGAGCATGCCCTAGATTTATGGATTTTTGTAGTTAGTATAAGAAAGGTTAAAAAAAGAATAAGAATAGGAATTTGGAGGGAAAGGGCATGTGAAATTGATCCTTGTTTTTTTATTTTTTATTTTTGTTTTTTGCATTTGCTTTGTGTGCTGGTTGGTGCTGCTGAGTTTGATTATAGTCATGTCAAAAAATGTTTGTGGAATTTTTTTTAGATTACAAAGTTGAATTCAAAATTTAAATAAATAAAAAAATTGAAGTTGTTTGGTTATTAAGAGAAGAAACATCAATAAAAATATTTATGTTTAATGATGAGATCAAAATATAATTGGAAGATGTTTTTTTGAAAAATGTTCTTTTCTTTGGTGAACAAATTTGAATTCTAAATTTAAATTGGGTTCTATTAACAAAAAAAAAAATAGTTTAGTTTTACTATTAAAATGTAATCTTTTTGCAAGGAGAGATAAGAGAGATAATGGGGATGGTGTGATTTGTTTGAAGACTGAAAAAGCTTACCTCAGTGACAAAGTTAACATATTTTTATTTCCGAATAACTAATCGGACCTATATTTATATTTTCACATCAAATTTTTAGGAACAAATTTGATAAGTTACATTTTAACTTAATAATTTTGTACTCAATTATATTTTGATCTCATTATTAAATATAAAGATGTTTCTTTCAAACTTGTCAATTACTCTGTTTGGTAACCATTCCGTTTTCAGTTTTCAGTTTATATTTACAAAAAAATTTTAAACTGTCATAAAAACTTGTTTGATAATTTTTTTGATTTATAAATGGTTGTCTCAGTTTATAAATTTGAGAAAAAAAACGTAAACTCAAAATGAGTTTACGTTTTCAGTTTTCAAAATTTTTTTTTCAAATAAATTTTTTTTCAATTAATCTTTTTTTTCAAATATTTTTTTTCCCAATTAAATTTTTTTTCAAATAATTTTTTTTAATTATTTTTTTTTTCAATTATAATGTGTGTGATCCCATTGTCGTAAATAATAAAAATAAATATAAATATTTTAAGCCTGAACAAACATATTTTTTAGTTTATGTTTTTAAAAAATTTTAAACATTTTGTTCAAACCAAACACGTTTATAATTTATGTTTTTCTAAAATAAACAAAAATTAGTTTATAAAATTTTTATAAACATAAACTAAAAACGTAAACGTTACCAAACGCTATCTAAAAGTCGTGTGTTCCTATTTTTTGAATACAAACAAAAACAAGAACAAAAATAAAGACACTTGTTGCCAGAGGTGGTAGCTGACGGTGTGAGGTAGACAAATGAAATGACCGATGGTTTCATGATGGTTGGAGGTGGCCACGGGAGTTGATGGTCAGATGTCGCCAGAGTTGGTAGTTGGACGCTGCCAAAGGTCACTGGGTGATTAGGTCCGTGACCAACTGATTGCCAAAGAGTCATCAAGAGGTGGCCAGATCTAGCCGGCAGCCAACCAGCCGGCAGTGGGTGATGAGAGGGGAGTGAAAAATTATTCTGACAAGTGAAAGCATTTGTTTCCAAAAAAATTTAAAATTTTGGGATTAGTTCCATCTTTTGAAAACAAAACGAACATACAAGCAAGTTTTAGTTTCCAGTTTCCCAAAATAAAATAAAATAAAAAAATAACAAAAAAAACAAGAAATGAACGCGATAAGGAATGGAAAGCTGTAGGTTTTTGCCAAATATCTATGAACTCAAAATCTGATAAAATGTAACCAACATATACAACACTCCAACAGAAACAACCACATCGATAGCCATGAATACATCTGTTCAAGTGCAGCATTAGGGTTATTTCCCAATAGCCATGAACTCATCCGGTAAATGGACCAATAAGTTCATCCGTCAAAACATATCCAACATATCCGATACTCAAAACAGAAACAACTAACGAATCTGCAGAAGTTATACCACACTACAAAAATTAAAAGTCAAAACAAGAACCATTACAAACAATCAATAACCATCCGCATCAATTTTTCCTTCTCCATCTCACAAAAATTGCAACCAACCCTCCCACATTTCCCCCCAATTTTTCTGTTTGATAATTTGTTTTTTCTTCTTCTATCTAATTGTATGTTGGATTCACTCAAATGGGACAAGCAGGAACATCAAGTGTGGTACCGGCTTGAATCTGACCCCACCCAATTAGGCGCCAGTGCTTCTCGACTCGCCTGCTCAGAGCAATTTTTGCCCCCATGTTGGTGCAAACTGGAGATGTGAGCTGCAATTTTGCCAAATCATTCTTTACAGCAACAACTCGAGCACCTGTTGACATAGAACCTATGTTCAGCATCAGAATCTCTGCCTTCGCTAGCTTTGTGACCTTTCCTTGCCTTTCTGTGCCCTTTGTCCTCACACCCAGAAGCCGCCTCAACAAGAAAAAGTTCACCTGCAAAATCAAAAAACGAAATGTTTCACAACCATTACGTTGACAATCGCATCTGGTATTTGTATTCTAAGGCATTTTAAAGGTCTAAAAAATCCAAAAGAATGAATCATAACAGAAATATTAATGGACTCGGCAATAAAATAAAGATGCCAGCCGTAATAATGAAATGTACGCATTTGGTTGAGTTCTCTGAATCTGTTTCTGAAATTTTTTCAAAAACTAGCTCAGTGAAAAAAATTGACAGAAATAAAAAAACACTCGTTATTTTCATATGACAGACTTGCTTCTTTGGGGGAAAGAAATCATTTTTTTAAATTCAAAAATATCTTTTTGGGATTTATTTTTGTCAAACTAGTTTCTAATTTTTCAAAAAAAAAAGGTTCTATTGAACTAGAGAGGTAATATAGAGAAATAAATTTTTATCATGAACTAGCATGAATGCCCATGGCACATTTCTAGTTAAACTATAGATTGCAATGACTAACCACAGGAGTGAATAACAGAATCGAAAATTGTATTTACCTCCAGTTCAACAAAAACTTTAGGAAGTGTCCCAACCTCACCAAGAACCTGACCGACCAATCTATCAGCACGTGTCAAAGTCGGGTCCATAGTAGTGCCAACCCCAATGAGACCTCCTGGTACAGCAAATTGCAGTTCATTTTGCTCGGCAAACAATGAAACTATTCTTGAATAAATCGGTGTGCATTTGATGTTTCCACTCTCATCCTTAACAACAATCCCAGGACGAACCTCAATGAGTTGATTTACCTTCAGAACACCCTGAACAAAACAGAGGATCAAATAAAAATCTAGTCAAGATGCCTAATTCCTGAATCTTTCACAAGAGATTGCAGATTCTTGTGTTAAAAAAAATAAAAAATATAAAAAAATATCTAGGTTCCCCCCCAAAAAAAAAGCAAGATTAGCTTATGATATGCTATGATATAAATCTGATTTTACATTTGTGTGTATCCAATGAATGGGTCACAGGAGCAGATGGGAGAAAGATGCCCCATGTACTGACTTGAGAAAACATCAATGGCAATCAGAGCACCATTTTAGGCATGCAAGCCTTCTGAATTATATCTCAGACAATGGGATGTGCAGTAGTCTTGTAGATATTCCATGTGAAGACCAGACAAGCATTTTTTTGCCAACAGAGCCTTTTTTATTCAACACCCCCCCCCCCCCCCCAAACACCAAAGTTAAACATGCCAACAGAAGGAGAAGTAATTTTGAAGGAAAGAAAAGAAGCATACTTCGAGAATACTTCCACCAGCAACACCTCCTTTAATTTCATCAACCTCAAACCCAGGCTTATTGACATCAAACGACCGGATTACTATCATGTTAGGAGGTGAGATGAAGTTCCTTTCTGGAATGGGGATCTTTTTCACAATATATTCACACACAACATCAATGTTGTACTTTAGCTGTGCAGAAACTGGTATCACTGGTGCACCATCAGCCACAGTTCCCTGGTAAGGAAAGTACAGAAACACTAACACATTATGCCAGAGTTAATTAGCCAACCAGAGAGGAAGAAAACACTATAAAATGGCCCAAAACGACTGACCTGGATGAATTTCTGAATTGCTTCATGCTGGTTGATAGCTACATTTTCCTGAATAAGATCGACCTTATTTTGGAGAATTATTATATGTTGGAGCCGCATTATTTCAACAGCAGCCAAGTGCTCTGAAGTTTGAGGTTGGGGGCAACTTTCATTGGCAGCTATGAGAAGTAATGCTCCATCCATAATTGCTGCTCCATTAAGCATTGTAGCCATGAGAATATCATGACCCTGTAGGAAATCAAGAAACCCAAACATCTCAGACCACATCAGAGAAAAACCAGCTACCATTAAGCTCATAAAGAAAAGCTGAGTTTTGCCTCAACAAATCCATTCTTCTATTGGTTAACTTCTCTCAATTCTTCTAATTATCATTTTTCAGTTGCCCAAGTGTTCTTCCCCATTTATAATCAAATTTTCCTCTCAAAATATCAATTTCCACGCAGTAGTTAATAGAAAACCATCTAAGCCCTATATCAGGTGTTTCCAAGCTACAAATTCAAAACTAGTATGAAAGTGAAGTGACACTAACATAAATTATAAAGGCAAGCAATAGAGATAATATGCAGTGACACTAACAAATTCAAACAGAATTTTTAAGGCATTGTGGTCTCATATGCTGTAAACAATAATTGAGCTTGTATCTATAAAAATGAGATAATATGCACCACAAGTACACAGACATAAAAAAGATGCAAACAACATCCTAATTTTCTTGTTCAACCATACAACTAGGTTAAATAAAATCTCCTAATAGGATAATATAAACATTTAAAAATGCATGGTTCACTTGAAATAATAGTAGTTGACAAATTTCATAAAGTATAAGGCTTAAGCATATGATAACATTCTAATGACTAGTGGTTCAAACTTAGAACTACAAAATTGAATAAAAGACAGATCAATCAATGTCATCAAATGCCATAATAGATTGAACTAAACAAATAAACCATAAAAAATTACTTTCTGTTGAAGATGAGTTTTGTACATACAAAGACATACAATTATGCAATATCCCGAGCACACAAACCATTGACAAGTAATAATCTCAACATGTAGATGCTTGCATGCACGTGTCCATAGGAATATATGTAGAGATATGCTTGATGTAAATAAACAATATTTCCTCCAGAGAGCATTGAAAACCATACCGGGCAATCAACAAAAGATACATGCCTCAGCAATTTCATCCTGCAATTCTCAAACCCAGGCACATCACACATAGGACTATCTTCTTTACCACTTCCATATGCCCTGCAAAAAGGATTGTATATATAATAATACATACTATATGCCAACAATATGCTAAAGTGAAGTAAGCGCACTATATTCAAGGATACCAACTTACTTGTAGCACATGGGCCGAGGGCACCGTTCTTCTTCACATTTGTATATCTTTGCATTGGCATATCCAAGCTTAATAGTAATGTTGCGCTCCAGCTCATTTTTAAAACGAACAGTCTGCAGAAATTGACAAATCATCAAAGCCCTCAAATTTACCATGTAGAAATTTGAACCAATATACTTGAAAACCACTTCATTCCATTGACTTCTTGGTTAATGCATTTTTCTTGCTTGAGAGCTTAATAACAACAACTCCAACACCAAGGAATAACAATTGACTAAGATGTACAAAAATTTAATAGCATTTAGCTTTACTTTGTTGCGAAATAAGTAGACTACCAAACTGCTAAAAAGTTGAACCAAATGATAAACTTGAACACAAACAAACTCATATTTCAAGTTCAGGAAAATACTGAGAATAGATACCATACTAGTAGAAACTGTAAGAGAGAAAACAAGTAATTACCTGAACACCCGATATTGCTTTAACAACTGTTGACTTGCCATGAGCCACATGACCTATAGTACCTGGGAAATAATTTTAACTCTAAATTACAGTCTTCAAGTTTAAGCACTAGAACCTATTATGCTAGGATGTTAATGCAGAATATACAAAAATTCAAATCCCTAACCATAATGTCAACTGGCGTATGTTGAAATCAGTTAAACATTTACAAACCATTAAATTACCAATATTTATTGTTGCCTGACGAGAAATAACTTCAGGTGAGAGTGGATGTAAATTTGTCACATCCAGCTTGCTCAAATCCTGCTCCATCAACCCTTTTCGAGACATCTTGACGATTCCCGGCGAACTCAGTGCTCCAACAGAAGGAATGCTGGTTTGCTAGTAAGATCTGTGAGAAGAGAGGACAAGACTAGTGACTTCAAAAAGAATTACAACTTGCATCAAATGTCAAAGACATTACTTGCCAAAAGAAAGGTGCTTTGTTAAAACCAATACAGATCACAAAAGTGCCTACAATAAAGCACACAAATGGCTTTCTGTCTGTGTCTCTGCATATTCAAAGCACGTTTTAGCGTACACATGTAACACACCCATAGATGCAACGGTCCCAAATCACAGATTCTACTAACATTATGGGAGAGGCAACAAAACCCAATCCTTATGAATTATTCACCATAATACTGCCTCGAATTAGCCTTCAATTTTACAGTTTATAAGTCCTAAAGTAATGCCATTGATGGAATTAAAACCATGCAAGGATGTATCCAACTACCTCTACATAAAAATATGAGAAATGTTCTGCAGTTATTAAGGGGCTGCACAAGCTACATGTGTGCACTCCGAATCAACAGAAGTAGCTGACAATCATGGAAACATATTAAACAGCAACATCTTCCTCTCATACAGCCCAGATAGTGAAGCAACTATATCTTGGATTTATAACTCCTTCTATTAAGAAAGTAAAAAATTAGGTTTTGTCTCGACAGTATTGGATATAGAATTGAACTCCATTATGATTATGCCCAGAACCATACATTTCTGAAATAGAAAAAGAAAAAAGAAAGCAAGTGATTTTTCAACAAACGACCATTCATCAATTTTATTTACATGATACCTCAACCCAACCAAGTCTAAAATCCCAATAACTACTTAAAATAGGTATAGTTCTATATTAGCCATCTATCTATCACAGCCTGCGAAGCTTACATCTTACAGAGTTTATACAATTTACAAAGTGACAAAAAAAAAACTAAGAAAATTATTGTTCAATTCAATCTTGTCTTAGAGGAGTTAGAATACATGAAAAACCCAAGTAAATCAATGAAACCAATACAAATTCATACAATAAACTCATCATTTAATCTGCCCACTATTAACAACAACAAAGGGACTTCAGGGATTCTGTAGACTACATAGATTAAGATGCTCAACTACTGTATGACAACAACACAATACAATATGAAGCAAACAACCCCATCATTACAATGTTGATGAAGATAATTATTTACTAAACAAAAAAATGTGGCGAAAATCGAACCTCATAAATACATTTATAAGCTCAAATCCATACATAATTAGATACACTTAGAACACAAACACTTTACCAGCTAGACAGCCACCATGGTCCTTCATTTCATAAACCCAAAACCCTAATGTTTGGCGTTACTATAAAGCAACTTTCAAAAACTATGTTATCGATCGAAATCAATCTAGTTATGTATAATCAGAACTGAAAACATGAACCAATCAAACGCTCAAAGAAGAAAACAACACACTAAATGAAAATCAAACGCATCAACTTGAATCAAATCGGAAGTATCACATAAAAAACAGCATGATTACATACCTGTACGCATACATACATACATATATATATATATGTAGAGAGAGAGAGAGAGAGAGAGAGAGAGAGACTCACCGGTTTCTATATACTAGGGCAGCCGACGGACGCTGTTGAATGTTTTCCGATGTGTGAGTGAGAGAGAGAGAGAGAGAGAGAGATGAGATTTATGCTAGAAACCCCAATATCAGTAATTTACTATATTACTACAACATCGGGGGTTGCGTTAGATTAGTATTATTATTTTTTTTTTTTTTTTTTTTTTTTTGAATATTTACGAAAAAAAATTTAAGAGATGAATTGATTTAAAGTAATGTGTAGAGATGATGTGACTTAAATAAGATAATTGTAATTTAAATAAAATAATGTGTTAAAATAACATTTGTTATTTTAATACATGCTAAATAAGCACTTAATTTTTGATAATATCACAAAACCCCTAAAGTTTAGAGATATCTCACTTACTTTTCCATGCTTTCATTACCTATAACACCATCTCCAATGATTAATTAAATATTTCATCAAATTTAAATTTAATGAAAAATAAGTTCTTTTTCTATTTCAATGATTGTATCAAATAGGTATTAAATTGATAATTTTATTTTTCTTTTATCGGAGAATAAATGTGTCTTTTATCAAATTACTGTTTATTACTGTTTATTATTGTTATCGGATGTTCCCCGAATGTCCTCCCAAATGATCACTTTAAGACAAAAATTTGTGAAAAAATGAAGTTTTTATTCAAATTTGATGAAAAATTGATGTACCGTTGGAGATACTATAAGAGACTTACGTGTAAGTCCTAACAAATGGATTTGTTGTCCAATAGGTCCTATGATAATAAATGACAACGATAGTTTGAAAATTGTCACAAAAAATGTCATTAATTATAAGTTTTAATGACAATTTTAAAAAATCGCTATAAAAAAAGTCACTAATTTTTAACTTTCAACGACAGTTTGAAAAGTTTGTCACAGAAAAATGTCACTAAACATCACTGAAAGTTAACTTAATTCTCATCAAGTTCTGTTGAAAATAAGTCCTAATAAAATCGTCGCTAAAAATAATTTTTTGCAACGATTTTTTGCATTTCGCTAAAAGTTGACAATCAGTGATTTTTTTTGTCACGATTTTATAAATTGTTACTAAACCTTACAATTAGTGATATTTTTCTATGATGATTTTTTGCATTTCGCTAAAAATTGACAATTAGTGACTTTTTTTATTACAATTTTTTTAAACTGTTACTAAAACTTATGTGACAAGATTTTTAAACTGTCGTTGAAAATTAACAATTAATGACGTTTTTTAATAGCATTTGATGGAAAAACTATTAATTATCATAGGACTTATTGGATAATAAGCCCACCTATGAGCAAGGATCCTCTAGAGTTTTTTTTTCCTAAAGTTTCTTAGAGTGGTGTATTGTATGGTTGAGATTTAATAACAAGTCACATCAATTTTTTAGCATTAAATCTCAACCACACAATACACCACTTTAGGAAACTTTAAAAAAAAAAACTCTAGAGGATCCTTGTTACCTATTAAGATTTACACATAAGTCTCCCTAAGATCTATCGGTAGTTTAGCGTTATTTTTATAATGAACCTTTTCTTTTCTTTTTCTTTTTTATTTTATTTTTTTTAAGATTATATTTAGATATTGAATTTATTAATGATGTAAGACAATATTTATAAAGAATTTTTATTTTTAATATTTTTATATTATAAAGGATTTTATTAGGAAAGTTGTAATTTTGTATAAATATTTTAGAATTATTAGGCTTTTCAAATTGAATTTATCTTGTTTTCTTAATTTTTAGGTTTTTTGTTTTCCAAGAAATTAACTACATTCTTATTTATTTTGTTTTCTTAATTTTTATTTTTATTTGTTTGAAAATGGGCAAATTACAAACACCTCCCCTGAGGTTTGGTAAAAATACAGATTCTCCCCTGAGGTTTGAGAAATTACATCCCGCCCCCTGAGGTTTATATTTCTATAACAAATTGTCCCATGAGGTTTTTATTTTCATACAGATTCCCCCCTAATTTCTCCTAATTTGTTATGAAAATTTGACCCTCAGGGGGTAATTTGTAATTTCTCAAATCTCACGAGAAATTTGTATTTTCACCAAATCTCGAGGGGGTGTTTGTAATTTGCCCTTTGAAAATCTATGATTTTTTTTTTTTTCAATTTTGCAATTTCAATGTTGAATTGAAATTTTGCAAAATTATTACCTGAATATAAAGTCAAGAAAACCACGCATCAGTAAATTTAAATTAGGTCTATGCAAGTTAACTTCATTAAAAACAAAAATAAAGGTTTATTACACTTTATTCTATTCAATTTTAAAATTGCATATTTAAACCCTTTACCAAAACCAAACCAAACCAAACCAAACCAAGTCTTAAGTCCCATCAAATAGAGTCGGCTACATGAATCCTTCTTCTCCACGCAGCCCTATCAAAGGCCATTTCATTAGACAAATTAAGTAAATTCATATATCTATTTATAACGCTAGTCAACGTTAATCTGGGCCTACCCCGTCCCCTAACACTCCATCTACCGTTACAACATCGCATCTCTTCACTACTGCCTCTGTTGGTCTCCGTTGAATATGACCAAACCATCTCAAACGATTCTCTCTCAACTTATCTTCTATCGGTGCTACTCCTACCCATTCCAAATACACTCATTCTAATCCTGTCTTGTCTAGTCTTACCACACATCCACCTTAGCATCCCCATCTCAACCACACTCATATTATCTACATGTTGTTTCTTGGTTGTCCAACACTCCGCCCCATACAACATAGCTGGTCTAATAGCCATTCTATAAAACTTACCTTTTAGTCTAGTGGGTATTCGTTTATCGCACAATACCCCAGAAGCACTTCTCCACTTACACCATCCCACCTTAATCCTATGGGTCACATCTGCATCAATCTCTCTCGCTGTTGTAATAATCGACCTTAAATAATGAAAATGTTCACTCTTAGGCAGTTCTTGGTTCTCAATCTTCACTTCTTATCTGCTTTCATTGTTACTGTTACTAAAATTACACTCCATGTACTCTGTCTTAGTTCTGCTTATCCGGAATCCTTTAGATTCAAGAGTTTTTCTCCAAATCTCCAACTTTGTGTTAACTCCTTCTCTAGTCTCATCCACTAACACAATATCGTCTGCAAAAAGCATACACCATGGCACGTCGTCCTGAATATTTATCATTAACTCATCCATAACTAAAGCAAAAAGATAAGGATTTAAGGTAGATCATTGGTGTAACCCTACAGTGATAGGAAATTCATTTGTCTCTCCAGCTAGCGATCTAATAGTGGTCACCACCCCTTCATACATGTCCCTAATCACGTCAATGTAGCCTTTTATCACCCTTTTCTTCTCTAACACCCACCATATTATATCTCAGGACACTCTGTCATATGCTTTCTCTAGGTCGATAAAGGTCATTTTTCTTTTCTTTATACTTTTCTATTACTCTTCTCAAAAGATAGATCGCTTCTATTGTTGACCTACCAGGCATAAACCCAAATTGATTCTCTGACACCTCTGTTATGTCTCGCAATCAGCGTTCCATCACCCTCTCCCACACTTTCATTATATGACACATTAGTTTGATTCCTCTATAGTTGTTACAATTCTGGACATCACCTTTATTCTTATCGATTGGCACTAAAATACTCTTCCTCCACTCATCTGGCATGTTCCTAGTCAACAAAATTTTGCTAAACAACCTAGTCAACCAAGCAACTCCCTTTTTACCAAACACTTCCAAACTTCAATAGGGATATCATCGGGTCCTAAAGCCTTATTTGATTTCATCTTCTTAAGTGCAATCTCCACTTCAAAGTTCCTAATCCTGCGATAGAACTTATAGTCTTGGTTTATCGTATTACTGGCTATTTCTTCCCTTATTGTCGTAGTTCCATGTTCCTCATTTAACAGTTTCTCAAAATAATTCTTCCATCTTTCCTTAATCTCATCATCCTTCACCAATACCTTAGAATCCTCACTCTTGATGCACTTTACTTGATTAAAATTTCTTGTTTTCCTCTCCCGTATCTTAGCAAGTTTGTATACCCTCTTCTCTCCCTCTTTACTATCTAGTCTAGTATATAGGTCATCATAAGCTTTCAACTTAGTCTCTCTCACTACTTTCTTGACCTCCTTATTAACCAATCTATTTAAACTCTTTAATTATTAAAAAATCACTTTCAGGAAGAAGATGGTTGTATGTTTTTTTTTTTTTTTTATAATTAATGGATCTAAATGTGTAATTTTAAAGTTGAGAGAGACAGAATAGTATTTAGTAAAAATTGATGAGGATAAATGTAATTAAACCTATAAAAACACCCATATAGATCCAATCCAGAGGCAATGGGTGGAGAACTTTCCAAAGAAAAAACAATAGATAAATAAATAAAAGTAAATGGATGGACTTTTTGACAAGAAAATTTAGCCTTGTTTTCCAAGCAAACAAACAATGTACAGAAAATGAGTGAATTAGTGATTGACTAAAAATCAAATATGATATTTCCTTTCATCATCCTTCGACTTAATAAATTTTTTTATTTCATTGGTTCAATTTTTTCCTCCATGATAATTGAAACTACCTAAAAGTTGAAATTTGAAAATCTTTCGTCATAATAGCCATCAAAATTGAACAAAATAAGCCTAATACTCATAAGATGATTCAAATGGGAAGATATGATATGAAAGTACTGTTGAATTATTCCTAATGATAAAACTGACCTAGTTACATATCCCCAACCCACCTCTCTCCTCCTCTCTCACTAATCTTTTATTTTTATTATTATTATTTTATTTTATTTTTGATAATCTGAATCAATTTATGCATATCTTGACTAATCCTTTAAATGAAAAAAATAAACTTAGAAAAGTAAAAAAATGTGACAACGTTTACACCGACTCCCTACATCCTTCATCACACACATACAATCCATTGAGTGAATTTTGAGCATACCATTTTAGATATAATATATATACACACAACAAAGCCACATTAATCTAGTATAAATTCTATATAAAAATTCTGAAGGAATAGATTTTCCTTTCAACAATGCCACTCACATCATTCCTGTCGTGTAAAATTATGTATAAAAATTATGTAAACATATCATTTTCCTTTCCATCACCATATTCAATAAGAAAAACTCTACTTGTATATAAAATTTATACAAAAACTTCACAAAAATAATATGACAATGCCATTATTATAAATGAACTTATCTTCAATAGTGTTTTGATTTGAAATAAAAAGTCCACAATAAGCCATATCATTATGTATTAAAAAAAATATATGTATGAATTTTCATTCAATAATGGTAACAATAACAAGAACATACATTTCTGCCAAGCCAGCCTGGGGTCTCAGATTTTCAATCAAACCATCATTTTCCATAAAGGACAAACAGACCCTAGTGAAATTATTTGACAAAAACTAGTATTGAAATCAAATATTAGAATTACAAAACCTATAATATAGCAAGACAATGAAGAACCTGGATACAGAAACTGATTATCCTCCTTCAAAGTTTAAGCATGCTATAAAAGCTAACAAAACTGTGGTTGATCAGACTGTCTAGCGACAACGCTGCCAACTACAATACAGGTCATTTGAGAGAGAAGATATTTGAGATATGTTGTTCATGAATGTTTAATGTAAGTCCTGGCTTCAATCTTTATGTGAATTTCTATCCAGATTGAGAAACTTCGCAACACGCTCTTGCTTTGCTCCAGTCCTGTGGTCGTAATACTCAACGACTGCAGCTCCGGCCAATGCAGCAAGTGTCAGTGCTTGTGCATGCAACCTGTTTTACAACGCAAAAGCATCTTTACATTCCTGATGCCACTACTTGAAGCACATAAAATTCAAAGAGCAAAAAATAAAAAATCATTTTTTGATTTCCTAAAATAAAGCAATAGCAGCTAGCTCTTTGATTTGAAAAAGTAAAGCACCAAAAAAGAAACTGTTCTGAAAAATAGAACATTGTAAGTGAATAGTCACTCCATAGGGAGACTAAGGAATGATCATTCCATTCCATTTTAGTTCATTACAATAGTATTAGTATGAAGATTTCAAAGTTAAAGTTGATCAAATCTTACATTCGATCAACCATGTCACATAAGATTGAATGGATTAACTATATTATCCATTGAAAAGTATAAGGTAGATAAACTAGATTATGTAAGCTTAATTAGTAATTTTGCAACTAAAAATGTGATAAAAATAATGTTTAAGTGATACTTTGTTGGTGGTTCATTTTTAGTATTGCAAATTTACATTTTGTTTGGTGTGTTTTTTTCTTGTTGTAAATTGGATTTTACTACACTATAAACTAACAAGACCAGCTTTTTATCTCTTGAGTTTGTTAAATGATTTCTTCATATCTTAATATATGCAAATAAATTTTAGTTATTATATATATGTGAGTAAACATTGTGCAGGTAACAGCAAATTTAAAAAATAAAAAATGGATGCTTAATATTTTATCCACGTTTTGTTTTTTTAAACATATAAGAAGGCCTTATCCTAGGAGTTTGCCTAAGGCCTTATAAAACTTAGGGCCACCAACCAAGGACATAGAAAGGGAAAGATTCTGAGTCTCCAAGATAATGATACAATGGTTATACTTATTAGTAAGAAGCTTAAAGCATCTCCAATCCTCAACCTTTTTTTCCATCAAATTTCATTTGATGAAAAAGTGCTCAAAAATCATCTACAATCCTTTGATCAAATTGTTTATCAAATCAAGGGAGACATTTTTTTTATCAAATTGAGAATCCATCAATTTTGAGTTTGATGAAAATTTAAAAAGATAAAGCATGAGAGATGATTTTTTTCATCAAATTTGATGAAAATGGAAATCTTGGATAAAAGGGGAATTTTCAAAAATATTTTGATGGAAGGGTTGGAGTAATTCATATCAAATTAAACTTTTTACTCAAATTTGAAAGCAAATTAGATGAAAAAAATAGTGAAGGTTTGGAGATGCTCTTACAAGAACTCTTTGAATCGTGTTCCAATCATGAAAGAACCTAAACTAGTTTTGAGTCAGGGAGTAGTTATTCCACAAGGATTTGGATTCCACAAGAATAGCCATTCATTTTCTGTAATACAAATTTGATTCAAACATATAACTACCGATATGCGATCATTTTGCATGAGTATTCTAGTCAACGAGTCTAAAAATGAACTGTTTGGATCATCGAAAATCAGTCTCAAAATGTGACTACCAAGTTTAAACGCTCTCTCAACTTGAGAGAAGCTAAACCCATAATGAAGTAGAACAACCATTACAAATATGAAATTTTCATCCAAAGAAGAAAAAGTAATGAATAATGAAATAAGATAACACAAACTGCATTCTGATCCAGGAATTTGGATATACAATAACAAGAGCATGAACTTCAACAGAAAGAATTATCATAAAACCCTAAATCGATAGAATTAATGTTTTAACAAATCCCAAACAAAAACAGAAACTTTTCACTTTTATTTTCCTTTTTCCACTATACTTTCTCGGATTTCTAAATGGGTTATGCAAAATCGTACCTAGCGTGAATGATCTTAACACTGGTTTTCATGTTGGGTTGGGACCAATTGTAGGCGATTGAACCCGCTATTCCGCTTAGCCACAAACATCCTTCAAAAAAATTTGAAACCAAAACAATCAAATCAAACCCAAAACCCAAACTCCATGGAAATATATATATATATAGAGAGAGAGAGAGATTACCAACAGTGCGAAGCTTGTGATCGACGACCCATTCCCTGATAGAATCAAAGGTGGTGTTCTTCGCTTCAGCCATTTTCGTCAATTGCTTTTCTCAGAGTGAGAAAATTTGGAGATTTTGATTTTGGTTTGTATTTGAATATTTGCAGGGTATATATATATATATACACACAAAAGGGTGATGAATACGACGCCGTAACGTGACTCGTGTCGTGGCATTCACCTAACACGTGTTTGATTAATGTTACGCTTGTGTTGTGCTTTTTTTTTTTTTTATATTTATTTATTTATTTATTTATTTATTTATTTAAATTACAAACTCTATGAGATTTAGTTAAATTATAAATTATCTTTTATAGTTTTAAAAATTACATTATATCTTTTAAGATTTTTAATTTCATAACAAATAGGTTCTTTTATTAATAAATTATCAAATTAATTAACAGTTTTTAATAATGTTAAAATTTTTATTTCAATTAATAATTCAGATAATTTTATTATTGTATAAGTGAACAGTTAGAAATTTCACTTTTTTAATTAATTCTGTTAAATGAAAAATTATGACAGTGAGATATTTGTAATTTTTCAAACCACAGGGAACAATTTATATTTTAAGCAAACCTTAAGGGGTGTATTTGTAATTTACTCTTTTTTTATATATATTTGATGATTTGATTACCTTTTTTTTAGTATTTTTTATGATGAATTTGATTTCAATTTTGTGAAAATTATTTTTCATATATTTTTATTTTAGTGATTTTTTAATATTTTAAATAAATTTTTTATTATTAGATATACCTAACTTAGATGTACTTAAAAAGTAAAATATTTAAAAAAATAATAAATTTACAAGAATAAGAAAATATATTGAATCTTCGTATTTTTTATATTTACTGAATTTTTTATAATTTTTTTCACAAATATTATATTTTTTAATTATATTTATATTAAATATATCTAATAGTAAACAAAAAATCACTAAAAATAAATATATATATATATATGAAAAATAAAAAATTCAATTTTCAAAAAATTTGAATTCAAGAAATTAGAACCAAATAAGGTGATTATTGCTAAAAATTTGATATGTTTGATAAATGATATTTTTTTTAGCTAGTAAAAAAGTTGAGTGGATTCTTAATTTTTTTGTTCTTAATTGTTAGATTTTTTGGTTGAAATAAACATGTATTTTTATTTTGACTTAAATACGCAAAATAATTTTTTATTTTTTTTTATTTTTTTTTTTGAGGGTGAAAACAAGCAGCAAATATCATTAGTAAGTATTACGTACAGTAGTAGCCAGCGTATGCGCTAGGGAAATTACGTGCCTTCCTACCTTGATAATACTAAGAAAAGTAAAAGACTTACTAAAATATCAAATATCACTAATTAAAAAAGCTACATGTCAATCATCATTACAGCTATTAGATTGAAGTAAATTAACCAAAACTTGACAGTCAGTCAAAATCTTGATTCGGTGTAGCTGCTGTCCCATAGCCCATCGCACAGCTTCTAAACAAGCAGTTACTTATTGCCGATTGAAAAACACACATTTCACTTGAAACCTGCATGGAGTCAGAGGCATTAAGGTACCGTAATAGGAGACTAGATTTATGAACATTGCGACATATGGCCAAAGTGTAACCTCTTTAGCAAACTCAATGGTATATGAACAAGACTGCACATTTTGATTGAAAACAAGATTATTGTGCTGTATCCAAATTGCCCAAAGCATTAGTTATGTTCCTGGTTAACTTTCGCGAACCAAACTAAATCCCTACAGCTTAAATAAGCCTTTTAAAACAAGTTTTTCTGTAGTTTATAGCCTCAAGAATTTTATGTTGATTGGAAGAATCAAACTTGAGACTTAAAGCAAACAGACGCCTAAGTCCCACGCCTCAAGCCATTAGACCAACATCTTCAAGTTAAAATAATTTTTTTTTAGTCAAAACTAAACAAAACTTACTTTGCTACGCATTAACAAGGAGTATAAAACACCTACTCACTTAAAATGTCGGGTAAATCACACATAAGTAAGTAAATAGGGTTATTGTGAATTTTGACAATGACAAAAATACCAGTAATTTGCACAATTTATACTATATATTAAGAAAAATAAAATTTTTAATGAGAAACTCAAAATTCTCATACTATTTTTTTAGATTTCTTATTTTTTAAATAATTAAAAAATCTTCTATTGGCTAATTTTTATTGAGTCATTTAAAAAAAAAAAAATCTTATAATTCCTTGATTTACACATTTCAAAAAGGAAAGTTAGTTAATCCATTTAAAAATTTAAATTTAGAAATTTAAAAAAAAAAGAGTTAACTAATCAATTTTAAAATTTAAATTTTATATCACTAAAATATATTAATCAATTCACATCTTCTATACATTTTTTCTTTTGATATTTAATAATTTTATATGCATCGACATTCCAATCTATATATCTATATTATATCAAAGAGACATTTTATTAATAAAGGCAATGAAACCTCTAAAATTCGGTCACAACCGATAAGATAATTTTTAATGATTAGATAAATGTCACATTAGCATAAATATTGAGTCAATTAGCTTTTAACTCACTTCTAATGTTTAGTCGAATACACAAGTCAATCATAATCCATTTTCACAAAATATTATAACATAAGATAATTTACAATTTTGAGTAAATAAATTTTTAGGTTTTACAAAATAAGAAAATTGTTGTTTTTAACAAATGTAATTTACTACTATCATATGTAAATTAAAATATAAAATTTATAAAACAAAATGTATTATATTTATCGTAAATATATTTTTTTAATTTTTACCAATTAAATTATGATGTACAATTTTTTATTCAGAATTTTTAACATAATTAATGACATCAAAATAAAAAAAAACGTTTCTTATGTGTAACTCTGATAAAAATGAATAAAATTAATTGATTATGAATTATTTTTACTACATATTTTAAATAAAATTTATATTATTATTTTAATTTAGAAATTTTTTTTGATTATTTATTATACCCGTGAATAGAACGGATAATATGCTAGTAAAGTTACTTATATGTAAAAATATTTTAATATTTTTTTCTTAAGCAGATAACAAAGAAATTTATTTCACGTTCACAATAATCTTGTTTGGTATACCTTATTATAATTACTTATACCTTATTTTATTTTAAAAATTTGACTTCAAAAAGTAATAATAATAAAGTAACTTATAATAACTTCATGATAATTAACTCTTAATTTGATTATAATAACTTCAAAAAGTAACTTAAATAATAACTTCAAAAAAGTAATAATTTAAATAAGTTCAAAAAGCAACTTAAATAATAATTTTATTATAATAACTTCAAAAAGTAACTTAAATAAGTTTTTAAAAAATTTATTGTATGAAAACCAGAAAAAAAAAAAAATAATAATAATTTATACTTCATGATAATTAACTCTTAATTTGAAAAAAAAAATTACCAAACCAGCTCAACATTTGCAATTCGAAGGACATAGGCCACTGCCCACAACGATTTGAGAGAATCCCTTGGCTAAAAATTTGTACAAAATAACAAAACAGAAAATCTATGCAAAATAATATAGTTGTGTTGTGGACAATAAAACCAAGAATACATTAAAATGATTTTAATTACAAAAAAAAAAAGGTTGCCATCACATCATCATAGTAGAAGATTTTGTATAAAGATTTGGGTAAACTAGCATTTTGCTATAATCTCAACTCAAAATGTAATGTATCCCCAGTATCCAAAGTCTGAATCTTTCTCATGCCATCAAGATTTGTTTGGTTCCAAATGAAAAATATGCCCTTCACCCTCGAAAATAACATACAATTCAACTTGGATCACTGTCTTTCCAAGAGAGAGAGAGAGAGAGAGAGAGAGGAGCAACAAAGCTATCCCCAAAAACAACAACAAAACATTCAGAAAAATGTAATTGCATCTTATTGTAAATTGAATAGCTTCATTTCAATGAGATTTCAATCTTATCATCCTCAAAACTACTAGGCATCAAATACTCTCAGACAATTTGCAAAATATTATAAGAAACAAAAAAAAAGTAGTGTACACACCATCCCGGATCAACTAGGCAGAAAATTGCTCCATAATCAGAAGGCAAAAGCCCTAAATCACTTCTGTGCAACTAAACCCTACCATCTGATCTAACTACCGGTGGCTGTTTTGTGTCCAGGCTCCACCATATTTTTCCATGGCCATTTGAGTCTTCAAAATGCTGGCCACAAACACTGCATGATCTGAAAAACTAAATACAAGTCTCATCAGAACCAGCAAATATGCAAGACCAAACACTCCTAGAACGCAGATTGTTATGGAACGAGAAATAGAAACGTGAACACATAACTCACATGCTCTAAAATATGATACGATAAGGGTAGACTTCTTAATTTGATAATCAATATATTATAATGTATTCTTCTTCAAATTAATCATTAACAACACGATTTTATGATCATTATAACCCATTGTTTTATATTGCCAATCCAATGACTCCACTCCATCTAGATTTTAGTTCATTAAATTTTGTTTTTTTTCCTATTAAGGATAACTTTTAATGAAAAACATAGAAAAAATTATGGGATCGCTCTGGATCGCTAAATTCACCGTTTTGGAATGAAAGTGCACGATGTTTTGGAACTTGAAACGTAAATCGTTAAAGTGTTAGTGTTTTCTAGTAACACTTTATGAACATGCTAAACATAGACTCTATGCTGCAAAATGGAACATCAAATACACGCCAAAAAAAATATTTGCTTGTGTCTTGGAGTGCATCACTGTCTACATCCAAACTTGATGTGGTTCAAAGCACATCACATTAGAGGTTTGGATAAGTTGAATGAGAATTCCACAAATACAAACAAGGGTGAAGTTTTTTTAAAAACCCTTTGGAGTAGGGAATCAGTTTCTTATATGTGCATTGTTTAGACATTCGCAAACCCTCTTAATAAAGTAAAATATAAGGCGGCATTACATAACTCCAACAAATGAGAACTATATTTGAATGAGCATAAAGAGATGCAACGGAAGGAAAGTGCTTTAATGCTCAACTCTTTCACATCACCAGAACCACATATGATTTGATTTCTATTCCTGCACGCTTCAGTAACTCCCTAGATTTAATGCAATCTGTTCCCACCTCTAATCATGCCTGACCAGATTAACATGAGTTTTTAACAAGTACAAATACTAAAAACACTACTGGACTATAGAATCAAAGCACCCAGTGGGTACAATATGAATGGATGGCTCAAATCAAAAATATCTTTTAATGGATTAGCATACAAGGTGGGCAGCTAGTTGTGATATTGCTTGTGTAGCCAAAGCACTTGTATAGCCATGCTCAAAAGTATTCTCTTTTTCTTCTTCAAACCCTCTTGCTAAGATTTTTCATTATCCTATTTCAATTTAACTATAGAAAGAATTTTCGAAGTCTAGCAGTGAAATTCCTACTCACTAAGAGTTTCCTAGCCATGAGCTCTCATCGAGTAAAATGTTTAAAAAAAATGGAGATAAAGATGGATACGTTGAATTGGACAATAAGTTAAGAGAACAGATGTTGTTAAATTGAGAAAGTGGGTAATCATATTAAATTGTCCAAGATTTTTTGGAGTAGTGAATGAGATTGTGCTATGTAGACACTATGTATGTATACATAGTTTGTGCTACTTACCATTGAATGGCAGGATAATTATCAATGTGCTGAAAGGGAGAAAAAGGAATATTCTATGATTGAATGTAGGCCTCGGTATACGGGCTGAAAGAGTCATGGAATTCCTCACTCTCCAGTTAAGGTGGTTCACAATATCTCATAGATGGTTTTGCTATAATAAGAAATAATGAGATAATTGTTTTAGTAATGATGCAGAGAAGAGTATATTCTACTGTTTGTCTCTACTTTTGCAAACATTCAAATTCAATTTAGTTGTTCGGCAGATAACTATCTACTCAAGCTCTACAAATTGATCTTTCAACAGTCAAATCCTCCACTCCACCTAATAGTCTCAATAATCAATTTATCTTAACCTTTTTTTATTAATGAGATAGAAAACAATTATATAACGTTTAAGAACAAGCTATTTTAGTAACTATTTGATTTTTTTTTGGCTAAAATATGAGAAAAAAAAAAATAGTATGTTTGGAATGACTTTTTGATTTTTTACAAAAAGATAGCAAAAAGTAGAGAGAAGGGAATTTTTGACTTTTTGGTATAGGTTGTTGGCTTTTTAGTTTTTTTAAGTGACTTTTTGACTTTTAGGCTAAAATATTGTGTAGGAAAATTGATAGAGAAAGGGAGAGAGACTAAATATGTATATTTTGATCTATATTAATTTGTTTACAAGAGTTCTCTTTTATAGAGAGAAATGGGGGATACAATGGATACCATAATGGTAATGGAGCACTAACTATGGTGCACTAACTATAGTGGAGTAGGTATAATGGTAATGGAACACTAACTATGGTGCACTAACTATAGTGGAGTAGGTGTAATGGTAATGGAACACTAACTATGGTGCACTAACTATAGTGGAGTAGGTGTAGGAATTGTTACATTCAACAGCCCCCCTCAAACTCAAGGGGGTTAGGAACTAACCAACTTGAGTTTGGAGAGAGTAACAAAACAGGAAAAATAAGCTGACAAATAAAAGTAGATAGGAGACACTGTATGGTCGTGTCAGACCGTTGTAGAAGACAGTTTATGGGGTCATGTCGGACTGGTGTAGAAGATAGTTTATGGGGTCATATCGGACCGATGTAGAAAACAGTTTATGGGGTCATGTCGGACCGTTGTAGAAAACAGTTTACGGGGTCATGTCGGACCGTTGCAGAAAACAGTTTACAGAGTCTTGTCAGACCCATATAGAAGCTAACCGGAATCAATGTCGGGACAGTTTACAGAGTCTTGTCGGACCCATATAGAAGCTAACCGGAATCAATGTCGGGACAGTTTACAGAGTCTTGTCGGACCCATAAAGGTCGTACCCTCAAAAGGCGTGCCCAATCTTATCAAAAAGCGTGCCATCAAAAGGCGTGCCATCAAAAGACGTGCCCGACAGCCATCAAAAGTCGAGCCATCAAAAGGCGTTCCATCAAAAGGCGTGCCATCAAAAGACGTGCCCGACAGCCATCAAAAGTCGAGCCATCAAAAGGCGCGCCGATTTGTCGTCTGGCGCGTAAGGCGCGTGTCTGCCTTGCCTATTTAAACCAAGGCGAGGCAGCCGCTGATGCAGAACAAAAAACCTACTGAAAAACTCCGAAAAACTCTTCATTTTCTGAGAGTTGTATTGCTGAAACACTCTCCAACCAACTCTGAATATGGCCTCTTCTTCCCGTTCAGCTACCCAGAACATAGCCTCTTCGTCCCGGGGTCTTACTCTCTTTCCCGACCTCAACGAGGCCACAACCCAGAATATAGCCCTTGAACCTCAATCAAGCCCCCCTGGTTTTGCGCCTTTGAACTTTCCGATGCTGTCTGTGGAGCAAAGAATGGCTGCACAATCGGATATTGAGGTGAATTATTACACATTGAAGTCATGTGTTGAGACAATGACGGCGGTCAACAACCTGTCGCACCGGCTTCAGAGTAGAACAAATGAGGTGCAGCTGGTAAAAGCCCAACTGACTCTGCTCCAGAGCATGTATACGGATGCCCGAGCAGAGATAGGTATGCTGAAGGCAGAAAATAAGGAACTGAAGCGGAAATCCACCGTGATGCTCAGATTTGGAGGTCCGCCATATGTGACGGTTGAGGAGCAACGGGAAGTTAACGTGCTTGGCGGCGTGGGAAACACGGAGGCAGCACCGGCAAGGGACGCCCAAGACAAAGGCAAAAAGAAGAGAACAGCTGAAGAGGCGAAAAAATAAGGCCGAGTTTTGTTGTGTGGATATGGGTTGTGGTTGTTTTGTTGTTGTTGTTGGTTTTTTTTTTTTTTTTTTTTTTTTTTTTTTTTTTTTTGTAGAATTATGACCAGGGTTGGTCCCGGATATGAATAAAACAAGTATGTTGTGCAAATCTGTATGGTATGGATGACACTAAGACTGAGTAGAAAATTCAAGTGGAGTGAATGTTGATCCATCTCCAAATCCCCAGATTATACGCTCCAATGCTGTTGGCATGACTTTGCGATGCTTTCCAAGGAAAGCCATTTGTTGCTGGTACTGCTGACTCCTCATCCAAGGGAAAAGGCACATCTCCTCTGACCCAAAGGTGGATCAGTTGAGTCAGGGTGTAGAAGATGTCAGCCTTGATTCTGCATTATTCTGCGGGGCCAGATATAAGTTTCCAGCAGCTGACGACTGCGGGAAGGGAACATAAGAAAGGCCTGAAAAAGCTGGTTGGAAAGGTGGTATTTCCGTGCTGAAATTTGAAGAAGGATGCGGAATGGTTCTGGCTTCTGAATTCCACTGAGAAGGAAAGTGTGTATGATCCATGGCTCACTCAAAGTAGGAGATGGATCAAGTGCAGGATATGAACCACATATAAAACCTTGAGAATTAAAGGGTGCAATATTCTTCTTTATCAGTATCTAATTCTTCCACTGATTATAGTTTCGAACCTGTTACTTAAGTTGTACTGCAGCTATACAACAATATCAACTAGGAACATCTGGATGCACCTTTTTGAAGGTCGATCAATGGTTGAAACCAGCGGGTGAGAGGATCGGACGCTGGAGAAACAAGATCAGAGAAGGGTTTCTGAGAGATGCAAGATCTGGGTTCATGAAGAGCAACAGAATCAACAATGGCAAGTTCCTTCACAGCAACAACTCCAATCACAAGTTCAGCAAGGTATACAATCACAAAAAACAGCAGGGATTTGTATCGGTACACCAATCACAACCATCTTCTTCCCTAGCTGCTTCTCGGCATCAAGTGCAGCTGCCTCAGTTCTCTATGCAAAGTGGTGGGCAGTTTGGGCATGCACCTTATAATGAAGCAGCATACAATCAGATAATGGAAAAAACTATTTCCGACAGCAGCAGCAGCAGCTGATTGTTCAACAACAAGAAGAAGCAAACAGCTGGCACAGCTGTACTATCAACAGTTTTTTCCGCTGCACGAACAACAAGCTCAGTTGATGCAGTAGCAGCTTCTGCATGCTCAGCAGCAGCAACAAGGACAGCAGTCGCAGCAACAGATTACTTCAACACAGATTCCGACATGTAACGCCGCTTTTGCTTTGCGATCTACAGAGGCTGAAATGAGGAGTAAGAGCTCAGCTATGGAAGAAGGTATGTGTAGAAACACAAGCGGAATAGGTTGAGGTCCGGCGGGCGGCCAAGGCGAGGTTGCCGCCCGCCGGTGAAGCGAAAAATACTAGGTGCTAAACCCGCTCTGATACCATGTAGTAAAATTGATAGAGAAAGGGAGAGAGACTAAATATGTATATTTTGATCTATATTAATTTGTTTACAAGAGTTCTCTTTTATAGAGAGAAATGGGGGATACAATGGATACCATAATGGTAATGGAGCACTAACTATGGTGCACTAACTATAGTGGAGTAGGTATAATGGTAATGGAACACTAACTATGGTGCACTAACTATAGTGGAGTAGGTGTAATGGTAATGGAACACTAACTATGGTGCACTAACTATAGTGGAGTAGGTGTAGGAATTGTTACATTCAACATATTGAGTTGCTAAACGAGCCGACGAGAGAATTCTCAAAAGCAAAACAAGAGATAGAACATTATATAAATGGTAAACCTTATGGAAATTCATCTCTTGAACTCTCATGTCAACTTGTTCACAGAGTCATATAGTCATGTGACAAGAATAGACTACGAATCTAACTAGATTGTTAAGCAGTTAAATAATGTCATATGACTTTTCTAGCTCTTCAAGGGAGGAAAACAAACCTTCATGACCCATTTAGTAGATGGGTAGATCCCATCCCCTTGCGGAAACCCCATAATGAGATTACATTGTCTATAAGATTGGACTCAAGCTAGCATATCATTAGAAATTAACAATGGTTTGGTATCTGACCCTTTCAGGATAACGCGCTTCTAAATTGCATATTTATATAATACTTTGATAATCTACAACAAATAATGAGACAAGATGGTTGTGAAACACATGTATACAACAAGGGTATATGCCTCGTAATCCTATAGAAGAGCTCTCATTCAGAAAACATAACATACAACATACATAGACTGCTGGCATAATGTTTCAGCACCACACACATTCAGTTAAGGGGTCATTTGGAACCAACTCTGTTAACTGTTTTTTTTGTTTTTTTTTTATTTGCCTTTATTCGTCATTTTCCAATTAACATTCATATTCTATTAACTTTTTAGGGACACAAAAAAGTTGGTTCCAAACTGAGCCTAAAAGAACAAGAAAATTAACCCAAACAAAATTTTCTACATAGAAGTAAAGAGACTCTTCACCTGACCTTCATGCTACTACTAACTTGTGAAGCTTGTCACAATGAGGTGTGGGCATGTTCCTGCTCCATTGACGCCTCTGTCGTTCTATGTGACAGTAACGACCAAGCATATTTTTGTAATCCCTTATCACATAATTCTCAATATTAGCTCGGGTAGGACTTCCAAGTGGAAAATTCTGATCAAATTCGGGCGATTTAACATAAAACTCCACTCCATGTTTCTCCGTAGTCTTGGGGAACTGATAGGAATAGTTCTTCTGCAAAGAATAATCAGGCTCCGAGAAGGGCAGATAAGCAAGCAAGAATATTATAAGAAACGGTAATATCTGAAGAAGAACCATCAGATTAGGCCCTGCTCCACCAAAATCTTCACGCTGTTGATTGCCAGTCCCTCTGCTCCTCCTGTAAACACGTGACGTCCGAAACATGTCGGTCTGGCCAAAGAATGCCTTGAACATCTCATCAGGATCAAAATCATCATCAAACATATCATGTCCAGTTCTCCTCCCCCTCCTCCGCCTGACATTGTGCTGCTGGTTGAACCCAAATTCCTCAACCAATCCCGTCTGATCATACTGTCTCCTCGAATCATCATTGCTCAAGCACTTAAATGCCATGCTAACTTTCTTGAATGCCTCCTCGGAACCAGGGGCCTTGTTCTTGTCAGGATGAACTTTCAATGACAATTTCCTGTAGGCCTTTCTAATCTCCTCCACCGAACAACTCTTTCCAAGACCAAGAATGTCATAGTAATCGTTAGTTTTCTTTAATTCCCTAATCAAATGCACATGCTCTTCTGTTAGTTACACTCCCCATTTGAAACCTCATCAAAATTACCCGGAGTGGCCTCATTCTTGGCACTGTCATTGTGTTTTTCATCATCACAAGGACCAGGAGATGCCAAATCTAAATTTTCGCAGGTGGCCAAAAGAGCATCAACAGACAAATTATGGTCAAGCCGTCGTGCAATTCCAATGAACTTCAGTGCACGCTGCTTGTTGCCTGATGCAATTGCTGCCTTGGCAATACCAATGCATCTTGTAGCTTCGTCCTTGTTACCATCCATAATTGAAAACCCACTTTGATACAAAGTGTATTTACCCAAATTAAGCCCTAAAACTCAATTCCAATTTTCAGATAGACTAACTTCAATCCCAGCAATGAAAGCATCAGGCTTTCACACAACAATCTCCAAACACAAACAAATATCCAGGTTTCCAAATGAGAATCAAAATTCACCTAAATCAGAAAAAGCAATGCAAATTAGGTGGTGTTCATGTGAGTGTATTAGCAGAAAGATCATCATTAAAAACATACACAATTGTGTTAAGAAAACGACAATTCCTAACCAGGATTGGTGAGACACAAAATAATAAACAATAAAGTTAAAACGAATCAAAACAATCACACACACCAAAAACATAAAGATTTATGTGGGTCACCCCAGGATAAGGTTACGTCCACAGCCACAGCCACAGCCACAGCCACAGCCACAGCCGTTTTTAGTATGATCAGAAAAACAATTACAACTCTCTTAACAATACAAGAGGCACCCCCTCATCCATTTATAAGCATAGAAACTAGAGTAACGCAGGAAATTATAAAGTACCCAAAGAAAATGGGCCCCAACACTCCATTGGACCCACGGCTCACGAAACCCAACAAATTCACACAAATTAGGGGTTTAGATATGTGTATATATATGTGTGAAAATGCAATCGCTGCCTCGGCAATACCAATAATGCATCTTAAAGCTTCGTCCTTGTTACTAATACTATCAATAATTGAAAACCCACTTTAAAACAAAGCATATTTACCCAAATTAAGGCCCAAAACACAATTCAAAGCTTTCAGAGACTAACTTCAATCCCGGCAATGAAATGAAAGCATCAGACTTTCATTTCATACAACAATTTCTGAAACAAATGACAATTAGATTCACCTACATCAGAAAAAAGCAATGCGACTTGGGTGTTCTTAGTCGTTCATGTGAGTGTATTAGCAGAACGATCGTAAAGAAAAACTTGCACAATCGCACAAGATTAGGGCTTTATATATATATATATATATGAAAATTCACAGAGAAACAAGTACAGTTGAGGGGTTACCTGAATCGGTAATCGTAACCTGAAGAGCAACGAGAGAGGGAGAGAAGAGAAAATAGGAGAGAGACAGAGAGGCGACCTGAATCAGGAGAAGTTATTGGTTGGTCTTCGCACACCACCACGTGGTACTCAATGCTGCTGTGATAATGAATTCTACATCATTGAATATGTAATTAATAAAAAATTGATACTTTTCAGATTATATCATTATAAATTAGAGCATCTCCAACGGATACTCAGATTTTTTACCAAATCTGAGTCAAAAAGTAGCCATTTCCTTAATCTGATACTTCGCGCTCCAACAGTTTAGTATCAAATTTGTACCGGGCAACCGGTTGGTTGACCGGCCGGTCGACCGGCCGATCAACCGATAACGGCAAAATTATTATTAATTTTTTTTTTTTTTTTTTTAACTTTTTGAACTTTTAGTGGTCGACCGGGTGGTCGACCGGTTAGGAAAAAAAAAAAAAAAAAAATTTTGGGACCGATTTGAACCTTTTTCTGTGAACTTTTGGAACTTTTGGTGGGCGACCGGTTGGTCAACCGGCCGATCGACCGGTTCATCTCCTGGCAACGGTCATGTACAGTGTTTTGGTGAAACGCAGAGTCTGTCATCAGTTTGGTAAAACTTTTGCTGAAATCTCATTTTTGTATGACTTTGGTGCAACCGTTGGAGCATGAAAATGTGGATTTTTCATCAAAATTTAAATCTGATGCTGGGTTTGGTTCACCGTTGGAGATGGTCTTAATTGTAAAAATTTTATGAATATCCCAAATATTTTCTTTCCATTTTGGTACTCCTATATGTTGATTAAAATGAGTGAGAGAATATATCATATGATTTCAATCACGTGACGTAAATATTATATAAAATACTTTTTTTCTCGAGTGCCATTGGAACTCACCACATACCTTACTTGGGGTTCTTCTACAATACATACTCTTTTTTTAGTCTGTATCATATATAAATTATAATAATTTTTGAGTCTGTACCATATATAAATTATAAATTAACCTCACAATAAATCATAACTAACTCATAATCAATACCAAAATAAATCATAGTCAAACACAACTTGATACATAACTAAAATTCTCTTCCATCATAATTAAAATAACCACTATAATAGATAATAATTAAATCATAATCAATATCATAATAAATCATAACTAAGTTATAAGGAACATCACAATTAATCATAATAAAAAATTACAAAAATTATAACTGAGCATATAGTCACTATTTTTTTTTGGATGTGTATTATAGAATTTCCCTTTTTGTCTATGCCTGAGACACATGTAATTGAGACTCATGCAAGTTTGCTGCAAATTGATCATAGGATTGGATTAAAACATGTCATGTAATTTGACTACATCCACAAATTACAACAATGTTCTTATGAACTAACAAGAATGTTTTATGTACAATGGAATAAGCTTCAAAAAACGAAAATGAACTACAGAGTCAGTTCCCATATGGCCTAAAAAGTGATCAGTTCTCTTCATCAGAGTCAAAACACTGTCTTCTCAAAGATTCCAGTACAGCTGAGGACCGGTCTCCTTTCGAAACCATTCCTCCCATGGAAGTCTTGAGCTTAGGCACACTCATGGCACTCAGTGGTGGTGTTTTACCACCCTCATTTACTTCCCTGAGCACTGACCAAGCCGTGGCTCTAGCCACCACATCTGCCATTGCTGAATCAAGTTTCGAATTCCCACTCCTCAACATCCCGGGTACTTTACTCTGCACATTACTGTCCGTCACAGCCTTGGAAGTTCCAGGCGAACGAAATGCATCTGATCTTTGCATCATTGAAACAGTTTCAGTAGCCATTGACTTTGCCTTCAACGACTCATACTTTTGAATGTCGTAAATGAGCTCTTTCTGCAGCTGTTTATCAGCAACCAATATCTCATCGATCTCATTCTTGTAGTCCTTGAGAAGGACTCGGAGGCATTCCATGAGGGAACCGGTTAAAGGGCTGTTTTTGCTTTCCAAGAGACGTTTTAGCTCTATGAATATGGGGATTGTGTTCTGGATCAGGCCTTTTTTGACTGCTTGAGTTATAACCCTTCCTCTAGCTGCAGCTGCAGCTGCACTGCCGCTATCTCCTCCACCTTCTTCATCCATGTCTCCAGGATCGGACGATGATCCGCGGTTGGATGGAATTCGGATTTCTTTGCTTGAGAGAATTTGGAAAGCATCCTGTTGTCTCTCCATCAAAAAAGCACATTGTACATGAAATATGCATAACAAAAAGGAAATGCATTGGCAACGCTTTCATTCCCTTTCTTTTCTTATTTTCGCTTTAAAAATTTTGGAAATTGAAACGAAAAACGCGATTGGTGATTCTTTTTCATTTCAAAAAAGTGGCAACAGTTTCCAAAAATTTCAAAACTTCTTAACTAAAAAAAGATGTTTTCTTTTCATTTCCCTCCTCTCCCCCACCATCACCATCCACCACCTATGGCCACCCTCATGTGACCCTCCGGCCACCCTCTCATGACCATTGGGGACCTCCAGCAACACTCTACCACTGGCCACCACATTCATCCACCCTCCACCACCTCCAGCAACTCACCAAGCATGTGTTTCTGTTTTCAAAAAAAAAAAAGTTCTGTTTCATATTTTATGTCGGGTTGAATTTCCTGTCCTCTAGACTAGGCCTCCAATATACTAAAAAAGAAAACACGAAACTAGCAACGTTACCAAACAGCTCCTAAGTATGTTTATTTGTAATTTTTTCTTCACCTTTGGAGAATGAAAAGATCAAGAAAAGGATAACAAACAGAATGGACCAATCCAAGTGAATTCCTTATGGCTCAAGCTATCAATGCAGCACAACTTCTATATAAGAAATATTTTGTAGCAACCACCAAACCTCCCATAAATTTCACTACTAGGTAAAATAATGACAGCACCCTCTTTCAACAGCAGCAACTACAGAGGAGCTAAACCACTTCAATGGGATGGAATATGAAGCATTCACATTGAGAGAGAGAGAGAGAGATTGCACAAAATTAGTACCTGCAGAACTGATTGTCCTGTAGCATCTTCTATACTCAGCATGCCGTCAGATACAGAAGCAAGGATCTCTGCACATACCTTGGCAAAAGTGGCTAAAAGGTGCTCTGGAGCCATTTGTTTCAGCAATGAAACATAGATGTGCATTCTTTTAGACCTCGATTTCTCATCATTACCTCTGGAAAAGAAAAATTACGAACAACTTAGCGCAATGTCTCTTCGATTAGGAGTAGTTATCTTTACATCTACAAGACTTTCACATACCTAATAGCGAAAAGTCGGCTCTCAGCTCTTGAACTCTGAGAACTACTATGTCCAGTATGTGCATTGCAGTCATTCAGAACAAAAACAGCTTCAACAAAACTATTATAAGCTAGAAGTGGTGCCTTGGCTGCAAATATATCACACATGAAGTCAATTCCTGACAACAGACTTAGAGCATCTCCATTGGTGCAGCATTTTTTGTGCTATTTTAGCACAGCAAAAGCACAAATAGGATATAGCATGGTGATATTTTAGCATAACATATACTACACTGCTGAAGTGAGTGTTTATGTTGTGTTTTGTTATTTAAGCATTGCTACACCCAAATACTACACCATTGGAGTTGCTCTTAAATCATCAGTTCAAGAGAATTTGCAAATGACAGCTCTGTGAAAGCATCACAACCTTTTAGGATGTTCCCAAAGAGAAAATCAGCCAGATGTCTTATTTTTTCCGATTCATCAACAAGGGATAACAAAAATCGTAGGAAAAGTACACCTCTCCACTTCACGTAGTCCCTCTGAAATGAGTAGAAAGTTAAAAGAACTAAGTTCCCAAAAATTATCTTCAAAATGGAAAGCATACAACTTTTTAAATAACAAAAACAAACCTGTAATAGTCTGGAGAGCAGTATAAATGTCTGTCTTCTCACAAGCTCACATGGATCACAGAGACACTTTGTGATATTTGATATGTAACTGTTGACTTTATGAATAGCTAGTGAGAATTTTGAAGAAATTATCGCTGACAAGTTCTTGTTCCTTAACCAGAGAAAATAAAAAGTGGCTCACCAGTCAACTAGAGCAGTATAGCGTACACAAAAATCTGCCATCATTACAACAATATTATTGCGAAGGGCCGCACAGTCACTCTTTTCAAGCTCCTGCAGTAACACAAGCAGGCACTCTTTTAAACGATTATTTGCAGAATCCTAGATATAAAAGTAAACAATCTCTAGGAAATAAAGTCGGGCAATTTACATATAAGATCCAGATAACTACATATAATGATCACTCCAAAAGAATACTGAATTCTGAGTCATAAAAGATTAGGGCTTCTCTGGAACTAGCAGAATTTAGTAACACTAAAATGTGGCTAACTAAAGTGATTTCAAAACCATGGAACGTACAATATGCTGAATTCAAAGTCATACCTGCACAAAAAGAGGAATGTAACGCTTCGCAAGTTTCCCATCAGCAAGGCAGATCTTCCCCATTGTTAGCCAAGCTTGAATATACAAAGAAGGGGCTGTCTGTTTTATAGAAACAGCAGGGCCAGGTAATTTAGTCAATTTTGGGTCAGAACTCCCAGAAGTAATAATGGTGTGCAAAACTGGAATAATGGCTTTTAAATCGGCTCTAGGACAGACAATAACCAAGGACCCAATAGTGTAAACTGCAGTGATTGCTTGTGATAATAATCTGCACATCGCTGATTCTGCTCTCTTACCCTTCTTGCTGCCACTTCTAGGAGGTGTAAAAAAGGTACTGTCCTTGTTAGCTACTGAGTCCTTTGATATGTACATTTCAAGAATTTGGGAAGCTTCAGAGAGAAGCTGTTGTACCCATTTTGTAACAAGACCATCAGCTTCCTCGGGATTCAAAGCTTTTCGCTTGCATAATGTTCTGAGTGCTTTTACATGAGCGTTAACCTGCCATCAAATAAATCATTGGTCAACATGGACAAAAACTCGTAGACTTACCAAGGAAACATAGTTGCAAAAGTATGACACAAATGCACAAAAAATTTAGGTATATGACATGAATGCTTCCAAACTCAACAATGCAGGCCACTAGGTGCTATGCAAATTCTTCTTTGCATTCAACATTATGTAGGAGAAATGTTAGAGACCACAATTTAAGTCCCCCAATTCACCCACAATGACATGGAAAGAGAGTTGAGCGTTACAGGATTAAGTTTGTGACAAATCAAAAGTTGGCACAACCTGCCATGTCTTTGTGAGTAAAATTGCAAGACTTAAATTGTGGGTCTCAATCTTTTTCCTTCATATGGAGTCGTCTCCTCCTTCAAGCCAAGGTATATTCCCCTTTCCAGTCTGACAGCTACATTCATTTGAAGTACATATCATACGTCCTTTTATATTGCACAAAACAATGGAAATTACGGGTGTGTTTGATTTGGTTTTGGGAGATAAATTTTTAAAAAAGATTTTGAGGAGAGAATTTAGAAATTTTTTTGGTTTGTTTGGATGTATATTTTGGAAATAGTTTTGGAATATAGGAGTTTCGGATGATTTAATATTTTGTTGTAATCGAGTAGATGTGTGTGAGAGAGAAAAAGTGATTGAGAATGAGAGATGAGAGAAAAAAAGTGATTGATTGATGTGTAGGAGAGAGAGTGATTTTGAAAAAAAAAATTCCAAAATCACTAAATCAAACAAAATTTTAAAAAAAAATCTCCAAAATTTATTTCTCAAAAACAAACCAAACAAGGCCTACATTTTTACAATTTCCTTCCCAAAGGATACAGATCCTATGTATCATATATGATATGTACATTGCAACTAAAGTACTTGAGTTGAGATTGATTTCTGCTAGCTAAACAAAATTCACATATGTAGTTCCAAAAAAACAAAAAACAAAGTTCACATATAATTGCATTTATAACTTATATGAGGCAATCCAGTGAAATACCCAATAGAAACAAATTTAAAGGAGAAGCACCAGAATCGTTCCAGCAAATTGACACATACACGTGATACTATTAGACAGATACCTCTGTTGAATGCATGCTAAACTCCTCAATTCGTTTAAGCAAGTTATGAGCTAAATCTGCCGCAGGTTCAGGAGGCAACACTACAGAGACATTAGAAATTGTTTGCAAGAGGAAGACACGATCTCCTGCCCAAGCAACAGAATTTGATTCAGTGCCCACAAACTCTTCATCTTCAAGTCCTTGTTCAAGAGAGCTCTTAACCTCTCCACCTGGTGCATACTTGTCAAGGAGAGCCCATTGATGATGGAGGAACTCCCAGTCCACTGCTTTTGAAAGGTATGCCGACACCTCTGATAGAAGAAACCAAGCCCCAGGAGGGGCAGTCCACTTCTCGATTGGCATCAAATGACTCAACCACATTGACTCGGATGTCTTTATGATATTTTGGAGGGCAATAGCAATTTTGGGCTTGAGCCGTTTCTTCTTTCCTAGGCTTGTACAGATCTTCTTCACCCAAGGTGTCACCTCCCCATTACAGATCTCTTTCAATAGACCTAAAACTCCGTCAGGAAATAACAATTCAATCTCTCTTTCTAAGCTTTCTGCCTTGAAATTTGGTTCATGAAAGACAGGTTTATTGTGTGGCAAATCAGTAGATCCAGCTCTGGACACTCGGTCCAAGACCAGTTCTAGAAACAGGTTCTCACATTCTTCTTGAATGCTAGATTCATTATCAGTTATTAACCGTGGAACAGAATGTAACCACTCTTTAGTTACACTGTCATCTGAGAATTTTCTGAAGGCCTGCAGAACCAAAGGAGAGTTGCATAAGTTAAAGCGTTGCATTGAAACAGATCTGCCAGCAAAAATAAAAATGGGGAAAGGAAAACTGATCATAAACAAATGCACTTGCATAAACATAGGAAAGCATTCTTTAAGTGCACACAATTTTTCTAAACATCTTATCTTAAATAATTTGGTTACAGTAAACAAAGAAACGAAGAGGATCCAAAGAAGTGAGGTTCAGCACAACTTCATCAAAAGACAATAAACAAAGAAACAGTAAGTTGGACAAAGAAAGACAATAGCTTTACCTCAGAGAGAGCTGAAATTGCCGCTTTACGAATGCTAACAAGAGGATCCGAACAAGCCACGCCCATGATCTTCAGCACAACTTCATCAAAAGTACCACCAAGAAGAGCAGTCAATTTGGAAATTAGAAGAAGTGCAGCCTTTCTTACAGCAGCTTTCTCATCCGCGCATCTTTTCCTTAGTAAGTCATTCATTCCGCCTTCTAGCCTATTACCAAACTCCATTGCTTCCTTCAAAACCACGCGACTCCTATCATCACCCGATAAAATCCCCACCAATTGCGCCAAGTTTGTAAGAGCCCGAGCTCGTATCCCTGCAGTTGAATCCGAACATCGCTTAATCAAGGCCTCCAAACACCTCAACCCCCAAGAATTCTCTTCCCCATTTTCAAAATCCAGCCCCAAAGGGTCTCTCAATGACACCATTAGCATTGGAACAAGATCCACAGCCAATAGCCTAAAATGGGACTTTCCTTGGGTCATCTTTACTACATAATCTGCAAATCCAGTTTGATCCTCGTATTCTATCGCTTTTACAATCTCCATTATCGATTCCACTGCCAATGCCCTAGGCTCAGACTTCTCAGGAGCCTTTTGCACCAAATACTTGGGCAGATTCACAATTGCCTTCTTGATTTCACCTGAATCCTTTGCCAAACCCGTCATTCTATTTACCACGAAACCAAGTGCAAAAGTTCGCGCCTGCGATTTATGCAAAAGAATCACCGGTGACAATGACTTCAACACCTCAGCTGCAGTAATTGCTGGATCCCCATGCTCGGGCCTCAATAATTCTCTTAAAATCCGCGAACACAAATCACATAACTTATTATAACTCGTTGAACCTCCACACAATTCAACTGCCATTACAGGAATTTCAGCCACAGTTTGAATCAAAGACTTCAAACTATCCGGAAACCGATCCAAATGAACTAAACCCAGAACAAGTTCTAACCTTTCAAGCACAGAAAAGAAGACCCTCACATCAAATTGATTCTCTTCACTCCCACATTCATCGTCTTCAACGTTTCGAGCCCGATTGCGAGAAGGCCCGGCTTTGCCACCGCGTTTCTTCTTTCGGGTCCGATTCTCAGCTGAGGAAGGCGCTGAATTTGGGTTCTTGAAGGATCGGCGAATCGAGCGAAGAAGAGAGAGAAAAGCCATGGGAGTGAAGAGGGTAAAAACAGGGGAATTAGGAGAGAGAAGAATAGAGAGATAGACTTTGGAGGCCAAGAGAGCGAGGTGAGTCGGACTAGAATCCATGGAAGAAGTGATTGGACGGAGGAGAGAAGATGGAGAGAGGTTCTTTGAAGAGAGCTCATCGTAGAGGCGTTCGATATCGACTGAATCGGTGGTGTTGAGAGCATTGTCGAGTAGGGTTTGGAGATCCAAGAGGGTAGATTTGGAAATGGGGGTTTGGGAATTGGGATCGGAGAGAGAGTGGTGAGTTTCGAGCTCTGAGACAATTCGATATATGGCTTCTTCCATGGTGGGTTGATTCAACTCTCTCTCTCTCTCTCTCTTTCTTCTTCCGCAACTTCTTCCTCAAATAGCTTCAAATTTTGGTATTCCCGCTCAAACACAAGGTGACATTTCTATGGCCATGTGTGGGGGGTGGGTTTATGGCTTGTTTGGTTTATGTGTTTTTTTAAAAATAAAAAATAAAACAGGTTAAAATAATTAATAAGGTAAAATGTCACATCAAATTCATAATTATTTCATTTTTTTTTCCATAAATATCACATCTAATTACAAAAAAAAATCCAATTATTTTTCCAAATATAAAATTTTTAACCTACTAAAATAGTTAACTTCCCAAACGAAACCTATAATTAAGCCGTCGTGTGGCATGTAGGCCAAAAGATTTTTTTTGGTTGAAATATTACAAAATAGGCTTAAAAAATTAATAAGATAAAATATCATATCTAAATTATAATTATTTTTCTCTCACAAAAGTTAAAAAATTCAAAAAATTTAACCCAAACGAAGTTTTTTGGCCCAAGCTAAATAGTCAAAAAGTTAACTCACTTTCCAAACAAAGCCTAAGTCGATGTTTGGGGAATTTGTATCTTTGACAAGCCTAAGGTCTCGTTTGGAAACAAACTATTTTAATAATTTTTTAACTTTTTATAAAAAGTTGTGTGGAAAAATAGAGGGATCGGTGTGATAATGGATATACGTGTAATCCATATAAGCAACAAAAAATCTAGCTTTTAGTTTTTAATTCATTTTGGATGAGAAATTTTATTTCCACACACCTAATTAGCTCAGGACACACACTTAATAAAATATTAATTTAATGACAATTATATCCTAAATAAAAATGACCATAATAGACATCTAGCAACACCCATAATATTATATAGAAAAAATCTCAATACACATCTTTTAAGAACAAAAAAATCTCAATATACACATTTTGAGTTAAAAAAATTAAACCTTAATTTCCTCATGGTTATCACTTTGTTTGTTACACTCTCTATACAGCTCTATTGCACAAAATAAGAACAGATAAGAGAGAGAGAGAGAGTAAAATTGAACAAACTACGAAACTCGTTTTGTATTGAATAATCAGGGTAATTGTCAAAGATAGTTTGAGGTGTTGGTTTTAGTTCTTATTATTGAACAAATAATCAAATTTAAAAATAATGCAAAAGAAATTTATGGGATTTTACATATAGCCCGTTGCTTTGTAATGACCAAACATTGTTGCAATTATACAATTTGAGAATTACAGTTCATTCAAACTTGTGTTTGAGGGGGACCCTTTCATTCATTCACACCACCTCTGTCGATAGAAGTATTGGTGGGGGCTTATCCAAATTTTAATATATAGATAATGTTGATTTAATTTATTTTGATTACTTTGTGATTGTAAATGGATTTTGGGAGAAAACTTCTTTACGAGCAGGTACAAAATGGGTGGCTTGGGAGAGCTTGGGTGGAAAGTTGCTGCTGCAACTAAATCGGTGCAAGTTCTATAAAATTTGCAAGCAGAGGCTATGGCTGGTTTTCTGGTGCTACAATGGCTGGAATCTTGGGGATTAGGCAATGTTCTGGTGTGTATGGATAATGAACTTCTGGTTAAGGGACTCTTGGGGAAGATGATGGCTCAGATAGAGTACATTAAAACCATGTTAGTTTTGTCTTTGGAAGTTGGGTAAATCAAAAGTATGGGGAAAGGAGGGGTGAATGGTGTGTGTACAATAATATTTGAGTGAAGGATATAATTGTAACTTTTAATGTGTGGATTGAAAAATTAATCAATAAATAAATTAATAGGTATGTGTATTGAGAAAAGATGTGTCCTAAGCTAATTAGGTGTATGGAAATAGAATTTTTCATTTTAGGTCACACTACCTCTCACATTTTTTACAAACAAAATGACAAAAAAGAGCCCAAAAAAAACAAAAAATCAGCTTTTAATCAGCTTCCTAAATCACCCCATAATAAAGCATAAGGGTTTTCAAAAATGTGTCCAAATGTCTTAGAGATACATTTCGTTTCGAGGGTTGACACTAATTCTCAAATTCATTAAAGGCCAATATTTTTTTAATTCTCACTCATCCACGTTCTTTTTCCTCTTTTTTATTTACTCGTGCAATCTCTCTCTCTCTCTCTCTCTCTCTCACCTTCCGTCCTCTTTCCTTTTTATTTTTTATTTTTATTTTTCCTCTTTTTTTTTATTTTCCTTCCTATTTTTTTAATTTTTTTCTCATTTTTGCTCACTTATTTTATTTACATCGCGTCTTCAGGCACGAGCATGCACTAGTTTATCTATATTTTAAGAAAAATTATATTTACTCTAGTAATCTTTTTAGAGGGTGTTTGGAATAATCTAAATAAGTATATTTTTTGACTTTTTACAAAAAAAATGTAAAAAAGTAGAAAAGTAATATAGTCCAAAAAAGATAAAAAGATAAAAAAAATATGAAACCATGCCAAATAGTTAATCCACCATAATCCTAATTTTTTAATTACATCTTTATCCTTAAATTAAGTTACACTTTTGTTCTTCACTGTAAAATCTCTTTATTTCTCAATACATACCATTCTTCAGCACTATCTATGTCACGACCCAAACTCGCCCCTATAGATTTAGCGTCGTAACCGGCTAGTAATCTTTGGATTACCGACCTCTTAACAATTAGACTTGTAATTAGGGGGTGCAGAAGTAAATACATAAAATATACATAGTCCATCGAGCTGTGAAGACTTACATGGGACTGATAATCTTAACTTTATAACATACGAGTGACGACAAAAGATACAGTATTTACACATCACTTCATGTACATATAAAAGAAAAATTTGTTCATAAAACAAAAGGAACAGTCTTATACATCCATATTAACACAGCCACAAAACATAACTTGATCTGGAACCTCCTCGTGAGGCGCAAAAGGTGGCTGACAAACACAAAAACGGTTCAGGCATCATCTTAGGCCTAATCACGAGCCTATTCACCTACATACATAATAAATAAGTAGTGAGCGGAGGCCCAGTGAATAATAACAAAGTAAAGGGATAAATGAATGATGTCCCATAACCATTTCTAATCCAAAGTTCACATTCGTATTCTCATTATGAGCATATATAGAATTCAGAGTTCATGCTTAATTTTAAATAGTACATCCGTTAGCGTTGACAGATCACATACAGAATATCTTAAATCATACTTGTCAGTTCTATAGAAGAACCTCCGGCCGAGTAAGGATAACTTTTCAGTTATATAAAGAAACATCCGGACTGGGAACTTGTAAACTTGTCAGTTTCATCTAGGAACCTCCAGCCGGGTACAGATAGCTTGTCAGTTCCATAAGGAACCTCCGATACCGGAAACTTATAGCATACTTGAATCATAGCATAATGTCATAAATGCTTGTTATTGTTAGACAATCATTCATAGTATAAAACATGACATTCCATTCAACAAATCTTATTTCATATACCGGAAATAATTTAACTTGAACATAATTTTACTAAGTTATTACTCACAAATAATAGATGCTCCAAGTAAACAAACTGAGTGGGCAATTCAACTTCCTTATGGCGTGTGACCTAAACAGCATAATAGATACATACATTAAAACACACGTTCGGATTATACATAACTTATCTCATTTGTTCTTAGAGTGTTTCTACCCTTTATCCTCATTATGGTGTCTTAATCATGGCCTCGGAATGCCTAAGATGGAATGAGGATGCAAAATTGCATTAGAAAACATTTTCCAAAACTTGCTGAAAACAAGATCTACGCTCGAGCGTGGCTTTCCTCGCTCGAGCGGGTATGCAGAATGTGAGGGCCACTCGAACATAACTTCCTTCGCTCGAGCGGTCTGTAAATTTTGAAAAAGTAATGGTTGCTTGTTTTTCACACTCGATGGACGCTTGATCCCCGCTCGAGCGTAAGACTCAGACCCTCACTCGAGCGTGACTTTTGTCGCTCAAGCGTGCTGCAAAACGCAAGAACTTCTGAGGGCTTGCATTTCACGCTTGAGTGTACTTTAGGTCGCTCAAGCGGAAGTGCACGCCCTTAGAGTGGTCGTTCGAGCGTGGATTCCTACGCTCGAGCGTAGATGCAAATTCTGAAATTTTCAGATTTGATCTTCAAGTTTCAAACTTAATCTTTAAGCACCAAAACTTGATTTTTCTGGGCCAAAACTTGAGAAGATACATGGAAACTCTTAAAATAACATGAATTAAAGATCATTACAAGAAATCATGGCCCAATGGCTTGCTAATTGAGCAAAATTTCAACTTAAAAAGTAAGAACATGCTCTAAATGTGACATGCATGTAATCACTTGAGTGCACAAATGAACACAAACAAGCACAAAACGAACACAAATAGGGTGTTCCGCCGAGGACTTCGGGCGCTCAAAACGAACACAAATAAGCACAATTATCGAGTGCACAAACGATGACGTCCAAATCTCGAGAACGGTAAAAAATGGGGTGTCTACAGACCCTTTTTGAATAACATTGTTAGACCTAACCAATGTGGCTTTATCCCTGGCAAAAGTATTAGTGACAACACAATAATTTTTTAAGAGAACATCTACACTTTGAATCACAAAAAGGGCAAGAAGTGGGGTATGGTTTTAAAAATCGATTTGGAAAAAGCTTATGATAACATTTCTTGGGATTTCCTCAAACAAACCCTTTTTGAATTTGATTTTGATGTTAACCGTATTGACCTCATCATATGTTGTGTTACTAGTGTTAGCATTGCTTATATTTGGGATGGTAAACCTCTGCAAGAATTTAAACCTCAAAGAGGACTGCGACAAGGAGATCTTCTCTCTCCTTATCTCTTTGTGTTGTGTATAGAGAGGCTATCCAATATGATTAGCTTCCAAGCTAAGAACAAGCTTTGGAAAGGAGTTGAGGTCACTAGGGGTGGTCCTTCAATCATACACTTATTCTTTGCTGATTATCTCATGTTATTTGGGTAGGACACTATGTCAAATTGCAACACTATACTGAAGGTTGTGGATGAATTTTGTGACAACTCTGGGTTGAAAATTAATTCCCACAAGTCCAAGTTGTATGTTTCTCCTAACATAGATAGAAGGAAAGCCAGAGAATTGAGCAATAAATATGGCATTCCTCTTATTACTGAATTAGGGAAATATTTGGGTGTTCCGTTAATTCATGGGAGGGTTACCATGAGACATTTTAATGATATCCTTGGCAAAATGCAAAGAAAATTGGCAGAGTGAAAGGCTAATGTGTTATCTTTGGCTGGCAGAGCCACACTGTAATAACCCTCATCACTGATCACTGACTAATACTGATTACTGCTAAACTAAGACCGATTATGACTGATAATAGAACTGATTGAAATACTGAATTGACTGACTGAAATCTGGAACTGATTGATTGACTGTATCTGCTCAAATGCATTTTCTATCTGTTTGACTGCGTGATTATCTGTTCATGTTTATGTGTTAAACTGTAAATTGAAGGCCTTATCGGCGGCCGAATTTGAAATTGATTAATGTTCCATGATCAGTAGAAATAATGTGATTTTATGGTGTATTTATCTGAAAATTTATTTGGTATGATTAAACTAGAGTAAAATATGTTAAATTGCATAGGTTGGCTTTAATTACAATCATGCCATCTAGTGGCTACTATCTAAGACCACATTTGAGACTTGTATACACTTAGACCAACATTTCATCAGCTTCATTCCCTTGTTATTGCCGATCTAGAGAGAGAGAGGAAGTGATGGAGTTGTGTTTTCTTCTTGATTTGCTTTTGATTTGCTTGGAGACTTAGAGATTTTGTTAGAGAATTGCTATATTGAGCTTCTAGGCTTGAACTACAAGACTTAAGGTAGAGTTCTTGCCCTCTTGCTTTTGATTTAAGTCACTCCTTGCATGTTTGAGAGGAATATTGAAGATTAGAGCCAATATATGGCTTGTAATATTGTATTGTAGCTAGAATCATGCATGCATGTTTGTATTGATGAATTTTGAGTTGATTTCATGGCAAATTGTCATATGCATGTTCATAATTAAGCTTAAGTCCATGTTTTCAACTTGTTTTGAAAAGAATGAGCTCATTAGAGCATGTTTTGAAGCATGAAAGTTGTTTAAAGTTCATGCATGTTATATTAAATCGTATCCATGAAAATTGGTTTGAAAATGAGTTTAATTAAACACCCTTGGGCTTTAATTTACCAAATTGATCTTTGAAATATGTAATATCATGTGTTTACTAGTGTTTTCCAGGTTTTTGGCCCAAGAGGATCGATTTTAAGGCATTTGAACTTGATTTTGAGCTTGAGGTTCAAATCTGGAATTTCCAGATTTTGGACCCACGCTCGAGCGAGGAAGTCTACGCTCGAGCGTACACTCTGTGATCGTGCCTTCCGCTCGAGCGAGAAAAGTTACGCTCGAGCATGAAATGCGTGCATCCAGTACTTTGCATGAGTTCACAGTCCGCTCGAGCGAGGGTCGAGCGCCCGTCGAGCGTAAATTTTGAGCATCAAGTATTTTTTTACTGTAGCACACAGTCCGCTTGAGCGACGGAATTCACGCTCGAGCAGAGACCTTTGTCTGCATGTCCGCTTGAGCAAGACCCCTGTTTTCTGAAAATTTTGTTAAGTGTTTAAAAGTGCATCTTTGCATCCTCATTCCATCCTAGGCATTCTTAGGCCTAGTTTAAGGCATCTTATTAAGGATATAGATGTAGAACACACCAAGGCAAATTAGGGATTAAGTTATTATCTTCCCCAACTGTGTAGCTTAGTGTGTGTTCAATCTGTAAACTGTGTAGGGTTGGCTTTCCGAGGAGACGCTCTAGTTCACTGTAGCCCAGAACTCTGTGAGTAATAATTGTGTAAAGATATGTTCAAAATGATTATCTTCTGAACAACTGAACTGCACTGTTTTCTGAACTGTTTACTGTTTATCGAATGAATGTATGTCCTATATTCTGAACTATACTGTGGCATCCTTAGCACCTACTGTTTACTGTTACTGTTACAGAGATCTCTGTTGGTTCCCACATGGAACCACTACTGTTACTGATTGATGGCCATCATTTACTGTTCGGTCTTTAAGACCTACTATTTACTGTTATGCTAATGGATGTACCACATATGACTGTTTACTGTACTGAACAACTGATATACTGATTTAATGAACTGTTTGCATCACTGTAAGGACATTCATTCTAAACCTCCTTACGCTTTATGTTATTCACTGGGCTTTAGCTCACTGCTCATATATATATGTAGGTGTACAGGCACCGGACCAATGCTAGAGGCGTCGGGGTAAACTCCAGTTTTGTCAAGCCAACCAATGCGCCTCACTGCGAGGTTCCGAGCCTGCCATGCTATGGCTTAGGGGTTTTTTTATTTCCCTGTCTGTCTCTGTACCGTTTTGTAACACTGTATAGATTGTACTGTACTGTTTTAATAGGGTTTTAGTCCCTGCTCTGACTGGTTGTATATATTGTATATACTGTTTGTCTCTGACTGCATATACGTATGAAAAATCTTTTTGGCATACAGATTGTCACAGCTCATTAGACATTATTTTATTACTGTAATGGCTTCCGCCATGCCCCTGTACTCTGTTTTACTGTACTACTGTTAAGCAGGCCTTCGGTAATCTCGGATTACTGGCTGGTTATGGTGCTAAACCCATAGGGGTGGGTTTGGGTCGTGACACACACTGATTCAATTAGTGAGCTTTGCTATTCCTTCTTACACTATGCAAACAATGCTTGTTACTAAAAAGATGAGCAATGAAATTGATAAGTTGAATCGTAATTTCCTTTAGGGTGATACCTTAGAAAGGAAAAAATTCATCTTGTTAATTGGCATGTAGTGTGCATAATGAAAATGAATAGGGGACTTGGTATCAAAAAAGCTAGAAACCAAAATTTAACCCTACCTTCTAAGTTGGGCCGGAATATGGTCAGCAGACAGGAAGGCTTGTTATGTGAGGTTCTTAGAAACAAATATCTTAAAAATACTTTTTTGCAGGATTGGCCTAAAGGGAGGCAAGCATTTCATCTTTGGAGAGGTATCATGTGTACTAGAAACACTCTCAGAAATGTATTAAATGGTCTGTGGGTGATGACCAGACTATTAATGTGTGGAAAGATTGGTTGTATGGTGACAGATTTTTTGAAGACTCTATTTCCAGCCCTAATCTTACCAATTCCAGTGATGATCACATATGTGTTAAGATTAGAAAATTAATGGGAGATGATGGAACTTGGGATGAACAATATGTTGACAGCATCCTCCCATCTTCCATTGCTTCTCTAATTCTGAATACTGTCCCTCCTAATAGTTCCATTTTGGATTCTCTTATGTGGAAGGGTGCCCCTGATGAGGTGTTTACGGGTTCCTCTGCCTATGAACTTATTCAAGGGCATCCTGATATGGCTGAAGATTGGACATGGGTGTGGAAGCTTAGGCTCCCACAAAAGCTTAAAGCTTTCTTATGGACTATACTTCATGGAAAGTTGCTTACTAACCATATGAGAATGAAAAGGGGCCTTACCAATGATCCTACATGCCCCTATATGTTTAGGGATTGTTATAAAGCTAAGGAAGTGTCGATTGCTACTTTTGGCAAAAAATGGTATTTGAATACGTTTGGAAAACCTTGGAGGGATTGGCTGATGAATAATGCTAGGAACAAAACTCATTTTAGTAACGACATCTCTTGGTACATTGTTTTTATTGTGGCTTTATGGAAAATTTGGAAAAATAGATTTTTTTGTGTTTTTGATGGTAAATCTACTTATTACCAATAGAGTGTCAAGTTCATTTTAGACTACTCTATAGAGATCCACCAAGCTTTCCTCAAGTTAATCCTTAATCCTAGACCCTCTTACAGACTTATTCATTGGTGCTTACCTCCTGCAGGTCGGATCAAATTAAATACAGATAGATGCAGGAAAGCTGGAGGAAGAGGCTTTGGAGGACTACTTCGGGAAGAAAGAGGAGCTTGGGTTTGCGGCTACTATGGTAGACTGCAAATGGGAACCAGTCTTGAAGCAGAACTGTAGGTATTGTATAAAGGCCTCACTGTTATTTTACAAAAGGGCTTTAAATGGGTCATTATACACACCAAAAATAAATACTAAACTATACCAAATTCTTTTAAAATAATGGCAAGTCTAGGTATCGATCCACAGGGACAATTGTGAAATTAGACTAATTTAATCGCTAAATTCCTAAATTAATTTTGATTAAAAAGATTGAGAGATTTTATGACTAAAAAAGATTAAATGAAATTAAGAAATTAAATTGACAATTAAAATTAGGGTTTGAGATATTAATTTTTGGAAAAAATCCTAGGGCAAAGAATTCACCATTAACTATATAAACGAGATTAAACATTGGCTATCAATTGCAATCCGGTTTGAAATATCCAATATTTCACAACTACAAGTTTGAAATATTGATCAAGAGGGTTGTTGCATTCAACGTACAGGCACGAGTTGTGATGCCCCGGTTCTACACTATTGGTTGCAGTCAAGGGAGAGTCACTAATGAGTCCTATGGTCAATAACCAAGTAAGATCCCAGATCGCCGGAGGAGTCAAATTAGCCTCCCTTCTAAGTCCAGCTTTTTTAGGCAGCGCACTGCCCTTTTGACAAATCTTAAAAGGTATTGACACAAGGTCTCATAAGCAACGATAAGGTTCTTACATAGAATATGAATACATAACAATCACAATATATATATAACTCAAAAGATGGTTCCATTACATTACATCCCAAAAGAAAGCTTAAATCTTCAAATGAGTCCTTACAAAACATCCAAAAAGAAACTTCTAAATTATTTATTTATTTATTTTTTCTTTCTAGGATAGCCAAAAGTCTTCAAAAGTTTCGGGTTCGTCGTCTCCAGCTATGAGTTCTGCTTCGTCACCTGGCATGATACGCCGTGAGCTTTGAATGCCCAGTAAACACACACACACCCTACCCCTTTTTCCCAGTCCAATACACAATCACAATTATAACATCAAGTAATAAAGCACAATACTCAATTAAATAAATAAAGGGTTAAGTTAGGTTGTTAGCAACTAGAAATCTCCCAAAGAGATTTCGTCCTCCCAACCACAAGAATCGGACGTGGATTATTCGGTATGCCCCCTCTTTTGCTGCTTTGTTGCAGACCTAACCTCGGATGCCTACCAACGGTTATGTACCATGTAGCGCCAACCGCAGGGCCTCAAAAGAGACGATAAAATAGGGCCTTGCCCGAATCCCTCCTTACACCAAACCACCTAGGGTCCGAATACAAATGCTCTGTTCAAGGGTTCCGAAAACCACTTGCGCAAGACTTTAACTTTCAAATAGGGAACGCATCCCAACAATCCATATATCACATATTCTCATCTTTTCATTACTCAAGTGTTCGACAACCCAATACCCTCCCAATTAGGTTTCCCGTTGAGTTAAATATTTTACATCAAGGTTAGACAACTTAACAAGATAAAATATCCACACAAGCATGCATCAATAGGGTGAAGAAGATGAAGAACATAACATAACACATACAATATCATGTCAAGATATGATCATAAGCTAATAAACATTTTCATGAATACAAGGGCACAAAACATCCATGTACAACAAAATTTCCAGATTTATTATCACATAAAGATTAAATGAAAGGACTATTTTAGATCCTTCACCGGACTTGGCCTTCCTATGGTTCGTAGAGGATTTAATATAGTTTCTAGAACATCTTTTGGAAATGGGATCGCTTTTCCAGATTTTAAGTTATTTAGAAAATATTCCAGCGCTGTCCAGATTTTGTCCAGATCCGTCGAGCGTTACGAAAAATTGATTTTCTTGCAAACCACTTAATGTTTTTCGATGAAACCAATTTTAGTTGAAAGCTAACACTTTAAGGAAGATTTTGAAATAAAATAGAGGTCCAGAATAATTTTGTACATTTTTCTAGAATTTCTGGAAGTGGGCTGCAAAAACAGATTCTAGGGTACTTTGCCCAAAACAAGAAGATTTATGAAAAGGGGTTCCACCAAGGAAAGGTTTCATTTCTTTTGTGAAGAAAATATGCTAACTATCACATTTTTAACTCAGAAAATTTGTTTGAAAGAGTGCCCTTGAAAAGTTGAGAGATTGGTACAAAAGAAGATGGTTTTGTGCCAAAATGGGGAAAATACAAGAGAGATGGGATCAATACTCAACCCTTAGCATTTTTAACATAAGAACTTAGTAATAACAGATCTGAAAACATTATTTAGAACTTTTAGAAACATGCAATAGAAAAAGGAAATGAAAGAGAAGGTTGTGTTTGTGGCTTACTTGCTACTTTGCACAAGAAGGCTCTCTTCTTCCTCCTTCTTCTCCTCTAGACTTCTTTCTCTTGCTCTCCTCCTTCTCTCTAGCCTAATGTGTGTGTGTGTGGGTGTGGTGTTTGTGCTTTGCCAAGCTAGGGGAGGTTGGTATATATAGGCAATTTTGATGTAAAATGTCCTAAAAGCCCATTAGTTGGAAATGGATGGAAATGTTAGGATTTTGCTTGAAGTCTAATGGGATAGGAGTAACTAAGGTGCTAAATCATAGGTTTAGGCATTATTTAGTTAAAATGGAACTAGTTTTGGAATTTGCATCCTAGGTCTAGGGCACTAGGTTGTGTTTTTTCCTAGAATTTCATGATGATATATCTTGAAAATGGTTTTCTCACTTTCTCCTAGAAGGGCCATTTTTTTTTTATTAATTTTGGTCCTAGGGCACACTCCTCAAGGTGTATATATATATATATTACAAGATTGATGGTACTTCAAGGTACAAGGTACACATACTAGTTTTTGGGGCAGGTTTTGAATTTAATTAAAAGGTGAGGGCTTGGAGTTAAATACATGTAACTTATGTAGAATTAAATTAGGTTAGGGATCCTAATCCGGTTAGGGAAATTCCTGTTGATAAAAATAAAATAGTAATGCTAACCGACAAGATTCGAATTAATTCAAGTAACCGAGGGGCTTTAAAAAAATTATTCAAACATTAGGGTCTTTAAAGTGAATACATATTTCGGGAGCTTCACACGAGTCATCCTGACTAGCACGAGTTGTTTGCTCTAAACTACAGTAGCAACACAACCCGTCTCTCGTAGCATGACTCGTCTCGTACTTTGAACACAAACACAAAGAAAACTAATGTATGGAAAGCATTAAACAATCACAGAGAGTAAAATACTTGAAGAGATGAAAAAAATAATTATTATAAACTTCTAAAACATCCATTCATTGATTCAAACCGAATCACAATCAAAGCATATGAAAAATCCTATTACATAGCTAGGGTTTCATCAAAACCCTAGAAAAGAATAACCTAGCCACTCATGGAGGAGTGGGAAGAGGTAGAAGAGATGAGAGAGATGGAAACCCCTATGTAAGTTGTCTTGAAAGCTTGAGAATCCTCATTTTCCTCCAAACCCTAGCCTCTCTCTTCTTGGAATTAATTTCAGAACCCTAATCCAGCCTCTTTCTTGCCTATTTATACTTCTGTTATCTTTCAAACAGGTTTAAAACATCGGCCCGTTTTCTGAGAAAAGTCAACGCACGTGTGAAAAAAGTCAACGCACATACGGGAAGCTGTTTTCACTCCAAATTCTGTATTTTTGCCAATTTTATGCTCCGACTATGTACAACCTGATTGATATTAAACAAACATAAAATATATAATTTGACAAGCAAGTAAAGTTAAGAGATCCTAATTAACGGCCTCAATGTTGTACAATTCGGCGTTAATCAGGTTTATACAATGTACTAATAAAAACGGACGCAACATAAGTCGTGAAGCTGAGGAAGGAAGAAATCGTGGCCAATTGCCCCTTCAGAAATTTTGGTGGATAATGCAAAAATTCTGTTAAGAGGCTGTGAATGCACAATCCAACATATTTGGAAAGAAGTCAACCTATGTGCAGACGCGCTAGCCAAACTTAGAGCAGAACAACTTGAAGATATGCTGGTGGTTTACCACTAGCTAAAATTAGGAATTTGCTAGTAAGGGACATGATTGGTTTATCTATTGAACGGGCTTAGCCCTTAGTTTGTGTTTTTCTTTTCGATATAACAAAAAAAAAAATAATGCAATTGAGGCTTAACAATGTTACATTCTTTTAATTTATTATCATTAAATTACTCATGATGATATGATATTAAAATTGAATCTTATATAATGAAATATTTATAAAATTAAAATTTAATATTTATAAGATATTTCATTAGTTATTAGAAGTGATTTTTAAGAGGAGTCTCAACTATTTTTCAATTGGGGCTTAAAAACCAAAAAGAAAAAGAAAAAGACATGGTTAGAAATTAATGGAAAAGGTGATTCTGTTTTCGTAATTAGACACGTTCTTCCCCAAACCCTCGCCTTTTATATTCTCTCTCTCCTCTTCTTTCCGCCCCTCTCTCTCCCCTCTTTCCTACCTCTCCTCCATCTCTATCCTAACGATCCGAGAGCTAGCTCTGCAATCATGTTGGTCTACCAGGACTTGCTTACCGGTAATCTCTCTTTCTTGATCTATATATATATATAGTATTCTCTGCTATATAGTGTTCAATTTATTGTATATTTAAATTATTTTTTTTTTTTAGATCTATATTCAGTTTAATTATTTGATGGCGATTTATGAAGATTTAATAGTCATTTGATTTGATCAAACTTGTTTTAGCTCAATTAGTATTGTTTCATGTGGTGGATCTGATTATGGTCCTTGTTACAGCATCTCCAATCCTTACTCTTCTTTTTTTCATCAAATTTGAGTGAGGATTTGATTAAAAGCTTGATCTCGTATGGAACACTTCAAATCCTTACTTTAATTTTTTTTTTCCCATCAAATCTTTTTGAAAAATTTCATAGTTGTGCTAAAAACTTGTTTTAACCATTTCCTTACTATTTTTAAAAATTCATCAAATTTGAGTAAAAATATCACTGCTTGAAATTTGGTGAAGGATTTGGTTTATCCTTAATTTGGTAAAAATTTTGCCTTTTGATACAAGTTTGATGAAAATGATTGGAGCTCATTTTAGCTCTTAATTCATATGAAAGAATTGGTGCCTTTCTCAAATTGTAGTGAAGATGCTCAAAATCTATCTCCAGTCTCCACCCTTTTCCTCAAATTCATACCAAAACGAGCTTAGTCAAATTTTTACCCAAATCAATGGAGACCCATTTTTAAAATCAATTTTTTATAGACAATTTGGGGTGATATAATAGCTTCTAAATTTACAATTGTGCCACTTATCAAACTTCTACTCAAACTTGAGTTTGTCTATTGCAGAACTCTATATCAAATGATATTTTTACTAAAGTTTGAGTAAAAATATGAGTAAGGGCTGGAGATGGCCTTATTGTAATTGACATGACCAAATTTAAACTTTACTTTTTAAAAGTAATAAATTTTCTTTGACCCTGATATTGAATTTTTTTTTTTCCTAAAAAAAAAAAAAAACCGTGGTAATTATATCGCATATACAAAAAAATATATTCTCTTTGCTTAGGAATTTTTATTGTGATTATGCATGTTGTGTGTTGTCAAATCGTGAATAGTTTTGTTAAAATATTGTGACTCATATTGAATCTTGAGTCTTTTTGTTAAAATAGCAAATCATGAATCGTGTCGAATCATGAATCTCGTTTCTCTGCTTGATTTCTATTTTATGTTCTACGGTCATGCTTCATTTCATCTAAGTCACGTAGGAATGAATTTATTGTTCTACTATTTATATGGATCATGTTCGTCAATTCTAGGGGATGAGCTTCTCTCGGATTCGTTTCCATACAAGGAAATCCATAATGGAGTGTTGTGGGAAGTTGAGGGGAAGGTTAGTAGTTTTTTTCACCTCCTTGCTATTTTATGCTCAATAACGATATTGTATTGCTTATTCATGCTAATGAAACTTGTTACTTAAATAGTTAAATGTTGTTGGACTTTGTTGTTTACTTATGTTAGTTTATCTGTTGGATATTTTAGTGAGATAATATTGGATGATGGATATGTGTTTTAATTTGCTATATGAATTTATTGGCATGTTGCAGTGGGTTGTTCAGGGAGCAGTCGATGTAGACATTGGTGCTAACCCTTCTGCCGAAGGTGGTGGTGAAGATGAGGGTGTTGATGATCAAACCGTCAAAGTGGTTGATATTGTTGACACATTCAGGCTCCAGGTTAGTTTAACCATTTTTCGTGTCTCTACATTAGAAGCAACCTAATGTGAGTTTTTGAGCGCATGACATGTAAGCATGTGACATTTGCAGGAGCAACCTCCTTTCGATAAGAAGCTGTTCGTTGCATATATAAAGAAGTACATCAAGTTGTTGACACCCAAGCTGGAGGGAGACAAGCAAGAGGAATTTAAGAAGAACATCGAGGGAGCAACTAAGTTCTTGCTCTCGAAGCTAAGTGACCTCCAATTGTAAGTGCCCTGTTATTGTTTACCGTCATCCTTGTTCCCCATCTCAAGTATTTGTCGTAACTTGATCGTCTTACCTAATAACACCACCTCCCAAAAGAAATAAATTAAAGATGGTAAAACTTGCATCTTCTTGCTGATGATATACCATGAATCTAGGGGTGGGAACTTAATGAAGTTGAACATGTTGTTTTGCAGTTTTGTCGGGGAGAGCATGCATGATGACAGTACCATAGTGTTTGCATACTACAAGGATGGTGCTACTGACCCAACATTTTTGTACTTCGGTCATGGTTTGAGGGAAGTCAAGTGTTGAGAGGATGGAATATTAATAGCCAGGCTTTGGTTTGGAGCCATTGTCTTAGTTTATGTTTTTATCGTGCCAGTTTTTGTTGGATTTTTGTACTATGCAACTTAGAATTTTGTCAGATACTGTTTTATGCTACCTTTGGATTGTAACATGCATTGGCGTTTATTTGATATTCTGGTTGCCCTGATGGTGTTTTGCATTTATATTGGACTTTGTAGCTTACCCAAAAAAGGGAAAAAAATAAGAAGAAAGTTTATATTGTTTTGTTGTTCTTATATCTATCATTGTGCTACTTTTATAATGGCAAAAAATCTGTTGCACTAGGAGGCATCCTCTTGCAAGTGCTTTGAGGAATCCTGTTAAGGCATATATGAGTACTTTTGTAGTTTGCTGACTCTGAATTTGGCCTTTGCATCAAATAGAAAAATCTTTTGTGTTGTCATACCCATACCAATTGTATTTTATTCTCTGAATGTTTTAGTTGTTGGGTTTGTATAGTCTGATTAGTATTGTGTGCCCCATGCAGTTGCATATTTAATTAGTCGAATTCTACTCTTTTCTTCTTTTAGCGTAGTGGAATTGGTTTAACTCTTTTATTCTTTTAGCATGGTGGAATTGGTGCGAGTCATAAACGTATGCAATTTATCTCATTCACTTAAATCTCTTTTGTTGTGTGTCTTATTTGTAATTGATTCTTCTTGCTATTATGTCACTTTTGTTACTTCCTTGTAATTTATAAAAGACTTTAGGCTCCCTTTGTATTTAGGGATTTGTTATGCATGGATTGGACATTAATTATTCAAAGAGAATAGCTCAAAACTTAGATTTAATAGATTATTTACAGATTTAGTGTTATATAGTTTCAAACAGCCTGGGTTAAGCTACTTCATGTTATGAAGGTGAAGGCTATGTTTCGGTAAGCAATAGAGATATATATATGTGTGTGATTCTTTTGTGTGCCTTAAGAAAAATCATTGTACAAAGAGGGGGAACTATAGATTTAGAAAATCTCATTATATGTATTCACTTTGTTTGGTTTTGGTTTTGGTTTTTAGAATTTATTTTTCAGAAAATTTTATTTTATTTTTCTTTTTTTTCACTGAATTTTTTTAATATTTTAAGCAAAATTTTTTTTTATAAAATTTTTAGACACATTCAACATAAATACACTTAAAAAGTACAATTTTTGTAAAAAAATCTTTAAAAAATTTACTAAATGCCAAAAATATAAAAAAAAATACGAATATTCAGTATATTTTTCATATTTTTGTGTATTTATTAATTTTTTAGAATATTTTTTCACAAATGTTTTACTTTTTAGATACATCTAAGTAAGGTGTATATAAAAAGATAAAAAAAAAATTACTTAAAATTTTATAAATATTCATTAAAAATAAAAAAATACAAAAAGTAAAAAATTTAATTTTCAAAAAATTGAAACCAAATACTGATTATTTTTGTAAAAACTTTTAAGTTGTCCAATTATACAATACGGTTAGCTTAGCAGTCATGTACACCTCAAATCACAAGTTCAAACCTTGTCCAGGGATAGTCTTTGGACAAGAGGTTTCATGCCCTATGATGGATTTGGCAGGACCGTTGGAAAAACTTTTAAATTGTCCAATTATAGAATAGGGTTAGCTTAGAGGTCATGTACACCTCAAATCACAAGTTCAAACCTTGTCCAAAGATAGTCTTTGGACAAGAGGTTTCATGCCCTATAATGGATTTGTCATGACCCTTCGACTTACTCTTACGTTGTGTTTGATTGAGAAATTTAGAAAAAGAAAGGGATTTGAAAAGAAAAAAAAAAAATGTAAGTGAAATATGAATAAAATATATTTATATTTTATCTAATTTTACACACATTTTCCATTTCTATTTTTTTTTTCAAATCTCTTTCTAAATCTTCCAACCAAAACAACATTAGAATAGGCCTAATATTTATCAAAAGACAAAAAGACAAAAAATACTAATAAATAAATAACAATAATAAGTATGGTGTGAAAACGTTTTGGAGCTAGAGGCTTGTGCTTTAACGTTTGTTGTCCTCTCCGGGCTTTGTTTTGAGTCGCAATTTATTTATTTTTTTAAGTAATGAAACATACACTCAAAAATGAAAAAAAGAAATAAAAAGAAAAAAGACATACCCAAATAAAATACAACTCTATATATTCAATGGATTATATTATTATTTCACTGGGGGTACATAGAACCCAACCTAGTAAAACTCAAAGAAGAAAAAAAATACAAAAAATACAAAAATTCTTAAAAAATGCACAGAACACATTGCATTCATTCTGGACAAAAACCCACATCCCACTAAAATATTTTTTTCATGTTTGTACCATTAGCCAAAGGAAACAAAAATGAAAAAAAAAAAAAAAAGGCATAGTAGACATTAGATAACAAGTGCTTACTCAATGAATAAATTCAAGTATACAGATAATTTTCACATTATAAAACATAAATATAAGATAAAATGCGCATGTGATGTGAGAGTCACATTTTATCTCACATCTATATCCATGTAAAAATTATCTATGAAATCTAGTTATTATGAGAGAGAGAGAGAGAGAGAGAGGGTGTTTAGTGCTTGGCCTTGGGCTTCTTCACAATCATCACAGAGCAATGAGCATGGTGGGAGCAATAGTCACTCACGCTGCCCAAAACCGCCCTGCTCAAAAAAACAAAAAACAAAAAACAAAACCAAACTGAGAAACATTATCAAATATAAACCTAAATGTTAACCTCTCTCATAACAATTGATTTGGATAAACTATATTATATACCTTTTGAAAGCTCCATAACCATGGCTGCCAAGGACCAAGACAGAGGCATGGTGTTTGTCCACTGCATCACACATGACATTCCTTGCATCTCCATCCACCACTTCCACTGTTGCATCTTCCACCTTCATACATAGTCAATTCGAATATGACAAACTATAAATCACAATTTCACACAATAATGGGATCTTTGACTTAAAAGAGTAAATTACAAATATATCTCTTGAGATTTGTTTAAAATTTAAATTATCTTTTATGATTCTGAAAATTATAAATACCTCTTGTTAAAATTTTTTATTTAACAGAATTAATAAAAAAAATGAAAATTCTAACTACTCTCCTATACAATAATAAATTACTTGAATTGTTAATTGAAATATATTTATGATATCATTAAAAACTGTTAATTGAGTTTGATAATTTATTAATAAAATAGATCATTTGTTATGTAATTATAAACTTGAAAGGGTGGAATGTAAATTTTAGAATTACAGGAGTTAATTTGTGTTTTAAATAAATCTCAAAAAATATATTTCTAATTTACACTTGACTTAATTATGTTTTTAAATTTTTTTTTTTTAGTGTATTTGTCTTGCCACCACATGTGGAGGGGGGGGGGGTTTGTTGTATTTATGTATTTGGGATGTTCTTACAAAAATTAATTTAATACTATGTTTGGTAGGGGGATTTGAAAAGGAATTTAGAAAGAAAAATAGAAAAGGTAGGTGAAATGTGAATAAAATATACTTAAATTTTACTTAGTTCACACAACTTTTCTCTTTCTTTTTTTAAATTTTTCTCCAAATCTCCCAACCAAACACAGCGTAAACAAACCAAATATGATACAATGATAGACTTACCGATTTACTATTGTAGAGAGATTTAGCCTTTTCGGCAACCCTTTGGGCAGCCTTCTTCAAATCAGCTTCTATTATTGGTATAACATCCCCGGATGCTACATCAAATATTAATAACATAAAAAGTCATATTGTAACTCTACATAAATACATAATAAATAAAATCCTAAATAAATAAATCAAACCTTGCTATAATCAATTTTGAACTTTAAAATAAAAAAAATCATTAGTAGAAGATGAAATATGGGAAACAATGATTTATAATGATGGCTCATTAATAGAAGATGAATTTGACCTTCTCTAATTATTAACATTTTTCTTAAAGATTTGGAGAAGGCTTTTGTCTGGTTCTTTAATTGGATTGGAAGGTCCAGTTTAATGTAATTTGGGCTCATCTTAGATTTATTTTTATGATCTGAATAGCTTAATTTTTAATACATTTCATGTAAATTATTCATATAAAAAATTAAGTTGATTAGATATTCATAATCATATATTTAGATCACATTTGTTTTTAAAAAAGGAACAAACAATTCTTAAAGTCATAGTTATTGTCCAGTTTTTTTAAAGATATATTTAACCCAAATATGTGATTACTGATATCTAATCAATTTAATTTTTTTTATATAAATGATATATTCAAAAAAAAATACTAAAAATTAAATAGTATGGATCATAAAGATTGATCCAAGTTCAAATCGTTTTAAAGTGATGACCAATCCTTTTTTTTTCTATAGCAATAATTAAAACAAAAAACTACAAAATTCTACGGACTGAAAATCAAAAACATAAGTGAAGGAATCGGAGTGAAGATATTTTTTTATGATGGGCCCTATCATATGATATGTATAGCATGAATTATTTTATGTAATTAGTTTTATAGTAATATTACATCTCACTAATTTTGGATTCCTAACATCAACTCTTAATGACATGACAAGCACTTACTAGATAATTTTTATATTTTAGGGTTTGCTTGGGAGTTCAAAATTAATAGTCCAAAACATTTTCCTAAATTTTATGGCCATAATTTTGTTGAAATAACTATTTAATTAAAAAATAATAATAACAACTTAAAATTTATATATGTACCGGGTCCAGCGAGTCCAATAACAGAGCTAGGAGCACTTTTAGCATGAACAACAACGAGCTTGAAAACAGAATTCTTAGGAGGATTGAAGAAATGTTCAAGAACCCATTCCAGAGCATAGAAGCTGTGTTCACTGTCGTCGATCCCTACTACCATCACTTGTTTCTCCGCCATTGACAACTACCTCTCTATATCTATATGTATGTGTATATGTATTTGTATCTGTATTAGATGTTTTGAACAAAGATAGATTTTGTTTTAGAAATGAGAATTGGAAAAAAGAGGTGTTTATAAAGGGCAAAAAAAGTGAGTAGAGATAGAGAGAGTTTGTTTACGATTTGTGGTGTTTTGATGTTTGATAAACCGCCATTGATGGATAAATTTGAGGTAGTTGTTATTTAAGGAAGTAGTAGTGTTATTAGCCCCAAGACTCGGGCTCAGCTAAGTGAGTGTCTAGTTATTTAATATTTGAGTTGTCAAAATGAAGAAATAATTGGTGGAACAATGGTGTAAGTGTCACGGGTCGGCAGTGGCGGAGACAGGAAAAAAAATCAGAAGAGACACTTATTGATTATAACTTTAAAAAGATAATAATAATTTTTGAATTAATATTAAGTATAAAAACTTAAATAAATGATTATAAAAGTATTTTACATAAAATTTTACAATTAATTTCGAGTAAAATCGAAAAGAAAGTATTGTGTGTAACTAGTGCATCATGGACAATGTAAAAAAGTCATATATTTAATTCTTAAAATAAATTATATAATGGTAAAATAAATCAAATTTTTACAAAATTTGAACAAAAATTTCATATAATAGTGATATCACCTCATTATTGACATATGATATCATCAACCAATAGTAAAACAACATATGAAGGGTGAACTCTACATGCAAATATAACTAATACTTTAATAATTTTTACATATATATAGTGAGATTAATTATATTTGCATATCAATAATGATGGATATTACCTTTATATTAAGATTTTCTTACAAAATTTTCATACATAAAAATATAATTTGTTATAGTCACTTCATTTTCAATAAAACAATCACTATTGTTTTTATAAATTTAAAAATACCCTTAACATTTTATTCTAAATATTATTTTTATTTAAAATTTTATTATATACATATGTAAAAAAATAAAAAATAAAAAAGTTATAGGGGCACGTGACCCCTAGTCACATAGGGTTGGTTTGGAATGTTCTAAAAAAGTGTACTTTTTGACTTATTGATTTATATGAGTTGGGTTTGGGTTGGGTTTGATGTGATGTGTTAGAGAGGTGATGTGATTTAAATAAGATGATGTGACTTAAATAAGATAATGACTTTTTAACTTTTTGTATTAGTAGATGCCAAACATGACCATAGTGGCTCCGCCACTGCACGTGGGCATGGCAACTGGGTGAGACAGGATGGGAGTAAGTTTGTAGTCTTCCATTCATGTCCCTTACTTTACCGGTTGGAGAAATAGTTATTTTTTAAAAGAGATGGTAATAATAGAAAGCAAAGATATAACGTATAAGAGATCAAATATGAAGAAGTAAAAAAATTAAAAGATTTAAAATTGAAGATAGAGAAGTAAAAAAATGAGATATATATCAATGTTTTGGTGCGCTACACTTACTGAATTTAACAAATCAAATTATATGTATATACATAAGTTGTTTATTTAATATAATCGGAGCGAAGATGGAAAAATAGAAGAGGAAAAGCAAATACTGTGCCCTACGGAAAAAAATCCACAAGAACCGTTTAAGATGGAAAAATAGAATTAAAGTAAACAATCATTGTCCTCTATGCTCATAAGAACTTCATACTATAAAAAGTTGAATTTGCATATTTTGTTGAGACAAGAGGACCACTAACTCAACCAACTAGGCTTAACTTAGTTGGTCACCATACCTTCTTTAGGGTTTAATCCTAAGGAGGTTATAGGTTTAATTCCTCTTAATGCTGTGTTTGGTTGGGGAATTTGGAAAGGGAAACGGAAAAGGTAGGTGAAATGTGAATAAAACATACCTATATTTCACCTAGTTTCACACACTTTTTTCCTTTCCCTTTCCAAATCCCTCTCCAAATCCCCCAACCAAACACAGCGTAAGGGAGTTGAATTAAGAGAATGCAAACACTTGGGTGTTTTGCTAAGAGTGAGAAGATTTTCTCCCATAAATACTAATCTAACAACTAACAACTAACATTTACCGATAAAAAAAAAAGGACCAATAACTCTGTAGTTAAACATGAAAGGTGAAACGATCTTTATTTATTTATTTATTTTTTAAGGTTCAACACCTTAATCTCTCACATGAAGCATATAGTACTCCCATTCCCAGAAAAAGCAATTTCTATGATCTATGCAAATTTAAAACAAGTTACTGTTATTCACTGATTGCTGATATGACTCCAAAAAATCCATAGTACCAATTATTGTAGTTTCTTTGTTTGCACTTTTTAAGGCAATGGCAATAATATGAATATGTGTTCCTCAAGGAGTTATATGTCTGCTATATATTGTTAAAAGAACAAAAAAAAAAAAAAAAAAAAAAAAAAAAAAAAATATGACAAGTAGGGCTGGGATTCGTACCCTATCATATTGTTTTCATATTTTTTTGTTTTTTTTTTGCAAATTTGTATTCAAAATATTCAAACTTTAATGTGACGCATTTAATTATGTGTTGACACTCACATGACTCACTTATAATTGTGTCAATTCAAACATGACACATTTAACATGGTGGAGAGAGAGAGAGAGAGAGAGAGAGAGAGAAGAGAGAGAGAGAGAGAGAGAGAGGAGAGAGAGAGAGAGAGAGAGAGAGCTCAATTTCTCACAATCAATTTATGATATTAAGGATTACATGTTATGTAGATATATAATTTAATCCAATGGTAGAAATGGTTTGAAATGGTTTGGAAAAATTTGGGTATATAATAGAATTTTTCTTAACTTTGGTCTATTATTTAAGTGGGACCCGTACACCAAAGTTGGCGGGTCAAAGTAGTAATGTGTGCTATGCCGTGTTGTGATTAACGTGGTATATTTAGTTGCTCAGAACCATTATCGGGTGAATGGGAAATTGAAGCCAAAGTGAGCTCCATGGAAATGGAGTTTTGGTAGAAATTCCTTAAGGTTAGAAAATGGCTTGTCCTACATTGATTTGGTGGGAAGTTCTGAATTAGTTTATAAGGCATGGGATTGGACCTTGGGGTGTGCCCCAAGGGGTACCCAAGTTTTGTAGAGAGGGAGGTTATGGGCTAGACCCATTGGACCCAAAAATCACCACGCGTGCCGCCGTCCGTTCGGGGGGGCTAGGCTTGGGCGCAGGTGCGTGGTGTGAGGTTGGGCTTGTCCGGCCCAATACTAATCTTTTTGGGCCAAAAATATTTGAGTTTATTTTATTTATTTTGAAATAAAATTTGTCCGTTTTTATTTCAAAATTCTGGTTTGAAATTAAATTCAAATTTTGTAATGCACCTCTCTACAAAATTCCGTCCAAACCGAATCTGTTCCACCCGAACAGATTTCAATTCTGTTTATTTTTCAAATTCAAACAGATTCGGTTATTTGTCCAATTCAAAACCCAACAGGTTCAGTACCTGTTCAAAACAGGTTTGCACCTGTTTAATTCAAAACCAGCAGCCACTAATCCATCTATAAATAGGCAGCCCTCATTTGGATTTCTATTCCAATTTTTCGTCCATCCTTGCTGCAATTTCATATCTGTATTTTGCTGCATTTTATTCTATTATTTTTCTGTTAGAAAGAGTGTATACACTAAGTGTGTTCGTTGAACAAATAAATTGTAGTGCAGCATTTATTTGTTGTTGATCATTTCATCTTGGAAGATAGACGTCCATATTCTGAAAGTACCGTGGAGAGAACGAATCTGTCTTAAGGACACAGTGTCGAACACTGGACTTGATCAAATTATTATTCGAAGAAATTAATCAAGTAAGTTGTTTAATTTATTTTCTGTTTTATTTGTTTATTTAAATCAGAATTTAATTTTGTTTTTGTAACAAAATAAAATCTGTTTTTATTTATTTATTTTTATTTCTAGTTTAATTTTTGTAATCAAACATTTTCTCTCATTTCCTTTATTTCTTTTATATTCTAGTTGTTGTTGTTAAGTACACAACAAAATTTAATTTATTTAAATACAGTAAAGATTGTCTAACAGAAAATAAACCATTTAAGATTCTATGACTACTATATGCAGGTTGCATTTGAGTTACATATGAGTCAATAATAGATTCATGTCATCCAACATGAATTTTTACATACATAGAGATATTCATTTTAGAGTATACAAGTTTAATCTGAACATAATCCATTAAATATTCGTGTCGTGGAATCATGTTATATTAATTTGCGTGACAATGATTAATCCTATTCTTTTAATTAAGTGTATGGTTCGTTAAGGATTGCACGTTAAAATCTCACCCCCTAATGACAACCATAGCTATAATACCATAACCTTTTGTACCTTGTTTGTTGGCTAATTTTTTAGGTGTTTTTTCTAGCTAAAAAGCCCAATTTTTTTGCTATACATTTGGCATGGCTTCTTTGGGCAAAAATATCAAAAAAACTCACCTAATAGCTTTTTTAGGTCCTTTTGGTAACTACATAGTGATGTAATGATTTTACTATTTTGTCCTTCATCAGCGTGTGAATTCCAACCATTTAAAAAATAAAAATGTAAAAATCATAAAAACATTGAAGGACAACTTAGTCATTTCCCAATGGAAAAGCCAACAAATTATAAAAGCTACCAAAGTTGTTGCCAAATCAAATGGGCTAAAAAGCTGGTCCAAAAGAATAAAGTTGAAGCGGTTGCTACATATATCATCGGGAGAATTTTTCACCCTTATGTGGATAGTGAGCCCTATTATTTTTATTTCAACATATGATAAGGAACTACAATCAATTTTACATGAACACACGACATCATTATTAAGTTGAACTTAATACATGATTTTTTTCTACTTAGTAAAATAATCCAACTGAATCTATTAGACTCATGGAAAATTACAAATCAATATAGAAGATAAAAATAATTACTTTTTTTTGGTAATAAAGATAAAAATAATTACAAATATACAGAATGTGTAACTTTTTTACTCTGCGCAAATAAATCACAACAAAAGTTACAATCTCATATTTTGATAAATAATTTTTTCATTTTCTGTTGTCTTGTAATTTCTTTCTCCTATATTTTCTTTTTAAATTATGAAAGGGTAAGGGACGCACATGAGTACAACTTATTCCGTGTAAAAAAATCATTGAAAAAGTTACACTACCATCTATTGATAAATAATTTTTTCACTTTCCACTATTTTGTAATTATTTGTGTACTATGAAGGGGCCAGTGGATGCATATCTCAAAAGGATGCAGGATCTAATCTAAGGCAAGGAAAAATGGGAGCTTTAATTCAAATTTGAAATATAATAATGGTTGGATATCTCAACCTCACATGCTTTAAGTTAAAGCAAAGACTTTATAAAAAATAAAGAAGTGTACTCAAAGGCATGACAAGTTAGGCCACTTCTAGTAAAGGAGGTTCAAGGGTCCACTTTGAGATCCACCAACGTCATTCTTCCATACACGGCCCACCATGACCAAAACAACACACCCTAATAAACCTCCAATAAAGCAATTTAATTAGCATTAATATTATATACCCATAAATTTTATTTAAAATATTATATAAATTCAATGAGACTTGTGTATACGTCTTAATAAATGAATTTATTATCTAATAAGTTCTATAAGAATTAATGATATTTTTCATCAAATACTATTAAAATATGTTATTAATTATTAATTTTTAACGATAATTTAAAAATTTTATCACAAAACACATTCTTAACAAAATTTTGAGGTTTTCTTATGAGTGGAAAGGATTTTTGTTTAACTAGCGGAAAGTCTTTTTTTTTTTTTTTCCTCCTTATCTTTTTTTTATTTTTTTATTTTCCTTCTTCTTTTCTATTGGAATTTACAACATAGAAAAGGTCACTATAAAATATATATATATATATATATTGGTTTAGTTTTCAGAATAATTTTTTTATTCAAAAAATAAAAATTAATTTGGTGTAGAAAATTTAAAGAAACACTCATCATTTTCACATGATTTTATCTTTTTCGAGAGTGAAAATAAATTTTAAAAATTTAAAAATATCTTTTTGGTGCTTATTTTTTTATGCTATTTATATATATATATATATAAACAGAGAATATATTTTTGTGGCTGTGTTGTCATCATCATTGCTCAAATAGTTTACTCTAAAGAAAGATATATGACACTTGTACATGGGTTTCCAAAGTGTAAACATTTTTTTAGTGGTGTTGAACATGTTCCTTTAATAAGATTTCCTTTGTAAATTATTCATTGATTGTCGAAATGTTAAAATTACATGAGTATTGATATATAAATAAAATTATCATTCAAAATTTTATAAATATTGACATAACATAGTGTGAATCTTATCATTTTACGTAAAAGGCTCAACATTGTTGTTTGTAATTGTATAAAAGCTATAACAGCAACTCTAAGGGGAAGAGGCAAAATACCTTACAAAAGTACACAGAAAAGTATCCTGTTTATTTTGCCTAACTAATTTAGCTAATGCGTCACAATCTAAACCCGGTACCTAAAGGTTCGGCGTCGCAACAAGATGACAATAAAGTAATTCTGAAATTTTCTGTAGTAGTAGCGCAACAGATAAATTAAGTAAATTATAATAAGATAATTGGGTACCAAATGTTTATTAAAAGGAAACAAACATAGTCATTTGGGTTTTATTGTATTACAAGAGTCCGATAAAAAAAAAAAAGAAATCTTTAAAAAAATAAAAACAACACAGCGATTCATTTCTCATCTTGATCCCGCTAAACCTCGTCATCTGAAAGGGGTAACAGTTATAAACACATAGCAAAGTGAGAAATATTATACTGTAAGTATAGAGGTACAAAATAGCCATAGATAGTTATTTAAGCTAAAACATTAATATAATTGAGTTGAATAACAAATTAATTAAGTGGCAGAAACTGAAATAACTATAATCACGGTACAGAATAGAACAGAACATGGGTCACTAGAGTGACAATCAGAACAGGGGTCAATAGATCCAAAACAAACAGGGGACCACAAAGTGGTCAAATAGGGGCCAATGGTTATTTAAGTCCCCCAAGGCGTGGGACTCCCGTTGTGGTACTTGCAAAACATAATTGTTTACAAGATCATTGTCAAATAATCATTAAAAGTTAAACAAACATAGCCATGGGTTTCATTTTAAGCAAATAGAGTTCGGAAAAGAACCCACGTAATTGAAATATTAATATGATTTATAAAACATAACTTGTATAAAATAAATTATGGTGAGTCAAAACATACATAAAATATATTATGGTGACTCAAGACATATTTAAAACATATTATACTAGCTCAAGGTATAATATAACTCACCTTAAATTAATTTCTTATTCTTTCTTTCCAACCCTTAATGATTCCTCACCCATGTTGTCTTCCCTTATTTTCTACTTTCTTTTTCTTTTCTGTTGCCCTTAACATGAGTCAATCCTCCCTATTTATAGGGAGGTAACTGTGGGCAATAAGTTACGGAAAGTCCCGAGTGTTGACGCTTGTAATCTTGGCAGATTTAATCTTATTTATTTTATTTATTTATTTATTTATTTATTAACCCTTTTGAGTTTATCTCTTAGAATTTACCGAGAGTCACTTTGGCCTTTTACTATTCTAAAAGTTATTACCTTCTCTGGTAATCCACGATGATTCCTAAAATTATATATGACTATAACTTAGGTTCGTAGCTAAAAATCTCACCACCAAACTATGAAACATCACTTACCACTTACTAAAATATTTAACGTGTAGTGTCTTACAATTTATTTCCTTAACAATTTAATCAATTGATTCATATTTTCCTAAACTATGCATTTATTTGTTTATTACTATTATTATTTATTTATTTATTATTATTATTATTATTTGAGTTCTATTTATTGCAATTTTAAATTTAAAAAGAAAATTTGGATGTCATATTTCTCCTCTCCTTAAAAGAAGTTTGTCCCCAAACTTGACGTACCTTGGTTTTCAAAGAGGTGTGGGTATTTGGTTTGCATTTGGCTTTTAGTTTCCCACGTTGCTTCTTTGACACGATGGTTTCTCCATAAGACTTTTACAAGAGGTATAGTCTTATTTTCGAAGGACCTGATTACGGCGATCAAGAATTTGTACTGGTAGTTCTTCATAAGAGAGGTCTTCCTAAACTTCCAAGTTCTCATAATCGACAACATGCTCTGGATCTCGAAGATATCGCCGAAGTATCGAAACGTGAAACACATTGTGGACATTGGATAGTTCGGGTGGAAGCGCAAGGCGATATGCCACAGAACCAATCCTTTCGAGTATCTCGAATGGGCTAATGTAACGTGGGTTTAACTTTCCTCGCTTTCCAAATCGGATAACCCCTTTTGTTGGTGAAATCTTTAGGAGCACATAATCGCCTATTTGAAACTCTAAGTTTCGTCTCCGTGTATCTGCAAAGCTTTTCTAGCGACTTTGGGCAGTGCTAATTCCCTGCTGGATGAGTTGAATTTTATCGCTCGCTATTTGCACGATCTCGGGGCCTAACAATTTCCTGTCTTCGACTTCATTCCAGCACAGAGGTGCTCGACATTTTCTTCCGTATAGTGCCTCGTATGGTGCCATTCCAATGCTTGCATGGTAGCTGTTATTATAAGTGAATTCTACCAAAGGTAGGTGATCGTCCCAATTACCTTTGAGGTCTAATACACATAAACGTAACATATCTTCCAAAGTCTAGATCGTCCTTTCAAATTGCCCATCAGTTTGCGGGTGATAAGCCGTGCTAAACTTCAGAGTAGTTCCCAAAGCTTCTTGCAATTTGTTCTAGAAATGAGACACGAAGCGGGGGTTTCTATCAGATACGATTGAAACCGGGGTGCCGTGCAAACGAATGATTTCCTTAATGTATAGAGTGGCGAACTTAGAAAGGGAGTACATGATTCTGATTGGTAGAAAATGCGCTGACTTCATCAATCGGTCTATGATAACCCATATTACATCATTTTTTGAGACTGATTGCGGTAGTCCGACCACGAAGTCCATAGTAATGTGCTCCCATTTCCATTTGGGAATAAGGAATGGTTGTAACATTCCTACAAGTCTTTGATGTTCCGCTTTAACTTGTTGACAACGCAGGCATTTGGAGACATGGCTTGCTATGTCTTTCTTCATTCCTGTCCACCAGAAGTTTTCCTTCAAATCGTGATACATTTTCGTATTGCCGGGGTGGATTGCAAATCTCGAGCTATGAGCTTCTACCAATATCTTTTTCTTAAGTTCTGGAAGGTCGGGTACGCAAATTCGATTCCAAAACTTTAGCATCCCATTGCTTATCGTGAAGTCAGGATCGGGCGTGCTTCCTTGTTCTTCGTACTTTTTCTTCAAAAGTTTATCTTCACATTGGCAGACTTTAATTTCTTCAATCAACTCGGGTTCCATGATTGTGTTGGCGAGCAGCCCATTGATCTTGCAAGGAATGAGGGTATATGCCAAACTTTTGGTCGTTTTTCGACTCAATGCGTCTGCTACTACGTTAGCTTTGCCGGGGTGGTGATGGATCTTCACATCGTAGTCTTTCATAAATTCCAACCATCGTCGTTATCTCATGTTCAGTTCTTTCTGTGTAAACAGATATTTGAGACTCTTGTGATCTGTGTAAATCTCAAAGGTTGCACCATAGAGATAATGACGCCAAATTTTGAGGGCGAAGACTATCGCAGCCAATTCTAGATCATGAGTTGGGTAGTTCATTTTGTGAGTCTTTAGTTGGCGGGAGGCATAAGCAATGACATTCCCATTTTGCATAAGGACGCAACCCAAACCATTGTATGAGGCATCGCTATAGATTACGAACCTTTCTGTTTCTGCGGGGAGTGCTAGTATAGGAGCTGTCACGAGTCTGTTCTTCAATTCTTGGAAGCAACGTTCCTACTTGTCGGTCCATTCAAAAGGTGTGTTTTTCTGAGTTAGCTGGGTCAAGGGTAATGCTATCCTCGAGAAATCTTGCACGAAACGCCTGTAATAGCCGGCTAGGCCCAAGAAGCTTCGAATCTCAGACACGTTAGTAGGTCGTGGCCAATCCATGATCGCTGCAACCTTTTGGAGATCAACTGAGATGCCATCTTTGTTAATGACGTGACCGAGAAAGTGTACACTAGTGATCCATAATTTGCATTTCTTTAACTTGGCATAAAGCTTGTGATCACGTAATGTCTATAGAACTCTTTACAAGTGGTGCTCATGATCTTCTGGCGATTTGGAATATATAAGAATGTCATCAATGAAGACAATGACGAACTCATCAAGATAGAGTTTGAATACTCGATTCATGAGATCCATGAAGACTGCTGGAGCATTTGTGACACCGAATGGCATGACGAGAAACTCATAGTGCCCGTAACGAGTTCTAAAGGTAGTCTTTTCGATGCTTTCTGTTTTGACTTTTAGTTGATGATAACCAGAACGCAAGTCAATTTTCGAGAATACCTGAGCGCCTTGTAGTTGATTGAACAAGTCGTCAATTCGTGGTAGAGGGTATCGATTCTTGACGGTGACTTTGTTCAGCTCCTGGTAGTCGATGCATAGCCTTATTGTATCATATTTTTTCTTTACGAACAGTACCGGAGCTCCCCATGGTGAGGTACTTGGTTGGATGAAGCCTTTGTCTAGTAGTTCTTGGAGTTGGGTTTTTAGTTCTTTCAATTCTGTCATGGACATATGGTAAGGGGTCTTTGAGATTGGTTGTGTACCAGGTTGGGTTTCAATGGTGAATTCGATTTCTCGGTCAACTGGGGTACCAGGCAGGTCTTCAGGGAATACATCTGGGAATTCTCGAACCACAGGGATTTCATCAAGTATGGGGGTCTCTTGTTGAGTATTGATCACATAACAAATATAACTACAACATTCTTTTCTTAGAAGCCGTTGGGCTGTCATGAAGGATATAATACATGGAGGGAGAGAGGTTCCAGTTCTTTCGAAGACAAGTTCAAGTTGGTTTGGTGACCGGAGGAAAACCTTTTTGGCTTTACAATCGATAGAGGTATGGTTGGCAGCTAACCAATCCATTCTTAAGATCACGTCAAAGGTATTAATGCAGAGGGGAATTAAGTTTACGTGTAAGGTTTCCCCTTTTAAGGATACAGTACAAGATTTGTATACATTAGTACTAAGGGCGGAATTTCCAGAAGGAAAAGACACAGATAGTACGTATCCTAAGGGTTCGGGTGTTGATGCCAACTTGGTATCAAAGTGTGGTGTAATAAAAGAATGAGTTGAACCAGAGTCAAAGAGAACATAGGCTAAGTGACCATAAACAGAAAGTGTACCTGACATAACATTCTCAGTAACTTCTGGGTTTCTAGGCACCAGGGCAAAAGCTCTTCCGTGGCGTTTCTGGTCCTTCCTCACTTCTCCAGGTACTGCGGGTTTTCAGACTGGTGCAGAGGGGTTGGATGTAGGACTGGTAAGCTTCGGGCAATCTCTCAGCAAGTGGCCAATTTGGCCACATTTAAAGTATGCTCCCGTATCTTGACGGCATTGTCCTCAATGAGTCATTCCACAGGTAATGCAAGCTGGAATAGTGCCACCTCTGGGATTTGTAGGACCTTGATTGCTTGAATTGGTTAAACTGGTTGTGTTCGTATTTACTCTTTTAGGAGGCGCAACAATGGGTCTTCTATTATCTCTTTCCCAAAATCGCTTCTTCTGGTTTGGTTCCTCGGAGCGCAAGGCTTTAATCCATTTTTCCGCAATGTAAGCTCGATCTACCACCGCCGCATAGGTTGGTAGTTTCAAAACCTCCAGCCTATCCTTGATTTCAGGATGCAATCCTGCTTTAAATTTTCTGGTTTTTCGAGCTTCGGTGGGGATGATGTATGTCGCGAATCGGGCCAGTTGTGTGAACTTGCTCTCGTATTCGGCCACTGTTATGGTTCCTTGCCTTAGATGTATGAATTCTGCCTCCTTTTGTTCCCGCAGTGAATCTGGAAAGTATTTTTCATAGAATACCTCCAAAAATCTTACCCAAGTCACAATATCTTCTTTCTCCAAGGTAAGAAGCCACCATTCTTGTGCATCATCTTTGAAGATGAATGTAGCAAAAGTCACTTTCTATCTTTCTATGCAAGGTAGAGCGCAAAAGATTTTCTCATGTCCCTAACCCAAGCCTCAACTACCAGTGGGTTTGGACCGCCGATAAACGTGGTGGGTTTCAGATCTTGAAATTTTTTAATCGTGATCGGTTTTTCTCGTCTCTCTAATGTCCCATTGGTTATGCTGGTTTGCAAGGCCTGTAAAAAGTTAATGACTGCTCTTTTCATGATTTGCTCCATTGGGATGGTACTGCTGGCTGATGATCCGGCTTCATTTCCTTCGTTGGCCATTACTACAAAGTAAAATGATATAAGCATGACATCACATTGATACAACGTCATATATAACATATTAGTTTTACTATCACATTAATATTACCACATTAATACATAAAACATTATATATACATCATTGTCACTATACATAAGGCATTAGTCCAGCAGTCAAAAATTAATGTCTAATCCTACTGATACAAAAATATAAGGATTAGACTAATCATGGTTAGGTCACAAAAAGAATCTCCTGGTCAGACGTCTAGAATGGACTGTTAGGCCACCATGAGAACTGGCTTTGGAAAACTGGCCCATGAAATAACCCTGCAAACTCACTCTGCATGATGGACTCAAACTCCCACCCACTTTTCTCTACTCCAAAGTAGCTCCATACTACCTAGACTATGTAGACAGGAGCACCGTGATCATAACTCCAAAATTTCCGTCCAGTAATCCATATCGGTATTTCCAAGTATGATGCACCGTCGGTGAAATCCACAGCTGGGGTATAGGCAATGTACTGTGGAGGAGGTATCGTAGTGCGAATGTAGCTACTAGGGTATGCGGGTCCCCTCATTTCTGCAAAGCCTAGGGGTAGAGGTGCGACTAGAAAATGTGGCGGTTTTAGGTCCGGAGCAAGACCAACAACGTGGGTCGGTCCTATGTACCTCTCACGAGTGCTACCTCGACTAAGTCTCCAGAATAAGAAATTCTCATCGGGGTCGGCCTGCAAATAAACGGGTCTTCCCATGAGCTGGTCAAGTGTCGGATGGACTTGCCTGACAAGACTCTCTGAGTCACCCCAGCTCTCTAATAGGTTCGGGAGGAGATGAGCTTCTAGGGGCTTGAACTAGAATAACTCCATTAGATTCGCCATTTCCTACAACACAGGAAAACTTAGCCTAGACATATGTATAACATGGTTTACTTGTGTTAGACATACCACATAATATCAAATAATACAAGTTTAATATATATATATATATATATATTTGGAATAGTTTTTTTTTTTTCTATTCAAATAATGTAAATTTCCACAAATGTGAATAAAATTAATGTGAATAATTGTACAAAAAATTTCAAAAACATACACAATTTTGTTTTATACACTTTTTTTTTTTTTGAAATAATCTTCAATTCAAATGTGAATTGCAAATAATGTGAAAATTGTACAGAAAAATTCAAAAACTTATACTATATATATATATTTTTATTATTATTATTATTTTTATTTTTATTTTTAAAAAACCATTGCTCTGATACTATTTTTGTCACAACCCAAACTCGGTACCCAAAGGTTCGGCATCGCAACAAGATGACAATAAAGTAATTCTAAAATTTTCTGTAGTAGTAGCGCAACGGATAAATTAAGTAAATTAAAATAATATAATTAGGTACCAAATGTTTATTAAAAGGAAACAAACATAGTCATTTGGGCTTTATTGTATTACAAGAGTCCGATAAAAAAAAAGAAGAAATCTTTAAAAAAATAAAAACAACACAGCGATTCATTTCCCATCTTGATCCCGCTAAATCTCATCACCTGAAAGGGGTAACAGTTATAAGCACATAACAAAGTGAGAAATATTATACTGTGAGTATAGAGGTACAAAATAGCCATAGATAGTTATTTAAGCTAAAACATTAACATAATTGAGTTGAATAACAAATTAATTAAGTGACAAAAACTGAAATAACTATAACCACGGTACAGAATAGAACAGAACATGGGTCACTAGAGTGACAATCAGAACATGGGTCAATGGATCCATGACAAACAGGGCACCACAAAGTGGTCAAACAGGGGCCAATGGTCATTTAAGTCCCCCAAGGCGTGGGACTCCTGTGGTGGTACTTATAAAACATAATTATTTACAAGATCATTGTCAAATAATCATTAAAAATTAAACAAACATATCCATGGGTTTCATTTTAAGCAAATAGAGTTCGGAAAAGAACCCACGTAATTGAAATATTAATATGATTTATAAAACATAACTTGTATAAAATAAATTATGGTGAGTCAAAACATACATAAAATATATTATGGTGACTCAAGACATATTTAAAACATATTATGCTAGCTCAAGGTATAATATAACTCACCTTAAATTAATTTCTTATTCTTTCTTTTACCCCCTCAAGGATTCCTCACCCGTGCTGTCTTCTCTTACTTTCTACTTTCTTTTTCTTTTCTGTTGCCCTTAACATGAGCCAATCCTCCCTATTTACAGGGAGGTAACCGTGGGCAATAAGTTACGGAAAGTCCCCGAGTGTTGACGCGTGTAATCTTGGCACATTCAATCTTATATATTTTATTTATTTATTAACCCTGTTGAGTTTATCTCTTAGAATTTACCGAGAGTCACTTTGGCTTTTTACTATTCTAAAGGTTATTACCTTCTCTGGTAATTCACGATGATTCCTAAAATTATATAAGTTAGGTTCGTAGCTAAAAATCTCACCACCAAACTATGAAACATCACTTACCACTTACTAAAATATTTAACGTGTGGTGTCTCACAATTTATTTCCTTAACAATTTAATCAATTAATTCCTATTTTCCTAAACTATGCATTTATTTGTTTATTTCTATTATTATTTATTTATTTATTTATTATTATTTTTTTGAGTTCTATTTATTGCAATTTTAAATTTAAAAAGAAAATTTGGGTGTCACATAATGTGCATTCCAACTATACTCTTTGTTTTAACTAATCAATCAAACTAACTTAACTAAATTTTAAAAGAAAAATATTAAAAACATAGATAAATGAATAAATAATATTTTTATGACATGTTGCATATGCAAATTATTTTTTTCAAAAAAATATTTTCCAAAGATAATTTTTTCAAATGGGCTGGAGCAAACACAACAATGATAGAGGGAGCAAACAGAAGGAGGGAGCAATTTCAGTGGAAAACCCTTTTGCCTATCAATGAAAGCTAACTAGTTATGGAGAGCCAAAATCAAAATGGGCATTTTGGCACTTCTGATGCAAAGCCCCCTGGAGCAAGAGAGAACTCTATGCACTAGTAAAAATGGCTTAGTATGCTCTTTTACCTCCTCCTTTGGAGACACTCTAAACACATCATTTTGAATAAATTTTTACATAAAAAATTTATTTATATAATATTTTTCTAAATTTAAAGGTTAGTGTGAATCTCCACCATAATTGCAGTGTTTGACATCAATTGAATAAAGCACATAATCTTTATATATATATATATAGGGGTAAATTGTAAATACATATTTTCAAGTTTGTTTAAAATATTAATTTCTCTTGTAACTTTAAAAAATACATTTCGTTCCTTAAAATTTTTAGTCGGATAACAAATAATTCCTTATTAATTAATTATTAAGTCAATTAATAATTTTTAATGATGTCAGCAATTTGTTTTAATTAACAATTTTGGTAATTTTATTATTATATCGAAGGCTAGTTAAAATTTCATTTTTTCTGTCAACTCTGTAAAATGATAAATTTTGACAAAAGAATATTTATAATTTTTAAAATCATAAAGAATAATTTATATTTTAAGTAAATCTTAGAAAATATATTTATAATTTATCCTATATATAATAATTAGATTGATTAAAAAAAGTATTGATCAATGTCAAATATTGAGAGAGAGAGAGAGAGAGAGAGAGAGAGAGATATGCAAATGGGGGAAAGATCCTCTATCCCATTTTTTCTTCTCTGACAATCTTATTCTGTTTGGAGCAGTCACTGTTCATAATTTTTGTGAGGTTTCAGGTTTTAAAGTCAACTCTTCCAAACCCAAAGTGTTTTTTTCAAACAATGTGGATAGCCACACTTGTGATGCTTTAGCTAACATTTTTTAAGTCCCCACTTGTTCAAAAACCTCAGAAAAATACCTGGGATGCCCTATCTACCATAATAGGCCCAACGCTGACTCCTTTAGATTTCTCATTGATAAGATCCAAAATAAACTCAGGGGTTGGAAAACTAAATTGCTTTCACTTGTGAGTAGAACCACTTCGATCAAATCTGGCAATGCGGCCATACCCTCTTACATCATGCAAAGTAACTTCCTTCCCAAGAAAACCATCAAAACCATTGAGAAACTCAATAGGGATTTTCTTTAGGGCTCGTCTTTGGAAAAATGAAAAATTCATGTGGTGAATTGGGACGATGTGGCTAAACCTAAGCATTTGGGTGGGTTAGGGATTACACAAACCCTCTTGGTAAATCAAGTTTGTATGGCCAATCTGAATTGGCATTTGGTAAATGAGAAAGATTCTATGTGAACCAAAGTTCTTAGAGAAAAATACCATTGGAGAAGTTTAGCGAAATGTAGAAATCTCTTCAACAACTAGAATCCTCATTAGAAGTGTCTAACAAAAATTCCTAGTTTGACAACTAGACTGGTTTAAGCCCCTTGCACAACTTGATGAAAGGACCTTTTTCCCTTAAGCAAAGAAATCTCAAAGTAAGAGATTGTTGGGTGGATAATGATTGGAACTTTGATAAGATTTCTCTCTCCATTCCTAGGGATATCCTAAGTCAAATCTAAATTATCACTCCTAGATGGTTTGGCGTAGAGGGAGATAGAGTCTCTTGGAATAATTCTCCTGACGGCATTTTCAACAATAAATTTGTATATGTGCTCTCTAAGAACTTCACCTCCACCTTCCCCTTTTCAAATTTGTCTTGGATTTGGAAGATCCCGAATTGCCGATTTCTATTGGCTAGTGAAATAAATATTGAGAGAGTGATTGAAAGAGCTAATACACTCTGTGTTCTTCTTCATTAGAAACCAAATGGGAGCTCCATTATACAGGAGTTGTACAAAGCAGGCCACGAGGCCACGAGGCCAACAGCAAAGGCACGAGGCCATACATAACTACACATTAACAATATTAAATATACACGAGGCCACGAGGCCATACATAACTATACATTAACAATATTTAAATATATCGCAATCTGTGGCTTTATTATATTATTATAATAGCTTGAGTATCAACACTCCCCCTCAAGCTACGTTGTAGATGTTAATCATTCCCAATTTGTCCGTCAGATCTTCGAAGGTAACTCGAGCAAGAGCTTTTGTGAGAATATCCGCTGTTTGACAGTTTGTTGGAGTGTAGCTGACTTGAAAAACTCCTGCTTCAATCTTTTCCTTGATAAAGTGTCGATCTATCTCCACGTGTTTAGTTCGATCATGATGAACCGGATTCTTAGCTATACTGATAGCGGCTTGGTTGTCGCAGTATAAAACCATGGGATGTTTAGATAGAACCTGTAATTCTTCTAACATCCTGTTCAACTAGATTCCCTCACAGATACCTAGTGCCATAGCACGAAATTCTGCCTCAGCACTACTACGGGCTACCACTGACTGTTTCTTGCTTCGCTATGTAACCGCGTTCCCCCAAACAAACGAACAATAGCCAGAAGTTGATCTTCGATCAGTCACTGAACCTACCCAATCTGCATCTGAAAAAATCTCAATTTTTCTATTTGTTGTTCTTTGGAAGAAGAGACCCTTGCCCGGTGTCCTTTTTAGGTATCTCAATATTTTGGTCACAGCAGTCATGTGTTTGTCGGTTGGATTATTCATGAATTGACTGACCACACTAACAGAGAAGCCGATGTCTGGCCTTGTATGAGAAAGATAAATGAGTTTTCCCACAAGACGTTGATATTTCCCTTTATCACTGGGTGCACTACCGTCACTTTCTTCCAGTTTGATAGTTGTGTCCATAGGTGTTTCTACCGGCTTGCATCCTAGCATCCCTGTTTCATTCAGTAAGTCTAGAACGTATTTACGTTGTGAGACTGATATACCTTTCTTTGACCGAGCAATCTCCATTCCGAGAAAGTACTTCAGGTTTCCAAGATCTTTAATCTCAAATTCCTTTGTTAGGAATTTTTTAAGTAAGCCAATTTCCTCTTCATGATCACCTGTTAAAATTATGTCATCCACATAAACAATGATAATTGCCAATTTCCCTCCTAGGAGTGCTTCACAAATAATGTATGATTGGATTGACATTGAACAAAGCCGTACCCTTTCACTGCCTTAGTGAACCGTTCAAACCAGGCCCTAGGAGATTGTTTGAGGCCATACAAGGATTTTCGGAGTCTGCAAACTTTGTTGAAATTTGATGTCGTCTCAAGTCCAGCAGGAATGTCCATGTAAACTTCTTCCTCTAAGTCATCATTGAGGAAGGCATTTTTCACATCAAGTTGGTGAAGTGACCAATCGAGATTAGCTGCCAAGGATAAAAGTACACGAACAGTGTTGAGCTTGGCAACTGGAGCAAAGGTTTCTTGATAGTCAATGCCATAGGATTGGGAGAATCCTTTGGCGACCAACCGAGCTTTATATCGTTCTACATTACCATCTGCCTTGTGCTTTACTGTGAAAATCCACTTACACCCAACTGGTTTCTTACCTCTTGGAAGATCAGTAATTGCCCAAGTACCATTCTTTTCCAGAGCCCGAACTTCCTCATTGACTGCCGCCTTCCACTTCGGATACTTGAAAGCTTCCTGAATATTCCGAGGAATGGGTATCTCCGTGATGCTAGAAGTGAAGGCACGAAACGAAGGTGATAGCTTATCATAAGAAATAAAGTTCCCAATGGGATGCTGAGTACATGATCTAACTCCTTTTCTCCAAGCTATGGGCATATTAAGAATAGTATTTTCTAACTTAGAATTATCAATACTATCTGTGGGAGGAATATTGTCACCTGGAATGTTGCTTGAATGAGAACCCGGTTCAGCTTCATGGGATTGTTGAGAAAGTGCTCCTTCCTCCGTTTCCTCTTGGATGTGCTCATTATCCCGCAAGTCAACAATGAACTCGGAATTTGGATGCAATGACTCAGGAGGTGTGGGATTGTTGGTGGTGATGGATGGCTCACTTAATGACTCAAGGGTCCAAAATTGAGATTCCTGGGTTGGAGTCTCCCCCTGAATAACAATTTTAGGGTAGTAAGACTGAGTTTCAAAAAATGTTACATCCATGGAATTGTAGAATTTCCTTGTGACTGGAGAGTAACACTTATACCCTTTTTGATGTGACGAATACCCAATGAAGATACACTTGAGGGACCTGGGATCAAGTTTACTTCGATACTGTTGATGGATATGAACAAAGACAGAGCACCCGAAAATTTTTGGTGGGATGGTGGAGATGAGGCGAGTAGTTGGAAAGGATTTGAGAAGAAGTTGACAAGGAGTTTGGAATTGTAGTACCCTGGATGACATCCTATTGATAAGGTAGGCTACTGTAAGAACAGCTTCCCCCCAGAAGAATTGTGGAACATTTGTGGAAAACTTTAGTGATCTAGCAACATCTAACAAATGCCTATTTTTCCGTTCAGCGATGCCGTTTTGTTGTGGGGTGTCAACACATGAACTTAAGTGAACTATCCCTTCTTTTGCTAAAAATTCTCCTAGAATGGAGTTGAAATAGTCCCGAGCATTATCAGACTTTAGAATTTGGATTTTTGACTGAAATTGTGTCTGAATCATAATTTGAAATTTTTTGAAGATTTGACTTGTTTCAGATTTGTCTTTCATGAGGAAGACCCAGGTTAATCTAGTATGATCATCTATGAATGAGACAAACCACCTAGTACCAGTTACATTTTTTATTCTTGATGGACCCCAGATATCACTATGAATTAGTGAGAATGGACGAGATGCTTTATAGGATTGAATGGGAAAATGGGACCGTACATGCTTAGACAATTGACAAATTTCACAATCAAAAGGTTTTGGAGTTTTAAATAATGAAGGAAATAAATGCTTGAGATACATAACATTAGGATGACCTAATCGATAGTGCCACAACATAATTGTTCTATCGTTATTTGGATACGAAACCGAAAAAGAACTACCACGAATTGCCGTTTGAGGTTGTTCTTGTGGATAGTGGCGTTCCTTAAGGATGTAGAGTCCAGAGCATTCCTCAGCATTGCCAATCGTCTTCCCCGAATCCAAATCCTGAAATTCACAATGAGTGGAGAAAAAATTAGTAACACACCTCTTTTCCTTAGTGAGTTTACTAATTGACAGTAAATTACAGTCCAAGTCAGGAACAAGGAGAACAGAGTTGAGAATAAGATTCCTAGACAGCACAACTGAACCTGTACCGGCAACCTTTGATAGTGAACCATCTGCTATTCGGACCGTTAAATTATTTTGACATGAGCTATATGTATAAAAAATTGTTGCATCTCCCGTCATGTGATCAGATGCTCCTGAGTCCACAATCCAAGGTTTTTTACGTTTCTTACCAACAGTAAAGGCGTTCAAAGAATTACCTTTGTGAGCCAAGGTTCCGGATCCAATGATGTGGTTGGAAGACGAACCAGATTGTGACTGTAGTAGTTTCTGGAGCATCTCCATTTGCTCCTTGGTGAAAGGGCTTGCTTCAGGTTGTGGTGATAGTTCATTTGTACCTACATGATTACCTCGTCTTTCTTTCTCAAGAGGCTGACGTGGCTTCCAATCTGCTGGCTTTCCATGAATCTTCCAGCAAGTTTCTCTCGAGTGACCCGGCTTTCTGCAATGATCACACCAAGGCCTACCTCCTTTATTTTTCTGACGGTTGTCAATAGGAGCGAATTGAGTCTTAAGAGCCAAGCTTTCTGCCATATTCAGTTGTTGATGAGATCCCATCATGAGTTTTTTTTCGACTTTCTTCGCAACGGACTTCAGAGAATGCCTCTCTAAGGCTAGGTAGCAGTTTTACTCCCATAATTCTTCCTCTGATTTCATCAAGATTTGTGTTCAATCCTAACAAGAATTTAAACACACGCTTCCCTTTGACAATCTTTTTATACAACAAATCGTCAGCAACACACTGCCAGTTATAAACCTCAAACGTATCAAGTTGACGCCATAGACGAGTAAGGGTATTGAAATATTCAGTTATCGTAAGATTGTCTTGACGTAAATCGTGGAGGGAGCTTTCAAGCTGGATGATTTCAGATGTGTTTTCCTTGTCCGAAAATGTTTCCTTTGCCATGTCCCAGATCTCTTTGGCAGTATCAAATGACAGAAAATTTTCGCCAATGTCAGTGGTCATAGAGTTGACGAGCCACGACATGACCATATTATTTTCAGCTATCCACCTTTTGTAGGTTGATGCTGTGGTTTCTGGTAGCGCCGAGGCTCCGGTGATGTAGTCATCTTTCTCTTTTCCCCGTATAAATATGGATTGAGACCATTGCAAATAATTTTGCCCATTCAGTTTATGGGCGGTGATCGGAAGATGAGAGGTTTCCATTTGATGAGAGGATAAAGATGATGAGATGATAATATCAGAAGAAGAGGAGGATGAGTTGGTAGTCATTCCAAAAGTTGGACCGTATTTAGGCATGAAATAGAAGGATATATTTGAGTAGAAGAGAGAGACAAAACAAAAAAAAATTAAAAAACAGAAAAATTCGAATACTGACTGAAGAGGCGAAAATGATGAGACAGGGTTACACCTGCTCTGATACCATGAAATAAATATTGAGAGAGTGATTGAAAGAGCTAATACACTCTGTGTTCTTCTTCATTAGAAACCAAATGGGAGCTCCATTATATAGGAGTTGTACAAAGCAGGCCACGAGGCCACGAGGCCAACAGCAAAGGCATGAGGCCATACATAACTACACATTAACAATATTAAATATACACGAGGCCACGAGGCCATACATAACTATACATTAACAATATTTAAATATATCACAATCTGTGGCTTTATTATATTATTATAATAGCTTGAGTATCAACAGCTAGTTATGCAACAACGTTTGAACACCAAAGACAAACACTTTTTTCAGAAATATCACCAACAACGATGTGTGTCAACTTTGCAATTCCTTACCTGAAACGAACCTCCATTTTTTTTTATCAGTAAAGAAAATCTTTATTGATGAAGAAATCATACATTACATATGAGATTATATCAATAAGGATGAGAAAGAAAAAAGGAACAAAAAGGAGACCAAGCATAGTGTTGGTGAGAAACTAACACAAGACCACTAACACTTTTTGCCACCACCCAAAGACTAGCTTAACATTTGCTTATAACCCACTGAATGCTCTAGCTATGCGTACTTGTTACCATCTTACTTCCTTCTTAGACCTATCCCTCCTATTTGGATCTCTCTTTGTCCTTTAGCTCTAGCTCAATAATCTTGTTCACAACATCATCTCCTTTCCCATTGAAATTGATGCCAAGAGATTTTCCCAATTGTATAGTGGCTTTAGCTTCATTGAGGAGAACATTGTTCAGATTAGTAACACCCTCAGATAGATCTGAACGTGCTAATGTAGCTGCCGCTGGTCTATAGATGACAGACTTAGAGGTGTGCTTGCTGACTGCTGCAGTTTTATACCCATGAAGTCTAGCAAAGCTGGTGAACCCCTCTAGCTGAACCTTCTTCTTTCTTTTTTTCTTCTCATTCCGCAGGAGTTTTGGGACAAAAGCAGGTTACCTAACCAAGCCTGAATGATTTAGGCTCAGAAATCCCTTCCCATTTAAATTCTTACTAAGTGCTTGGGCCAAATCCACTTCAATATTGATGCCATGCCCAAGTCCATCTTTAGATCCACTAAAGCTTCTGATAAAACCAGGTGTAAAGACTTGCTTAACATTACTTTTTGGGCTGTGCACTGACCCTCCATCATGGTCTCCTCGGCAACTATGTGTTTACCTTCTTTCTCAAATGACAATCACTAGGCCCTATCCTATGTTTTACCTCCTTGGTACATGCTTCCTCTTCTCTACTAAAACCTCCATCCCACTTTGACTCCTCAACAACTGTGTTTACCTCCAACACACTTTTTACCTCCTTCTCCCTGTAACACTCCTTTAGAATTGTTCCTTCTACAACACTGCCACAGATTTCGTTAGAGCTGCATTACGTGATTACATAACTGCCAATAAATTCTAGGAAACTCTCCATATCCTCTCCAAGCTTGTAACCTCGATATGATTGATTGGATCAAAACTAATTGCCTTTCAACTGAGCCTCATGTTTTTTTCCATCCCGTGGGCTATAGTCTTTTCCCCCGCGTGTTGAACCCAGTCCACTCAATCTTCTCAAACCTTTATGGACCTTTGCTAAGGCCACGAAATGGTACAATCTCTCCAATTTTTATCACTCTCACCTTTAGAATTCCATCATGCGGTTGGAGGCCCCCATCCACCAATTTTTACAAACTCAACACTAATTGATCTGCAAATGGGAACCTTGCTGCAACAAGGATCTCCTTCGTGACAACCATGGTAATTAGGTCAAAGGGTTCTGTAGAAACATAGGCAGAACATCTAGTCTTTTAGCAAAAATTTTGGGCCCTCAGAGATGGGCTTAAGCTAGCACTTGATTTTGATCTCACTCCCATTGATATTGAAACTGATGCCTTGGCTCTTGTTAGCCTACTAGGGAACAATGGCAATGAACTACACCATCTCAGCAATCTCATTCTTAACTGTAGGTTCCTGCTGGATTGCCTCGGATCTCTAACCGTTAAGCATATCTTTAGAGAGACAAATAAAAGTGTGGGTGCTCTAATAAAATATGGAATGCTCATGGTGGATGGCAATTTTCATGTTTTCTTCTCCCCTCCCACCACCTGTATTTTTGGACTATAATGAACAATGCTATGGGGATGTTATACCCCAGAACTTTGTACTAGTTTTAATCTATCTGTGAAGCCTTTTTTTACCCCCCCCCAAAAAAAAAAAATTGAAATGAAAGAGGTGAAAAATGAGACAATAAAAATAAAAAGCAAATCATTTTTTTCTACATTTGCTTAACATGAGAATGGTGAAATGTACAACAGAGTTAAATTTCTTAACATTATAACTTATCTTTCATTTTTTGGAGACTTATTTATAAGTCCTTTTTCAGAACCTTATGCTAGGCTAAGTCCTGTGTAATTTCTTATAGAGTCTCAAGTCCTATTTTCATAAGAATGTATTCCACAAGATCCTAATATTTTTACCCCTCATTTTTTTCCACCAACACAAGCTTCAAAATAGTTTTCCAGAAATTTACGACTCTCTCTCCCTCTCTTCTCAACCATTTCGTCTCCAAACTGGGTCCCCCTTCTCGTCCTCTGGATCTAGTCATATTCTGTAAATTTTCTCACAAATTTACAGCTTTCACAGAAAATCAGTTCGAATCTTCTCAACTTCGCTGCTTTCTCCGATCAAATTGCTAGGTACGGACTTGGATGGGTCGAGCTCTCAATGTATCGCATACCTCGATTCTTCACTCATAGCGACAAGCAAAAGAGCATGGACTGGAAGAAGAATAAGAATTTCACAATGTAATTCCAGGATTGTTTCATGGTTCTAGAATCCTATTTCCACTATTTTAATTCATTGTCCCAAAATAGTCCAGATCAAGGAGACGTGATGCACTTACTGACTCGACGAAGAGATTAACAATGGAGATCTCACTTTGATTTTTTTATATAAAAAAATAAAAAAATTCAAAAAATAAATAATTTTTTAAATTTTACAATTAATAATACAAAATAAAAATATATTAAGATTATATATCTATTTCAAAACAAACAGATTAAAAAAATAAAAACTTATTAAGTTGCGAAACGTAACGTGGCACATTACGTTACGTTTATGTAAATGTCACATTACGTTTTTATAGTGTCACGTTACGTTACGTTTATGTAGGTGTCACGTTACGTTCATATTGGTGTCACGTTACATTTATATAGGTGTCACGTTACGTTACGTTTACGTAGATATGTCACGTTACGTTTATATAGGTGTCACGTTACGTTACGTTTATGTAGATATGTCACGTTACGTTTATATAGGTGTCACGTTACGTTTATGTAGGTGTCACGTTACGTTTATATAGGTGTCACGTTACGTTTATGTAGGTGTCACGTTACGTTACGTTTATATCAATTTCCTATATATGGTTTTATTACCTATTTATGATATTAACAACTAATATTGAGGGTAAATATGTCAAGAAACTTCCCATAGGACTTATGGAACATAAGTTTTTTTGTGGACCAAATGTAGCACAAGTCTCCCTAATAGGACTTTTAAATAATTTTCCCTTCATTTTTTTTTTCAAAAAAAATATATGATTTCTTTCCTCATAATTATTATCTCGCTTTCAATTTCCTTTTTGGTAACTTTCTTGCAAAAATTTCCTTTTAATCAAATTAATGCAAGATAATAAAGTTTGCTTAACCCTTTTAATCATTTTTACTTTTAATCATATTTTTTACTCTAATCAAATTCACCTAATCAATAGAAAAAATAAAAGAAAAATCACCTATGAAACTTGTGCCATATAAAAATATTTTTTTGAATTATATTTTTTGAATTTTATTTGTAAAAAAATAACGAAAAATTACAAATCAATTGTAAAACTAAAAAAAATTGCAAAGTCATGAAAAAATTTATCACTTTAATTATTAAAGTCTGTAAATTTAATCATTGATTTGAAATTTATTTTAAAAATATGCACTGAATTGTAATTTTTTAAATAAATAAATGTACCAACCAGTACTCTGTTAATGATCACACAAACAACCAATTAGTTTTGTGTGTGTCTTCTACCAATGTCATTTCATTTAAAAAAAAAAAAATTGATTTATGAGCAATGGCAATCCTAAATTTTGTACAAATAAACAATCTATTGATAAGCAAAACACATTTTAATAATAAAAATGAATATAAAATTCAAAATACTTGTCTCAGAGTATAAACAATTTAAATTCACTATGGTACCGTTTGGTAACACTTATGTTTTCAATTTTCTGTTTATATTTATAAAAATTTAAAAAACTCAAATAAAAACTTGTTTGGTAAATTTTTGATTTATAAATCAGTGGTCTCAGTTTATAAATTTGGCCAAAAAATGTAAACTCAAAAAATATGTTTCCGTTTTGAGTTTTGAGTTTTTTTTTTTCCCACCCAACACTAGCCACCACCCGTCACCATTTTCCACCACCGTCTTCCGCCACCACCACGACCACCTACCCCCCACCACCACCTGCCACCACCACTCACCACCCACCTGCCACCACCACCCACCACCTGCCACCCACCACCACCACCCACCTGCCAGCCACCACTCACCTGCCATCCACTCGCCACCACCACCCACTTGTCATCCACTCGCCACCACCCACCACCCGCCACCACCACCCACCGCCACCACCACCACCCACCGCCACCACCACCAGCCACCCACCACCAGTCACCTGCCACCCACCCGCCACCACCACCACCCACACCACACCACCACCACCATCACCCACCATCCACTCGCCACCCACCTGCTACCACTACCCACTACCCACTACCACCACCACCACCACCCACCACCACCACCTACCACCACCACCGCCACCACCACCACCACCCACCACCACCACACCACCTGCCACCACCACCACCACCACCTGCCAGCCACCACTCACCTGCCATCCACTCGCCACCACCACCCACTTGTCATCCACTCGCCACCACCCACCACCCGCCACTACCATCCACCGCCCGCCACCACCACTCACCGCCCGCCACCACCACCACCACACCACCACCACCACCTGCCACCACCACCCACCACCTGCCACCACCACCACCACCACACACCACCACCATCACCACCATCCACTCGCCACCCACCTGCTACCACTACCCACTACCCACTACCACCACCACCACCACCCACTCGCTACCACCCACCACCCACCACCGTCACCCACCCACCACCACCACCACCACCACCTACCCGCCACCACCCACCACCCGCCACCGCCACCACCACCACCACCACCACCACCACCACCCATTCGCTACCACCTGCCACCGTCACCCACCACCACCACCCACTCGCTACCACCCACCACCCGCCACGTTACCCACTCACCACCACCACCACTACCCACCTGCTACCACTCACCACCACCCGCCATCCACCACCACCTACCACCACCACCGCCACCACCACCACCACCACCACCACCTGCTCGCTACCACCCACCACCCGCCACCGTCATCCACCCACCTACCACCACCACCCACCGCCACCACCCACCACCACCCGCTACCCGCCACCCACCGTCACCACTTTCCACCACCGTCTTCCGCCGCCACTTGCCACCACTTCCCATTTCTCACTATTTTTTATTTTTAAATTTTTTAAAACATTTTCTCAATTACGAAACGCGTTTGTAGTTTATGTTTTTCTAAAAATAAACAAAAAATAAACAAAAACCAGTTTATAAAATTTTTGTAAATATAAATTGAAAACGTAAACGTTACCAAACAGACCATATATATTTGGATTTTTTTTATTTTTTATTCCCACATGTATCCATGTTGTCCATTCAAATGTCCATTCAAATTCTAAATATTTTTTTAGGATTAGATTTTTTTAAGTTGGCCATCAAATTTGAGAAAGCATTTAGGTTTAGTGGGTCTATTTTGGGGTTGGCATCAGTGATTCGAACCGTTCACTTTTTAGAACTCGTTAAGTATTATATTTGTAAAAAAAATTAAGAAGCTTGAACGTCGATAACTATATATTTGATGAATCACATTTGTTTTTAAAAAATGAACAACAATTATAATTTCAAGAGTAGCCATACATTTTTGTAATACAAATGAGATTAAAATATATAGTTATTGATATCCGATTATCTTACATAAATATTCTATTCAACGAAAACTAGAAAGTGAATGGTTCAGATCACCAAAATCGATCTCAAAATGAGCCTATCAACCCCAAACATTATTCCAAGTTGAGATAACCAACTTGAGGGCATACAAATCCATTTTTTAGGAATGTACACGGGTCAGATTGATCCGATTTTAGAGTAAATAAGGAACCTACGGTTTTAAATAAATTAGAACCGTAATTGAACCATCAAATTTGTGGAATCGAACCATAAATATGAACCATAGAAACCGATTTAATTTACAGTTCTATAAATTTTATATAACAATAAATATGATATATATATATATATATATTTTATGTTAACAAAATAGTTTGATTAAGTTAGTTAGAATTTATCAATTTTACAATGAAGATTAGTGTTCAAGTTTTATAAGAAATTTTTTATATTTAGTTTTTACATATAAAAAAAATATTAAACAAATATATTACAGTCTGATTCGACACCAAGTCTAAGAATTGGGAAAGGACCAATTTGAATGATGCCACCATTTTAAAATCAAAATCAAAATCAAAACCGAAACTAATAAAAGTTAGAGCAATCAGTCATTTTTCTTACACCTCTATATTTTTTTTACTCTCTCAATTAGTAATAAATACTATAAATAAGTTTTTTTTTGTATATTTTTTATTTTTGTCAGTTCACGAAAATGGTTGTATCAATCTAATAATTATAACGAAAATATTTGGTGGCCCAAATTTTTATGGCTCGAATGTATCAAAATGACGTCATTTTACACAAAAAACAACGTCGTTTTGGGTGTTTCGAGCCATTTGAGCCATGATTTTTCTAGCCACCTAACATTGTTGTAATTATAATAGGATGGTTTCATTATATTTATTTTTAAAAGTAGATAAAAAAAAAAAAACTTTTGTTAAATTAAACTTGAATTTTAATGCAAATAGGAGAGAAGTGATTTTAGCAAATAGGAGGACTCAAAGCAAAATTTTAAAATAGCCGTTTAATATTTGTATATTTATTTATTTTTCAATGGACAAATCTACCATTATCTCTGTCACAAAAGTATATTCTATGAATTCGTAAGAAATTTGAGAGAGAGAGAGAGAGAGAGAGAGCGAGAAGCAAAAGATATTTTCGGTGCGTTCCTTTTCCTTTTTTTTATTTTTTTTGTTTTTTTTTGGCATTGAATTCGAAAATTAGGGTTTTGCTTTATACATTTTGCTTCAGATCAAATCACAATTGTCATTCGATTCATCACGATCCCCTCGAATTGTCGTTCATTATCTCCTGAATCTGATTCTCTCTATCTTTCTGAAATGTATTATGTTTGTAGGGCTAAAATTGGATTTAAATCTAAGCCGATTGAAATCTGGATTTGAATTGCATTTCAAGGACATGCGTGGTTGATTTGAATTTCAGTTTTTCCATTCCATGTGAGTACATTTCACTTGGATCAGTAGATTTGGTTTAATTTCCTTTTGTCGAATTTCATGATCTGTTTTTGAATTGTTTGTTTGTAGAGCATTGATTATTAGATCTTGAAAATTGGCTCCTCAACGCCGATCACAGCGCCACATGGGTGGTCAGATGCAACAGAGCAATGCTGCGGCAGCTGCTCTGTATGATCACCCTGGCGGCGGCGGCTCCCTGCACAATGCAGGTCCCGGGAGCGATGCCGGTGACGCCGTCATGGCTCGCTGGCTCCAGTCCGCCGGGTTGCAGCATCTGGCTTCACCCTTGGCTTCCACAGGGATCGATCATCGCCTCCTACCTAACCTTCTCATGCAGGTAATCATAACATTGCCTCTACATTTTATAATTCATTGCTATGCCCATTTGTTTTCTTCAATTTGAATTTTGTTGGAATTTTGTTGGCACTCCGTAGTTCATTTTATTTTGATTCAGTAATGCCTGTTTCACTATATTTGTGCCACACATTGTATGTTGAAAAAAAAATGAAAGACTTGTATGTATTGATATTAGAGCATTTGTATTCTGATTGCACTACACTCTCTCTGCTGAAGTATTTATAGGATTCATTATGGTCAGTTAATGTGAATATGCGTATCTCTCATGGTTTCCTTTGGTCTTTTGTTTGTTTGTTTGTTTATTTAAATCAATGTTACATTTTGAAACAAGTGTTCCAAAACCTGGTACACTTTCGTTCAAAAGCCAGTAAATTTAGCGATCTAAAGTTATCCCAAAAGTTTTACCTATGCCTTTCTTAAAGGTTTCCTTAGAGTGAAAAAATAATAATAAAAATAAAAAATCAAATATAATGAACTAAAATCTAAGGTGAATGGATTTTTGACATGACAAAAGTACAAAATAGGTTTTAATGCTCATAGAAATGTGTTGCTACATGATTAATTTAAATAAAATAATATATATATATATATATATATATTTATTGGATGTCTGATTGTTAAAAGAAAATTACTCTACAAGCACTTTAAATTCTTATAGTGTAATGCAATCTATAGAAGTCTATTCATATTGTACCACGTTTTAGAGCATATGTCGTACCACACTCCCATTCCGTGCTCCAGGTAAAATAGGTTTAAATGTCGTTTGGTCTTTTTTTATTGATGTATATTAGTGCGATTTTAATTTGAGATAGTGGGGAACTGTTTGAAGGGTTATGGAGCACAATCTGCTGAAGAGAAGCAAAGGCTTTTCAAGTTAATGAGAAACCTCAATTTTAATGGAGAATCTGGTTCTGAGCCATACCTTCCGACTGCCCAAAGTTCAGCCGCAATGGGTGCATCAGAAGGTTTTTATTCTCCCGACTTCAGGGGAGATTTTGGAGCGGGGCTTTTGGATCTTCATGCTATGGATGATACAGAGCTTCTATCTGAGGTATGGCAGTGCCTCCTGCATAAGGTGGTATTATTAGGTAATATTTGTCTAAATTGCATTAGATTTTTCTTCCTCTTTTGGTGTAAGAAATTTGCTTGCTTTGTCTTTTAGTAAAATGGGTTGATGAAAAATCAATTAGTCAATTTTTAACAGAGTCTTTGCTGTTTTTGATGTTTTCTCAGGGTTGTAATGTATCGGTATTAAATTTAAGTCATGTTTTGTTTCAAATTTAGTTTTTTGAGGATGCATAAGATGAGAATCATGTGATTTATAAATGACATATATGATTTGTGACGTGCTTTTTTCTTCTCAGGAACTGAAAATTATATTAACTGGGAAAAAGAAATTAGTCTGGACAGGCTAAAGTGATCCCAAAAACAGCCTTAATGAGAGTATTTGTGCATCCCCCTCTTAAGAACACATGAGCCATATCAGTAAGATGATTTTTAACTGGGTACATGAAAATTCATATTGTCCATTATTAGACCTTTAATCACCCTGACCATGTGTTATAGGAAAAGATATTCTTAATATTGGTAATACAAGGGTAGGTTTACTGACATTGACATAGGGAATGGTTCTTACTTATTCTTCCTTGGCAATGGATTTTCAAACTATTTCTTTCTTTCTGATATCGATTCTGGAAATTAAATTATAATTTGTCATAACTTCTAGGGGAGCAGTAATCCAGTTTTTGTATTTAATTTACATTCATGATTTCTACCGTACATCGATCAACATTGTTTAACCAGCATAGTTGGCCTTACTAGAGCTTCTAAATTCTAGATGGTTTTAAGTGGCGCTTTAATTAACAAATCATCACTGACATATTCAGTTCTACTGTGGGTTCACTAAACTCCAATAGGTGTTAGCAATACAGTTCTAATTCAAGCCTTGGGTTTCATCCTCTCCTCTCTCGTACTTTGTGAGAAAACAAAATTTTATTGATGATGCGTTATAGTAGCTAGGGATGGACAAAAGTTGGTTCTCTTTTTTTAACACTGTTAGAAAATGTGTTTTGTTGCCAAAGCAAGGATTATAACTGTTTCTCTTTTAATTTTATAACCAGATCATGTGTAAAAGAGGGTGATTGTAAACATTCTTCTAGTTATTTGTCGGCGGATGAATATGGATTCTTGAGAATTTGAAAATAGTGGATCTGTAGTAGCTCTCTTCAGTTTCTTAGACATGGTTTCTCAATGTTATCTGAGGAAATGGATGAGAATAATTTTTGCCACATTCACATGCTATTTTTGTGTAAATTACTGTTGGATATTTTTTGCTATGGAGGTTTGCCGGGACTGGCACTATTATGCAGAGGAATTGGACGCAAGTTTTATATTATTATTGTATTTTCCTTGGTTAACTGAATTGTTTTGATTTCATTTTTCAGCATGTCATCTCAGAGCCGTTTGAGCCATCACCTTTTATGCCTGCTGTCACACAAGCATTTGACAATGACTTCAATGTGATGGCCAACAGGCAGGAAAGAGGGCAAACAGACGCTGATACCTCAGTTGGATTACCTAGTGAAAAGGAGAACAATACAAGGGAAAACAACGTGGCTAAGATAAAAGTTGTGGTATGTTGTTCTATTGGCTACACCTGATCTTTCTCTAAATATGTGTATTCTGGTTATGAAATTGCTTTGATGGTTTCTTTTTCCTTAGTGGAATTTTCTTTGCTAGCAAGTTTAATCTTTGTGTTTTGTGCACCTTGATTTGTCGAGTCTTATTACACATGCTGGATAAATATTTTGGTATATTGATAATGTTTTTTTGATGTGTTAACTTGTTAGTTACACAAAATTTCTACTCTTGGGTTTCCTGAGTAGATAGATTTTGGAATCAACTTGTGACATTATCAATGATACTTTGTTAACAGAGTTACAAGAGTCAATGAGGGGCTCAAGAGAAAGGAAAAATTGAGGGGCTCAACAAAAACCCAGTGCAAAGAGAGATCTTATTAGTTGGCTTGGTTTAAAGGTGGTGCCAAGTTGGGACCTTGCATAATTAAGCTTTGATTTACTTATGTCCTAGTTTTTGTTTGCTTTAGGTTAATATGCTGTCAGTATGTATTTTTTTGTTATTGTGAAATTGTTTGAATAGATAAGTTATTCTGGTTGTTTTTTAATTTTCTCGTAGTGTTCTACAGTGGTGGTTCGTGGTCTTTTCTTGGGTTGTTATCTCATCGAGTCTTCTATGTGGAACTTTTTTGTGCAATGAAAAACAAGTATTAGACAAAATTTCCAGTAATTTTGCTCTTGAAGGATTGTTTAGTGTAATTCTAGGTCCAGGTCAACGGTGACTAAGGAACTCCAGAAGTGATTTCTAGCATCCTTCTCTGTTTATTTTCTTCGTTCTTTCTTTTATTTTATGCAGTTTGTTAACCTTTGAGGCCCAAAACTATAATTTGGTGACTGCTTTATACCCTTGAGGCAAATTCTATTTGACAAGAGCATTCTTGAGGTAGACAAACCATCTCTTGTTCCTGTTCACATCCCCAGGAACAGTGCCAAAAATTAGTAATTCCTTGGTCAATGTGACGGAAAATTCACATTATTATTTACTTTCTTGAACCTGTACTAGTTTAAAACATCATAAATTTGCTAAGTTTTATCCATAAATAAATAATTATAGTCAAGGTCAAGGTGTCTCTACTTCCAAACCTCCATCAATTGCAAATATTAGAGCTTGTAGGAAAGTAATTCACTTAAATTGTGAAGTAACCAATGCTAAAATATGTAACTTGGTAGCTCATCATTATCTTGAAACAGCATTGGGATGGTGTGGTAGACCATAGGTGGTGTTATAAATATTTTGTTTGCTTCGTCAATTGTAGCGTATAAAATATCAGCATAATTCTTCTTGGATAGCACCTTAGCATCTGCTTCCGAGGTTATTGCAGTATTGTAATCTTTGCACTTATTTGTAGCACCACTAAACAGTTTTGTCATTTAATAAGTTATTAATAAGTTATTTTGGTGATATGCTTTTCTTTCTTGTTAAGGCCGATAACTATGAAGGAAATGCATTTTGTTATTACAAAATCCTTTTTCAGAATAATTCAAAAGTTGACATGCATCCCAATTAATGTCACTAGGTTTCATATGAGTGCAAAAACAGTTGCATTGTTTTTTGGGAATTGTTCTCTTTTTCATGTTGAGGATGTCTTTGTATTAAATTTAGATTTCAACATATCTTTTTGGGCTTAAATATTCTTATTCTTCTTTATGTAGTTTGCTTATGCAATTAAGTGTGAATGTTGTTTCATTACTTTCTTATATGTTATGTGGCCTTTTCCTCTCATGACTCCTCCTGAGTCAATGACTGAAAGCTATTTTATTAGTCTCCGAGAATTTATAAACTACGTACATTGTTGTTTGTATCAGGTCCGTAAAAGACCATTAAACAAGAAGGAGATTGCTCGGAAGGAGGAGGACATCGTGGCTGTGTCTGACAATGCTTTTTTAACTGTCCATGAACCCAAGCTAAAGGTTTCGATATATTTCAGCTGCTGCAGAAGCACATAAATTTAATATTTATGCTGAATTTGATGTGGAAGGATTGATGCTAGCATTGAATTATATTTTTCAATTTTATGTTCTATTGGAGGAACTAAGTTTTGGCTTTGATATGAAAGGTGGACCTGACTGCTTACGTGGAGAAGCATGAATTCTGTTTCGATGCTGTTCTAGATGAGAATGTGACCAACGATGAGGTAATACCTTCAATAGCTAGAGATTGAAGTTGGTTTCTGAAGACTTCATTAATTAGAGATTGAAGTTAGTTGCTGAAGACTCTGTTCCATGTACAGACTAGTTATGAAATTAGATGTCAGTTGTGATTTGAACTTCCTTGAATTAATAATTGCTTGGCTCTTCACCTTTTCCATGCATATATGTATGTATATTGGTTGGCGGTTAGGAAAATGATCTTTTTCTTGTCTTTGGTATGCAAGATTAATGGTTCGATCCCTTCTCATGTTCAAACAGGTATATCGTGAGACAGTAGAGCCAATCATTCCCATAGTTTTCCAGCGAACAAAAGCAACATGTTTTGCATATGGTCAGACAGGTTTGTAGAGGCTCTGTTCACTCTTACTCTGTTGTCTAGATTCTTATTATATGCCCATCTCAAAGGAAAATGTATACTTGCTGTGTCAGATATTAGGATGCATTTCTTCTGGTCCATAAGCAGTTGTATTGTCTTTGTCGATTTATGGAGTACCTGAAAGCAAGTTGTGTGCTACTTAGTTTCACTATGTCCAGTCCATGTATGAGCTTGAGTGCCATTTATTAATTATTTAGTGCATCTCAATGTTTTGGGTAATGAGTGAGACTCATTCTGGTTTGAAGGTTTCTTTAGTTTCACTTGGGTAATATGTACTAGGCTCTATTTGTTTCAGTGGAAATTATTTTTAAGAAAATTTGTCACGAGAAAGACAAATATTACAACAACAGGTATTAAGGAGATATTTGATTCTATTTGTGCAGCTAACTGTGGTGATGTGATCAAATCTCTTGCTATTTCATGAGAAATCCTTGTTCAAGATAATTGGAACCTCTAGAACAAACTCTCTTAGAAATTTGCAGGAGTTATTTTTCTTTTGGAATGAAGGGAATGCATGAGCACATCAATGATTGCAATAATGTAGCCACATATTGTAACTAATTGAGTATCATCATTAATATTTATGCATAAAGATGGACAAGAATCAACAGCAAAATTTGCAAATGATGATATAACGTTTACTATAATCAGTGAAGGGGTTTGTTCCCCCCCCCCCCGTCTTTCTTAACTTTTTTGAGTATGAAATACAGGGAGAAGAATTTGTGGCCCTACATTTATTTGGTTGCAGTCATTTGTGTACTAGCAAAATTAAGGCGATGTATTTAAGTTTTTATTGTAAAATGATCGTCTATGTTCCCCTTACGTCTATTTGATTGCTATTTCTGCTGCTAGTTCTTGATATTTTGCTGATTCCAAACTGTCATGTGGATAATTGATATGCTACTACTTTATAATTTCAGGAAGTGGTAAGACGTTCACAATGCAACCATTACCTCTCAGAGCTGCAGAAGATCTTGTCAAATTATTGCACCATCCAACCTACCGCAATCAGAAATTTAAGTTGTGGCTTAGCTTTTTTGAGATATATGGAGGAAAACTCTTTGATCTTCTTAGTGACAGGAAGTTAGTATTGTTATTGATTTTGTCTCTTGTCTTTTCCCTATATTTCTTTTCCTTCTTCATGTTTTGATGTTTGTATTTGATTGAAAAGAACAGCTGTGGGAAGTTTTATGAAGTTTGGTGCACTATATCACATTTGAAAAGAATTTCTAGGCAGTTTGATTTCTCTGTTCTACTGTTTCTGTCTTTCTTCTGCTGGGTGAAAAAAGAAAAATTGGTATATTTTTTGAAAAGTTGAGGGTGTTTTGGTGAGTGGCTGGGATTAAATTTTGGTGTCCAATACCATGAACAAATGTGTAGCAGGAGTGTGGGGTAAATAGCAATATATCACTAAGATTATGTTCCTTTGGTCACTTTTAGCATTTTATGCTTTTTGTCTAAGTAAAGATATCCTTGTAATTAAAAGATGAGTGCAAGTTCGCATATGTATGGATGTAACTTACTGAATTTTTTGTATGAGACTTGGGAGTGCTTTGACTGCATGATGATTGGTAATGCTCCCAATTATCTCGTGTGGTTGGCTACAAGTGTTTAATGTCCCATGTGTTTCTATGTGTAAATATGTTTTGCCATCACATATTTATGTGAGAGCTAGTTAATGAATTAATTAGTCTGTATGTCTAAATGCTTGATGGGTTTACTACTGTAATATTAACTTCTTCAATGGTTCATATATAGGAAACTTTGTATGAGGGAAGATGGACGGCAACAAGTTTGCATTGTTGGACTGCAAGAATTCGAAGTTTCAGATGTACAAATTGTTAAAGAATATATAGAGAGGGGAAATGCATCAAGAAGTACGGGCTCTACTGGTGCTAACGAGGAATCTTCAAGGTCACATGCTATATTACAACTGGTTGTTAAGAAGCACAACGAAATCAAAGACTCCAAGCGGAATTATGACGGAAACGAGTCCAAGAGTGGGAAGGTTGTGGGGAAGATTTCTTTCATTGATCTTGCTGGTAGTGAAAGAGGAGCTGACACAACTGATAATGACCGACAAACAAGGTACATATTTCTAAAAATATGCGTACCTTTCAGAGATGTACATTTATTTGTCTCTTTCCCATTGGAATTGTTTGGTTTGTAATTGCACATCTTAAATTGTTTTGTGCCTGCAATGTTCATCAAATTTCAAGTGGCTGCTGCCCTGAAATTCTTGCCAATAGAGTATGTGAAAGTCTGTGGAAGAGATGGTTAACTGACCATTTTCCAAAGATGGTCATCCAATCAGAGATGATTTGTATATATTACTATTCTTTTTGTTTATTGCAGGATTGAGGGAGCTGAAATTAACAAGAGTCTTTTGGCTCTTAAGGAGTGTATTCGCGCTCTCGACAATGACCAAATTCATATTCCATTTCGTGGGAGCAAACTCACTGAAGTGCTTCGTGACTCATTTGTTGGCAACTCAAGGACTGTGATGATCTCTTGCATTTCTCCAAATGCAGGCTCATGTGAACATACACTCAATACATTGAGATATGCTGATAGGTATCTCATTTTTATTACAATTTTCAACAAATATATTACCCAACAGTTTTGCATGCTACTATCTACTATTTTTCTGCTAAAAGATGATTATCAAATCAACAGGGTTAAAAGTCTTTCAAAAAGTGGAAATCCAAAAAAGGATCAAGTTGCAAGCCTGTTACCGCCCCCCAACAAGGAATCTATTTCGGCATCATCTTTTCCTGTTTCTGCTGATGTGGAGGATGTTTATGAGCAGCATCAAGAAGTTAAAGTAGTTGATACAGGTGGTAGAAGGGTTGTAGAAAAAGAGAACCCATCTTATAATCCTTCCGAATCCAATAAACAGCCTTCTACTTTTCCGTCAAATTATCCCTTCGGTGAGCGTGAGGATAGTGGGGTGACTTTTGGCACTGTAGAAAGAGAGAGGGTTGATAAACAAAATTTTGGTGGTTTGACAAGTCAAAAAATGCATTCATCATCGTATTTGCAAAACTCAGTCGACACAGAAGAAAGAGTGCAGAAGGTGTCGCCGCCTCGAAGAAAAGCTCATAGGGATGAAAAATCCGAAAAGCCGGGGAATTGGCTGAAAAAAGATGGCTGTGGATCTGATCCCTCTGCCACAAGTTACAAGCAACAGAGCACGAGCAATTTTACTAGTAGCAATGTAGGGTCTAGACAAAATGAACCTGAACCTCCTCCTCCTGATAGGAATATCAATGAAATACTTGAGGTTGGTTATACTGTGCACTGTTTGTCTGTTGTTTTATTACATTGCAGGCTTTTACAATGTGGCTTAAATTGGTTTTATCCTGTTTTGGCTATTTAGGAAGAAGAGGCCCTGATTGCTGCGCATAGAAAAGAAATTGAAGATACAATGGAGATTGTTCGTGAAGTAAGTGGAGTTTCTATCTTTCCTCCTCCACAGTTGTTACATAATACATTTTTCAATTACATTAAAGTCAAATTTGATGTGCACTTGTCTAAGTTGAGTTATATAAGGGTTTATCAGTATTATGCAATGGAGATTAACGATATGTTTCTTTGCTAAATCAGTTTAAGGGAATCTTCTTTGTCTCTTATAGGGTGCCCAATCATATCCCAATTATTGCCCCTTGTGCTATACAAATTTCATTGGACTATTTTTACATTGGACTCTTCAAATAAATCAAATACACACCCGACACTTGCACAAGAGTGTAGGATATGTGTCCAATACTTTTTATTTTCTTATATGTTTGTATTTAACACTATCATTATATGTATATATTTTTGTATAATTACTATAAAATGAGAAAATATCTTTTTGACATGGTATGTCACATGTATTACCATTTTATGATAGATTAAAAATATAAAAATATGACCATTTTTTTCCGATTTGCTTACCCTTAAAATTGAGGTTTGATGGGTTCAATCTCTAGATACGTGGACACCCGTATCTGAGTCCATGTAACATAATCGATGATAATGTCCTAAGTTTTAGGTCCACTACTGAAGTAGGATAGGTTTTGCAATTTTTCATGACATTTTTTAGGTTATATCTTTTTCTTTTTTGGTAATTATCATTAAGGAATTTCTTGCATTGCATTTTCCTGTTATTTTCTAAGAGTTGATTTTTCATTTTTTTTTTTGGAGCTTGAAACCTTGATTTGCATCTGAAAGACATTTTTTTTGTTTTTTTAACTGTAAATTTAAGTGCTTCTAGCCGAATGTCTTTCCGAATGTCTTTATTACCTCTTACAAAATTAATCAAGAATAGGTAAAAATATAGGAAGCAGAAGTATCTGGCAGTTATATAACCCTGTTTGGATTCTGGATTCTGGATTCCAGGAAATGAAGCTGTTGGCAGAAGTGGAACAACCTGGTAGTCTCATCGACAATTACGTTACTCAGTTGAATTTTGTGCTCTCGCGCAAAGCAGCGGGTCTAGTTAGTCTTCAAGCTCGCCTTGCCCGGTTCCAACATCGACTTAAAGAGCAAGAGATACTGAGTCGGAAGAGAATACCTCGTTGAGGCATTTCTTCCCATCCAACAGCGATTCATTTTCTCTTGCCATTGTGATCCCCTATTTCTTGTGAATCTCTTAAATGTTATTCATGGTGGTGCAGATACAAACCAGGAAGCCATGTTTAGGTCATTTGAGGAGGAACATGGAACTGCAGAAATCCGACCACATCTGAGGGGTACCTGTGGTTCAAATCATGGCGGTGATAAATGTAAATTTTTGGATGTGTTTGATGTGTTCTTAACGGGTTTGTGGACTTTGGACAATTGATGGTGGCTGTGGAATGAATGATATCAGAAAGACATTTTCGTTTCAGAAAAAAGAAGAAAAATAAGATAGTGAATAGGTACTATCAATTTTTATGACTTCAATGTATTTCAATTGTACTTAAAAACACTGCATTTGTTTCTATGTCAAAACCCTTTTGTGACTTGTTTGGCAAACAATTTTTCATGTCTCAATTAACGGGTATCTTAACGTTATTTTTACCGAACTGGTTGGCACTTGAGCTCTTCTTCAGTGCTAGTAGTTTTTGCCGAGAAGGGTAACTATTTATTGTAGTTTGCTTGTGGGGCAATGGGCATTAAGATTTCCAAACACGTTTGCTTTCGCATTCTCTCACAACAGTAAAACCGTTGCAATGATGGTGCTGTCCAGTGGTCATGGGAATGGTGAACGGATAAGATTTCCCCCTCACAAGAACAGTAAAACCCTCACAATGATGGTGCTGTTGCTGCACGGTGGTCATTAGAATGGGACATGGTGCTGTTTCTGTACAGTGGTCGTTAGTATGGGACGGGCCGGGAGATGGTTCAGAGTGCCTTGTCCTGCTCTGAATCATATTGGAGCAAATTCAGAGGTAGCGGGGGTGGGATGCAGGAATGGGGCAAATTAATTTTGACTACAGAATAATAATATTAATAAAAATAAGAATGATATGATATTACATATAATCATTGATAAGTGATATAAGAAAATATGATTATATATAATTAGGGAAGAGGGTAGAGGCGGGGTAGAATGGGCCAGGGAGAGAAAAAGCCGTCCCTACCAGACTTCTCATGAAGATGTGGAAAACTGTGCGCAATGGGTCAAGAGATGCATGCTTGTCATTACAATTGCAATACTTCTGTTTGGATATTGAATTTGTGAAAACAACTTAAATCACCAGTATGAAGCCAAAGTAACAAATAAAAAAGAAAAATGAATTGTTTAAAGAACCCTATTTCCAAACTCAGACCTACAAAAAGATAAATTTCACAAAACTCATGTAGTTTGATAAGCTACAAACAAATTGCCTGTCCTACCTTGTACAGATTCCCTTGTGCCTTTAACTTGGTTTCCCGGACAAAATCATCTTCACCATTTTGTCCATGAAACGAGCCAACTCCTAACCATAACCTCGACACTGCCTTCACGCCAGAAGCTTTGATTGAAGCGAACAGATCCTCCATAAACACATGCCCAACACCTTCACTGCCATCAAACTTCCAATGCAGATCCATTTTCTGCCAATGCAGAAGGGAGATAACAATGCATCAAATTTCAAATAATCAAATTCATATCATCACTCGGCTTTCAGTCTTAAAATCTCCTTGGCAGTCCTTAGGCGAAAATATGGCATATGTTCCTGCAAGGAAGAAGAAAAAAACATGTTCAAGTCATACATTATTTGGGTGTTTATTACATGTACAATCCGAGTAGGATCAATACAACAGAGTCCAATGAACTCCAAGTTATATTTACTTTAGCGAGTGTGGAGGCCTATGCAACTCCATTTTATTTACTCGAGTAAAAATCCATCATCAAAACCAGTAAGGATGGTGTTTTGGGGATGATGTTGAGACAAATCTAGAAATGATCCAAATGCAAATGAAAACTCACAAAAATATTAAACATTTGTTTAATGGAGAAGAAAGTGGTAGACAAAAAGTCCACCAAACAAAACAAACCAGATGAAAAAGGAAAATCTAATCAAGGTAACAAACTACAGGTCAAACATGGACCTCCAATCCCTAGAAATCAAAAATAAAGGAATCCTCCTTAAATGGAGAGGAAACTGTAAACCAAAAAGAGGATAAGAAACAGCCTCTGTTTGGAATGTCCATGCTCAATAGTTGTAGAAAAGGAAACTACCCAGATGCTCTATGCATCAGCACTAGAGACGTCGATAGACCCATTAAAATCAAGCCAAATTAAGATTAGGAAAACAATTCAACATGAAAGAAATGATACAAACACATGCGCACACACAAGTTGCCAGAACGTTTCCTGTGGTTTTACCTGGTTGAAGCAGAGTCCTAAACCCCTGCTATAAAAGTCAGCATACTTGATCATGAACATGCCGCAATCCCACCTATGCAGAGAAAGAATATCAGCCATTTCAGTATTTAGAAACAAATGAACAGTTTGAGGCACCACCCAACAAAAAACACAACGAAGTCAGATAAGATGGTTCAGCACCAAAGGCAAATGACCACCCAATCAAGGATTGCTAAGCACCAAGAAACCACAATGCCAAGGCAAAGGCCCTGTTTGGTGACGCTTTTTTTAAGCTAAAAGCTAATAATCAGAAAGCAAAAGCTAAAATCACCCTTTCCCCAGCTTTCAAATAATTAGTTTTTCAGCTTATTTAAGATGTTTCTGCCTAATAAGCTATAAGTTGAAGTTGCACCAAACAGTCTAGCATATACTCCCAAATTAAAATAAGTTATAATCAACTCCTAAAAGCTGTAACAAACAGCCCCAAAAGCAGAGATTGAATGTGAATTACAGACATATGAAGACAAGATAGCCTATTAATTTTGACAGGAATTATGGCCACAGAATGGAAAACAAGGAATTGTGCGCTTAAACCCTAATTTTTGCAGTAATTTTTCTTAGGTCAGTTTTAGAAACCATTCATCAGATCTAATGAAGTCCTCACATACAAAAACACAAAAAATTTATTTTTCTGCAATTTTATTTTATTTTATTTATTTTTAAGGTAAGAGTTTCTGGAGTTTCCCCAGACAACTTGAAGAAATATTTGCATCCTCTTGAGATAAAGTACATTTTCCTATCAATGATAAGTAGACGCAAGTTAAAGTTAAGTAACTTCTCAAAACTTCCCTTTTAACCAATTCCAGTGCAAAACGGTGTCGTTCACCATCCAATGAATCAATATAACCAAATAGCTGAAAACTATTTTCTGCATACAACCATAAAATAACCAACTAAAAATTTGACATCATCTTAAACACAGGTACATCTTCTCTCCTTTTTTTTTCAGTTCTCCCCCACCCCCTTTTGTTTATGAAAATATATGCTTCTAGCGAGATAATCCATTCCATCATAATACTACCACAATTTCCATCACAGACGTCCATTTTGGCTAACCTACAACTTTTCATGCGATGCAAATTTGAAAGGTAAAATAAATAAATAAAAATTGAAAAGCATACACACCCATTTTCCTGTTCAGGAAGGTCCTCAACAAATTCTTGCTTCCACGAACTAAGATCAATGTCTTCTCCGCTCTTGTCCTTCACCTCATCCACAAAGTACCTAGCCTGGCATAAAAATAACAAACATTCTAAACATGCATCATAGACAGCAACAGAGCCATATAAATTGACATATTTTAGGAGGAAAAGACTAAATGAAAAAACTCTAAATTTAAAGAACTTTTCCTGCCCTCTCGCAACTATTTCAAAGTTTCCCACTGCAGAGGCATTGAAGCACAAGAAGCCAAAAAGCAAAGTGCAAAGATCAATCATCTAAATCGTGTTTATGCATCAACTAAGAAGCATGGACACAGATACGATATGATATGGATGGACATGCCAACATGGCAATTTTAAAAAACTAGGACATGACATGACAACAAATACATATATGTTTTTATATGTATGCATGAAAATAATAACTTGCTTTTAAGAAGCGCAGACACATGTACAATATGATACCACCGACACAACACCACAACAATTTTCAAAAAACTAGGAAATGGCAAAACAGAGACAAGGCAACAAATACATGCAAATACATGAAAATAATAACTACTTTTTCAATTTTATATTACAAATGCAAGGCATAAATCGACAAAAACTCAACTTAACCATTAAGAACATGACACCCTAGGCAGCTTCTTCACAAACATGTGTTGGCCTGGGTTCTTGGTAGTTGCCATTTGTTTCTCTAACATAAAAGGCAGAAAAAAGACACACTGACCAACAGAAAGGTGGATTGTCTGAGAGAAATTGCAGGATTTTCAAAGGCTCAAAATCCACTGAGGTGGCTGTGCAAGCTAAAATTAGAAGCCTTGTGAGAAACAGGATCTTGTCCATCTCAAGTTTCAAAGAGGAGGTGACAAATGCTTGGTTTATGGTGAAGTGGTCCCTCCCAAACTGTCCTGAAATCAGGTCAAGGTTAGCTTGGGGTGGTTTGGTTTTATTTGAGTTGTTTCTGATTGGGTGTTAATTGCAGGTCTCTTTGGTTAGAGTGCTGGTCCTTTATTAGGGATGTGAGTTGAGTGTGTGTGAGGTTCTCCATAAATGATTGAGTGAGATTGTGAGTTTGTGGGTTGAGAGGCTGCAGCAAATTAATCTTTATCTCACAGTTTGTTGTGCAGGTTTTTAGCTGGCCCTTGTTGTGTAGGGAAGTTGGGCTGAGTGGTGGTGAGTTCCTATATTAGGGCTGTGTGTGAGGTGGGTTTTATATGCTATTGTGGGTTGAGTGTGGTGAGTACCAATAATTTTCTAATTATTTTTGGTGCAGGTACTCAACTGGTCTATCTTAGGGGAGTTATTCTTTGTGGGTTGAGTGATTGAGGCATATATTGTTGAATAGTTTTTGTGTTGTGTCTCATACATTATAGTTAACTGCTGTGTGTAGTGTTTTGAGTGTTCTTGAGTGTTGAGTGAAGGCTAGCAGTATCATGTGAGCTTTTGCAGTTAACTATTGTTGAATTGTCATGCTGATTTGGTGACTGAATGATGGCCTTGAGCAAATAGTCCAGTTTGGTAGATATTGTCCCAATTTGTTGAATGTTAGCTTATGGGTGCTGCTGCTATTGTTTTTTCTACTGTTTTTAGAGTTGTGGCATGCTGCTATGGTGTGGACTGCTACTATGTTGTGGCCTGCTGCTATCCTGGGTGCTGCTGCTGCTATGTTGTTTGTTCTACAATCTGAAATTTTAATATATTAGCTTATTTATGATAGGCTCTATTGGTTATTTTGTAGTCCCAGGTCCTGTTTTGGCTTTGTACATGGCCTTTTTGTGTGTGTTGGTTTTCTTTTGAGTTTGTTTTGGGATCTGATTTGTGGTCCAGCTCTTGGCATTTCCTTAGGGGTAGTTTTGTGTTGGCCCTGTTCTTGCCCCTCATTTGCTCTTGTTGTTCATGTGGTGTTTGAACAGGTTTTTTGTCTTCTTGTTGCTTTAGTTTGTTGTTATTTGTATCTTGCATAGTTGGTTAGCTCCTGAGGTATGCCTCTTGTAGTTTGTATTTATTTGTCTTTTTTAATTCATGACTTATTCACCCAAAAAAAAAAAAAAGGTGGATTGTCAAAAAAACCTAGGAAAACAAAACAAGAAAAATGCACACTAATTTTTTAGACTCATTTCTTGCATGCCAACACAAATTCATACCAGTACTTTCAGCACTCGAGTATCAATTCCTCTGAGCGAATCAAGATACTGCAACTTCTCATCCTTCTTGTTTATAACTGCTAAGCACCAGTGAACTTCTTTGTGGATAGGAACAAATATCTGAGCAGGTTAGCAAAATTAATACATAGATAAACAAACAATTGAACGCAACAAAACAAATTAGTAGTGAATGAAAATAATAAATGGAATGAAACTTACTTTATCACACTCAAGAAGACAATATCCCAATTTCCTTTGAGTAGTCCATCTTCTGACTGATTTAAAATCATAGCCATTCCTCCCACTGATTAACTGGATGTTACATTCAGAAAAGGAAAAAAAAAAAGGTTCAGGACACTACGCCTACTGAACTTGGATACTATAAAATGATTTCCCAACAAAACATATATAAATAAACAGACACAAGCAAATCCTTGAGAAAAATGTACGCGGTGCGGTTCGGGCGGTTTGAGAGTAAAATTACAAATCAAATGGCGGGTTGACGGATTAGCTAATTAACAAATTGCGGTTTGGGCGGTTTTTGACGGATTGGCGAACTGAAGAATATTCTAACTAATTATCATACATTTGTATAATATAACACTAATTTGTATAATATTTTTTTGATATATAACACAGAGTAATTTTACATAGTATGTTTCATATATATAACCACTAATTTGTAATAAATTTTATATCTTCAATCTCTCTCACTCTTTTTTACATTGATATTTCATTGGAAGTTAAAAAATATATATGTATTAACTATAACGGAGCGGAACGGTTCGGTTAGCGGATTATAAATTTTAAAATTTAAATCGTAGTTAGCTGTTAGAGCGGTGTGGATCAGTGCAGTTTAGCGAATAGGGCAGTATTTTGCATAGCCCTAAATGAGAGTAGCACAGGCCTAGAACTTCAAGGATGCATTTAATGGTAATAAAAAGCAACGAATGTGCCATTCTTTGCTAATTTGAAAGATAATATTAACAGCAAAAAGCTTGCTAGATGTGCAAGGAGCTGTAGGATTGGGCATGAAAAATCAACACCAATCATACAGTGGGTGCTTACTATTTCAAATCATTATACTATAAACCATCATATTGGTTTAGTACTTTCAGATTTTCAATTTGACCTGGCATCATAGACGTAGAACAAAATGATAGAGGACAGTGCTAAGGGAAAAGAAAGAGTGAAATTAATGCAAAGAGACGGTAATAAAAAAACAAGAAGCATGTGATTTAATTTAAGTTATGGCCCATGACAGAGCGGAATGAGATACATGATTTATTTAGCCAGACCCAAATAGTTGGGAAAAGGCTTTCTTGAGTTGATTTAGCTGGGTTGGGCTCACAACACAATTAAGGCATAACTTTTTTTTTTTTTGGTAATTAATTAAGTCATAACTTATTCAAAAATGAAAATTACCATTACATGATTTGAATTTGTTCTTTCCATTAATAGCATTAGATGGGCACAAAACCATTAATGAATCTATTGATCATTGTTGTCGAAACACGTAACTTTTCAGCTATCAATGTTTTGAATTTCACGTACTGTGTATCATATCATCATGTGCATGGTAAGATTAGACTCGCTTTCCAAAAACATAAATAATATATATATATAATAAAATAACTAATTCCAAGAAAATCATAATGATGGTGTAACTGAAATCATTTGGTGCCTTCAATGGATCTCTACACTTATTACATGTGCAGATACTATTAAGTATAGTTATAGACTTCTTACTTCTCCAATGATTCACACAAAACAAATGTCGAAGAAAAGACAAGTGGATAAAAAATAAGTGTATTATAAGCTACACAAGTTCATCTATTTAAAAAATAAGCAACAAAAGTTCATCTATTTAACTGTATTGCCCACGTATAATATCATGCTATACAATGAGTGATCTTTCAATACTTAGTACCTATTGTAGGCTCCCTATCATGTTATGCATAATGTTTATATCAATTATGTGAAGTACAGAACAATCAAGATATGAACCTAAAGGCAATCCATATCGTTTATACATAAACATGCTTCTTAGGTAATTATTGGGTATCCTTAAATAGTAACAACTACGCTGGTGAAAAAACCTAGTTAGATGTACAACTTACCACCTCGAAAATATGACCTTGAAAGGAAAGTAAAAAAATATAGAATCACATTAATGGAAGTTTTTAGAGTAACCAGTTGTTAAAAGGGTATTAAAATAGGAAGGTACTACGTTCAAACCACAACACCTTTACGATAAAATAAAACATGTCACATTCATGCACACCACCCCATTCAACTGGGGCCACAGCACAAGGAATATCGAAATGAATAAACAATTTACATTGTTTTAAAATCTTGAGCTTTTAAAATAATTGGTTGATAACAAGAACAATAAAAAGCTGAAAGGAGAAATGATGTCATAAGGTAAAGGTATCAATGAAAAAAGTTCATAGTTATGGACTTAATACATAATCCTAAACGAAATATATTATGCCAACATAGTCTAAAAAGGTAGGTAACAGAACACCAACCTTCTTGTAAAAGAATGTGTTGAAGAAATGACACTTCAAAAACTTTTTGGGCTCCCTCTTTTCCCTTTCTTTTAGTAATTCAAGATACGTATTTATGACCTACAAGAGAAGCAAGCCATTCCTGTCAAAGAACTACATTACAAGGTTACATCTCTGACATTTATCATGTTCTTAGACAGTTCATGCCAAAAAAATAAACAAAGACACACACACACACACACACATGCATAGCACAAAGAATCACCTCATCATTCAACCATGCCCCTGGTCTCAAACACTGCAAAACCTCTCCAGTCATCTCAATATTAGAGATCTCATGAGTGACCAAAACCTTCCTCCTGCAAAAGCAAAACCCAATGAGATTAAAATGCAAATAGAGACCCCTTCTTCCAAAGTTAATGGCATACACGTCAAAACCATACCGACTGGAATGAGATAATGCTCGTGAAACCTCAGCCTCCTCTTCCTTCGTGAGAGGCACAAAAGCTTCGCGAAGCACGTCTTGAAGTACGTCCTGCAACCAATCAACATGGCATAAAGAAATAAATACTAAATACGATAATGCATCACTACCAAAAATAGCAGCAGTAACGACATTTTACCTCCTCCACCGGCTTCTTCACGGGGCGAAGTAGCTGAAGTGAAGCCCGGCGCTTCTCATTTACCTCAATTTGAAAACTCAAGCTGCTCAGCTTAGGGTTCCGCCTCTCTGCAGTCTCCCACAACTTTTTGTGTACTGGCAAACCCGAAACATCTACTTCCTGATTCAGCGAAAGCGAGTCCAACATCTTCCCCGCCGTTTCCACTTTCAAATTCGCATTCGCCGCCAATTCAGTAACCACCGAAGACGAAGAGGGCTGAAAATTAACCTCCACAACCTTCCCATCCAATTCAGGCAAAATGGGCACAACCCTATTAACCACTGTCTTGCATTCACGCCCATCTTCTACAGCTCCAGCCTCCTCAATACTCGAATCCTCAGAAACACCATCTTTATCGGTCTCTTCATCGACATCAATCACTTCCTTATCCTTTTTCCAATACCGAAGAGCCTCGAAAGCGCAATTCTTTGCCTGATCATATCGAAAACTCAGAGCATTCCCCATTAAATCAGCTAAACCCTCTTTCTTCACAACCCCATTACAACTCGGCCTCGACTCTCGATTCGAACTAGAACTAGACCAAAACCCTAATCTGGAGGCTCTACAAGGAGCATGGACTTTCCTCTGAAACGGATTAACTGGCTCGGGGTATCGGTATATCCTGGAAGCCGCACTTTTCGAGTTGGAAACAGACCATTCGGGACTCAGATTCATATACGATGAGATCTTGGGCTTCTTCGAGATGTGAGAATCGATTCGAGTATCGAAATTGGGAGGAAATAAAGATGGGAATTTGTAATTCGTGAAGTAATCGTCACCGCGCTTTCGATTGCTCGTTAGGGCACCCATTGATTCCACTCAAATTTAGGAAAACCCTAGAAGGAAAAAACAACAACAACACTGCCACATCTAAACATTGCTATCTTCAACAAACATGGGATTTACAGATTAAACCCCCCCCCCAAAAAAAAAACCCTAGATTTTTTGGGGAAATTGGCAGCGCGAAAAGGGACGAAAACTTGATTTTGAGATCTTTGAAAAGCTTTTTGAATTGCTCAAATTGAGCTGCAGATTGAGAGAAGAACAGAAATGCAAACACTTTCGAAACCAATCTCCATCATCGATTTTGGACTTGAGAGTTGTCACGGTTGATTTTGAGTGTTCTTTAATTTTTCACTTTTAAATATGGAAACATTTTATAACAACTAGATGACTAAAAATTTTGGGCAAGGATACCTCCCCTAATTTTAAAATATTAATTGAGCTCTAATAGTATAACAAGTAATTAAAGAATAAAAAATAAAAAAAATATAAGATTAAAATATCAAATCACAGTAGGACCTACTTCTATTAAAAAATTTTATTAAAAATTCTAATCATTTTAAAAAAAATTTATGAGATATAATTAAAGTAATATTATAATTAAAAAAGAAAACTAATTATAATTATATAAAAAAATATAAAATTAGAAATATATATAATATATTTCGAAAGAATAGTATAATTAGATATATATATATATATGATATACTTTAATTCTTCTTTAAAGGGGGTGTACACTTGAATTTCCCTTTAAACCCATTGTTTGGGTGTAAAATATTTTGTATGAATTTTTTTTTAATGTTTAGTGGTGGTGGGATGGAGGTGCTGATGTGATGGTGGAAAGGTGGTGATGGTAATACTAATGGTAATGGTGGTGGAAATAATAATATTAGTGGTAGTATAGTGATATTATTAAGAATTTTATCTTGTTTGATGTTGATTATATAAAATATTTTTTTTGTTAATTTTCAATTTTTGTTGTATCAAATGTTAAAAAATGTATAAAATACTTTTCAAAAACATTTTTTTCCAAACAAATGAAGATGAGATAAAATATTTATCAAGAATTTTTAAAAAATTAATAAATAAATATAAAAAAATATTAAAGTATATTAAATTTTTATAGTTTAGTAAATTTTTAAGATTTATTTTATAAATAAGTGTATTTAAAAAGTAAAAAAAAAATAATCAAATTATTAAAAAAATCATCAAAGACACAAATATTTAAAAAATAAAAAACTTAAAAATTGTATTTAAAAACTTAAAATCAAACAAAATTCCTTATACAACCGCATTGAGAATGGACCCACAACTCGATCAATTAAACATTTTGGTCCAATTTTTAGATTGAAGAGACTCCCAACTCATTTCAATAAACTTACATGTATTACTAATATTGGGGTGTTTGGGAACAATTTTTTTTTTGAATTTTTTGGGTTAAAATACTATTAAAAGTTAAAATAAGTTAAAATAGTTAATAAGATAAAATATCACATTAAACTTATAATAATTTTATTTTTTCTCTCACAAATATCACATCTAACTCTCTTATCAAATATAACTATTTTAGCTTACTAAAATAGCCCAACACTAAAATAACCTACTGAAATAGTCAACTTTCCAAACCGGCCTATATAAAAATTTACTTGAATTTTGCTCTTCATCCAATTGATTAACATAAATAAATTAAGTTTAAATATATATATATATATATATATATATTGTTTTTCAAATTAAGCTTAAAAAAATATTTTTTTCTTTAATTCTTATGTTTATTTTTATTACACCTCAATTTAAAAGGAATTTGTCAGATAAATAGGTTTTCAATAAAATTTGAATTTTCTCTCTTTTGTCTTTGTAAATCAAATATAACGCAGTGGGTAAAACTATTAAGATCATACCTTAGGTGATAGAATTTGAAGCGAAGAATCTTATGGGTAAATCACGTGCTTCAAAAATATGAACAACGAACACCTAGCAGTAGAGTGATACCACAATATGAGTATCACTCACACAAGTCACAGTGCAAAAAGCTTGATCGTTGTTTTTTTTTAATGGGAGAGAGTCAGTATGGGAAAAAACATACGTTGTTTCATTTATACCATATCCCATATATCGTATCAGATATATAGGATAAGTATCTCATCTATCTATATCAGTTAATATGATAGATATAGATATCATGAGTGGGTTATCCAAATAAGTTGTGAATTCAAATTCAAACTTACATGGATAAGGTTCAAAAGGGTCATAGGTCATGCCACATGGGCGCCCAATTTATAACATCTCCCACTCACACATGAGTTGGCATGACACTGTCACATCTCTATCTCAATCTCTCCAAAAAATGAACAATCTCATACTAGCCAAAGCACCGTGCGACCGCTGAAAAGACCTGCATGTGGAAGCTTTATACTAGAAATTCAAAAATGAGCCAACATAGAGATATCAACCCAAAAATAAAAATAATGTCTCATATACCCCAGACCGATCTAATTACACTGGTCCAAAAAATATCTCTAATCCCTCAAAAGAGCATGTTTGACCCTCTCAATTCTTGCAATATATTCACACTTAATCCGTCTCTCATACAGAGCGGTGTGAGTTGCCGGCAGTGAATATACAACAGTGGTGTAACACTAGATGATCTTCCCTTTGCCCTCATGCCATTTAGTTTAGGATTGACCACTTTCCCAGTGATGTCCCTTAAAGCCGAATCATACATGACCGCAAGCAACATACCAAAGTAGTAGGACATCAACCCCTTACCTTATAACATAGTCAAAGGTCACAAAATGGTACATAAATGAAAATCATATCAATAATGACACGTAAGACTCACACGGTGAGGAAACAGGGATCCATTCTCTCACCTTATTACTTGGTCGCCAAGCATATATAGTATGAATACATGTTACGGTGGAGTAACTCTTCCAAAAGAGTGACATCATACTCGATACATCGTACAGATCTTAGTCTAGTCGCTTTCTAGCGCCTAACCCGAATTCTCTATTTGCTCGCCTTCTAGGCGCCAAATGAGATCTCGCATCTGGCTAATCATAACAGGCACAACATGGAAAGTGGGTATTAACATCTATGTTTGGTCCTTAACACGACCTTATCTTGGTTGTGACCAGGGCGACATACATAGTGGACAATTTAAGCCTCTCTTGGCTCCTAAATAAAAATAAACTACTAGTCTCATCCTTGCTCGCTTCCAAGCGCCAAGGGCGATTGCTCGTATGAGTGAGTCAATCTTGCCTGCTAACATCATCATATGCTAATCATTATGACACAAACCATAATAGTGTCAACATCCCATCATCTCACAACAAATAAGTGATTGATTTTAAAAAACAGGACCACAGCTTGCGCAATTCTAGATTCCAAACATAAGCTTTATCAACACCTCTTGCGATAAGTATATACAATGGAATCCACTATGTGCGCCTCACATGAAGTGATTCAAGATCACTACCTCTTGCGCAATAACCTTTCTAAAGATATTTTGGTGACCAATCTGTGTTCATTCAAGATGCGTCCAACTAGCGCATTGAATTTTACAAGGAGCAAATTAATATACTACTAGTAAAGCATTCTATTCACAGTTTAATGAGCAAGGTCAATGTCTAAACAACTCAGTTGACCATTGTAGACACCCCATTTTTGACCGACCTTAAGACTCAGACGTCACCGGTTGAGCGCTCGGTGATGTTGCATATCGTGCTCGTTCAGAAGTCTCAGAGTCGCGGCCGTGCGCCCTGCCTCCGGACTTCCGAACTCTCTTCTGTGCCTTGCCTCGGTTTGCGAACCGGACTCGGTTTTCTCTGTTTTCTTTCCCGAGGGGAGGGAGAAGTCCCGTAGACCATCTCTCAGTGGCCGTGGGCTACATTTCGTGGCCGTAGGCCATTTTGCCCATTTCGGAGCCCGGTTCCCGGTTTTCGGAGCCGTCAGGCCGTGTGCCTCGATTCGGGATCACCCAACCATCTCCGATTCCTCCGATTTTTGGCGTGCATCTCATTTACTCCCTTTCAAGGGACATTGGGGTCTTAGATACCCACTTCGTGGCCGAATGCCACTTTCGGTGCTTAACAGCCTATTTTCGGGATCCCGAACTGCGTGTTTTGGTCCCCGAGTGTTCGTTTTGCATCGGTTTTCGTTCATTTTTGGCAGGTACCTCTGTTTTATCATTAGGAAGATCACTGGAGGGTGGGAGGCTAGTAATTGTCTCAGCAAGCAGTTATGCTCTTCCGGCGCCCCCCGGCGCCCGTTTTTCTCACTTCCGGGCTAATGTTGAACACCCTAGGGCCATTTTCTTCGAGCCAAAACCACATATTTGTGTTGTGCACACATGGGAGGACCCTAAAAACATATGGCCGGCCAATAACTCTCATTGAACCTTTTGAACCCCTCTTTAAATTGGCCTATTCTCTCTCCTGTTTCAGAGTTGTCAAATTTGAACCACAGGGTCTTGTTCAGCACACCTAGGAGGACAACAATCTTTGGTGGCCGGCCACTAATTCAATATGACCTTTTTGACCCTTGGCCGGCCGGCCATAGGGGGTGGCCGGCCGGCCGGCCACCTGCAGAAAAAGCACATGGCCGGCCATGCTCCTTGGGGTGTGTTCCTTACAACTGCACAGCTGTTTCCCCCAGAAAAGATCTGTATCCGGGGGATATTTTGGAGGGAAAAGCTTGGGTGCATTTCCCTCCACCTTTACACCCCTCCTTTTGTCCATATAACAGCAGCTCCAACACTCTTTCAAGGGTTAGAAAAATTGGCTCAAGCATACACATTCATATCTCTATCCATCTCTCTCAAATCTTCAAGTTTTGGTGCCTTTTGTTCATCATCATCAAGCACCACCATCACCACTCCATTTCCAGCAACAAGGAGAGGTTCTTAAGGGCTTAGAAGCAACATTTCCCAAGCCAAGAAGCAAAGAAAGAAAGGTCTTCAAGGGTAAGTCTCACTTTCCCTCTTTTGTAGCCCATTTTTGCTTCATTTTTTAAGCCTGTTTGCTCACTGTTTTGAGCTCCGACCTTAACTGAAACTAGGTCTATTTTGAGCTATTCTTCATGTTTGTTCAAGGGATCAACCCTGTTTGAGCCCTCCATCTTGCACTTGTTTCAATATCCTCTTATATGCCATTATTTTGCATTGAATATTTGGCCTATGTGTGATCTGAATTGGAGCATCTCATGAACTGATATCATACTTATTTTGAGGCCCTCTTCAACATTTAAGAAGGGCTCAACCTTGTTTTCATGCTCCATAGGCCACTTGCTTTGAATCCATGTTTTACCCTAGTTTTTGTATGCTTTTTCTAGCATATGAGTGATCTGTTTTCGAGCATGACATAAACTGTGGATGGGCCTATTTTGAGCCCCTCTTCAACATTGAAGAAGGGCTCAACCCTTTTTGGCCTCTCTATCATGCACTTGCTTCATAATTCCTCCTATTTACCGTAAGTTTGCATGATTTGTTTGACCTACATATAGTCTGTTCTGGAGCATTTCATGAACTGTGAGTAAGCTTATTTTGTGTCCCTCTACAACATTGTAGAAGGGATCAACCTTGTTGGGGGTCTCCATGTTACACTTGTCATTATACCCCTCTTTGACCCCCATTTTTGCATGCTTTTTTAAGCTTATCTAGCTTCTGTTTTCGGCCATCATCAGAACTGAAAGAGTCATATTTTGATCTTCTTGACATATTTAATTAAGGCTCTTTGCTGGTTTGATGAATTTTTGGGGTACCTCATGTTATAGCCTTATGTATCCTCAATCTTGCATGGCATTTTTAGCATGTTTGCATACTGAGTTGGGGGATGTCATCTACTGTAAATGTTCATATTTTTAGTCCCTCTTCAGTGTTGTAGAAGGGTACTTTTCCATTTGGGCATCGCATGTATCACTTGCTTCAATACCCCTCTCTTGGCCCGTATTTTTGCATGCTATTGTTGCCCTACCTATGCTTGCTGTTTGGCCTTGTTTCTAGGCTGAAAAATGCTATTTTGGGGCTGCCTTGCTACTGTTTTGCATGTCATGTACCAATTATGCATGTTTAGTATAGCCGTAGGCCATTTCGGGTGCTTAGTATCGCATTTCGGGACCATCCCGTGCATTTGGTGTCATTTCCCCACCTTTCGGGACTGTTTTGCATCATTTGTGAAGGCTGAAATTCATTTGCATATCATATTTCCATGTCATTTCGTGCTTTACGGCCATCGCCTCGGTTTGCGTGCTAGTGTGCACGCATTTCGAGGCGCTTCATTTTCATCCGTCGGCCTCTTATGTGAGTGTGGCTGAGGTCCACTCATGTTAGTGTAAGTCCAATTTGCATTGCGTATGCCATTTCATGCCTTAGGATCATCACCTCGGTTTGCGTGCCCGCGTGCGCGCATTTCGAGGCATCTCATTTTCATAGCATTGTGCATGCTAGGATTGTATTTTAGTCGCATTCATGCATATCATGCATATTGCATAGTGTTCGGGATAGGAGTTAGCCCGGGCACGGGAAACGAGGCACGTTTCGTACTCCAAGTGACGGAACGGGTCTCAATTCCCAAGTCACCAACACTCCGGATTACCCATGATGGAGCTAGGTTTTGTTGTAGCATTCATCTGCATTCATCCTATATTGAGTTGTGCAATCCGACTCCTCGGCCATCATGCATCGAGATGCGTGATTGGTGGCACGAGGATCGAGGCATGCATATATTTGTGAAATACATTGCTATGCCCCTTTCCTGCTCTCTGTTGCAGCAAAATGAAGAATCAGCAAATTTTCGGGACTTGGCACGCATTTCAAGAAAAGGTGTAAACAGAGGCTAATTGGGGCATCCCAGTGGATTTCCAAAAAGGCAGCCCAGCATACATCATTCAGCAGAATCGAGGCAGCCCCTGGCTTGCATGCCAGTTTGCAGCTTTCTTAGTTTAATCTGTATATTATTCGGACTGTAATATTTCGGACTGTATTATTCTTTTATTCGGACTGTATTATTTATTCGGACCCTCTGCGCGAGGGCATAATTGTAATAAGTGTGGGTGAGTGTGATGTATGTCTTCCAACCCCACGTCTTTCTTCCCTTTTATTTACCCGCTTATGTTGGTTAGATATAGGGCATATTTCAATTAGCATACAGTATGACAGCATGTTTGCATCATTCACCTGTTTTGCACGCACCGGGCTCGGCGCATCATACAAACTGCATTTGTATTTCAATTCCAAATTGAATACTTGTTAGCTGTAGCATTTCACATGACATGTTTAGAATAGCCGAGCCTGCTATAGTTGCATTATTGCATGTGTTGCATTAGGCATTTCTGTATAATTAGGATCATGCATTGATTTCTAATTAATTTCTGTTTTGGCTTGGAGTACTCGGTGAGTTTTATGCTTTAGCATCCTTGCATGCGTGTGAGTGACTGCCATGATAGCATGCTTGCCATGAGGCTATATGCTTATGTGATATAACTGCCTTGAATGCCTGTGGGTGGAGGTTGAGTTACTTGAATTGGGACAATTCATCAAATGTTTGTTTTAAGCCCACTAGATAGTGGCAAAATCCTGTTTTCTAAGCCCACCCGAGGGTGGCAAATCCGCGTCTTAGCCTACCTGCGGGTAGCACCATCAAACCATTTTCAAACAAACAAACATGAAATGTTTTGTTCCAATTCAGGCGACTCAGTCTATACTTATTTGCTGCGAGCATCACATAGTAACCTAGGCTAATAACCGGAATAAGAACTCACATTGTTTTCAAAAAACAGATATCATGGTTAGTAGAGGCCGGTCTTTGACCGGGCGAGCGGGGGTGCTCACGAAGTGACCTTCCCCAATCGTACCCAAGTTCCCGAGCCGATGCAACTTTGGTGATGACGGACACGTGGCCTTTGGCACCGAGTCAGGGTTTCCTAAATTTCCCATTTTAAAAATATTTAGGTGGCGACTCTGTATCTGGCAAAGCAGTCCATGTTTGGCACTTCTTTCAAAAATCTGTTTTCCAAAACGATTTGCCGGATTTGGACTCTTTGGTTCAAGATTAAGAACCGTGACACGAAACGAGTCCGAACTGTAGCGAGGTCCCCCGCGGGCTTGTTACAACCATTTACCAAAGACAACACTTATTATGCCGAATGCGCCCACATAGCGTACTTCAGGCTCCCACAAAAAAAAAAAAAAAAAGGAATATAGGTCATCTGTTTCTTCCAAAGACAATCCAAGGATTCACTCAATAGCTAAGACTCTGGCTTTTACCGATAGGTAAGTTAATGGGTTTGCAATTTTGTATCTAGAATCATTCTAGGATATTCCTTATGTGAGTCATCAAAGACAAACCGAGAATTCTCCCAAAAACAATCCTTAAGGATCGTACATCCGAGCATATAAATTACATCACCCATGTCCATCATATCTAAAACAGAGGACCGCCCACCCTAGGTGGCGACAACCTTATAAATTCCTGGCTCATAATGGCCAAGTAAGGACAAACTTCTTTTGGACCATTGATCATGCCTCAGTGGTCTTCATCGATCATCGTTGGCCTATCATGGCTCGACGAAATCTAGGAACCACTATTTGGATAACTGTTTTAGGCTATAAATGATTTATTGGAGCTAACAACCTTTTTGCGCTCCTAACTTTTCACCATAAAAGCCGAAGGTAAATCCCTATGGATCTACTTATCCAATTCTCCAACGAAAAGTTGGGTCACAACGTCCACAAATCAATATTCCGAACTTATGTCAATCATAGCCTAAGTCAAAATAACCTCACTTCCTCCCCAGGAGGAAGTCTTCTCATGGTCTACACTTTTCTCAATGGTACGACTTTTCGGTATCTAGCGAGCCTTATGCCTCAACAATGACTATCCAAATTACGCATAACTTTAGAACAATTTCGCGTCATAATGAAAAGTCAACCAAATTATAGAAATGGTTAATCCTCAAAGAGTTTGTCTTAAACTACGCAACGTTGATCCACTTTCTAAAAACAGGGGACTAGAGCCTTTGGCATTATCCTAGGCTCTTTATCATCTTACAGAGCAATCATGAATGTTTCCCTCTCAATCACCCAGTGATGACGTGGAAAATTTTCACATTCGCTACCACGCAACAAAGAATGTAGAGTATTCTTTTCTAATGGAGTAATCCACTAGTAGGCACATCGCTCCCATTGTCCCTAGGATATTGGAAATTTCTTTCCATTCTCAACTAGGCTTTATAAAGCGCTATGCTTAGAATTCTCTATCTTATAGAGTTCCAAAACTCTATTCACGTCACCTTTACTAAGAAAACTTTATGTGACTTAGTTACACTACCACAAAGCTGCTTACCTATATGCACATGACCCAGAGGGTTTACATGATAGCATATGACTCTATGTGTTTACAAGACATCACAATAATGCGCTATAGAACCCTAGGTCTTAACTTCGCAACCTTATGAGAAGTAAAATAAAGATAAACTGCTTAACGGTTACAGATCGCCCTTAGATGGCTCTCCGATAACCCATTACTTAAATGGAGTGTAAAATCTGATATAGAGGGCACTTAGTTAGGGATATAGGCAACAAACTAGTGCAATTCCCAATTGGGAAACATTTTGCGCCATCATCCACCTAACATTAACAATACTTAATTCCTTATCTCAACTACACCATTGTGTTGTTGAATACTAGGAATAATCAATTTTCTAAGCATCCATTTCTCTTCACAGAGCTTTCTAAAAAGTAATTCAAATAGATACTCGCCACCTTGGTCAAAACTAAAAGCACGAAAACTGTTATCTGATTGATCTCAACCTCATATGTGCAATGTCAAAAATTATCTTAAAACTTTTGATTTATGGGAGATCAAGTAGTCTTGACTCAGATGCGTATCATAATTTATAAATATGTCGAGATTGAGGCTTAGCTATCATACCCTTACACATATCCAGTCACAAATATCATAGTGGACTAAATGCGCTAATACAAATAACCTTCTATGGCTTTCCTACTTACTTGTGCGCAACCATTGCAAACAAAGTTACACATTCACATGAGAGCAGGATGTCACAAGCAAATGGGCCCAAGAGGCCCTACTCAAACCATTCATGTCATCTTCTCATTAATGTGATTAAGTATAATAAGCCATCGGTTCATGACCAATGTCATAAACTAATTCCAATCATCCTAATGTGTGAGTTCTTGAAGACAAGTTTTAAAGGTTTAGGCCCAACTAGGTAATGATTCACGGCTAATTCATATTCACTAGATCATAAAAGGATGTCATGGAGATATCAAGTGCACTTAAGTCGCAAATTTAACTAGTAAGTGCTAATCCCCTGCACCTTCAAGTCAATTTTATTCTCTATACACTTTACTGTATCTAGTTGAAAGATGACGATACTCCTCTTGCCATCTCTGTTTCTCGCTTCATAGTTACTTGCAATTAATTCTACTATCCACAAGAAGGAGATAATAAGCTATCAATCTATGACAGCTCCCGAAGTAACTTAAGCGCGAATTAGGCTAAAGAGTCTAATTCAACACAATGCTCTCACGAGCCATGCGTCAAATTCTTAGAGTCATAATAACCTTGTCGGCCTTGACCTTTTCATTACTATGCTGCAACGTTTGCGCTTAGTGGTAAACGTTATTAAAAAACATTAGCCTAGCTAAGGAACCATACAAAGAAGCACCTCATCATGTCTCACACTTAACTGGGGAAACAGTAAGTGTCCAGACTTAGACAAGTTGGCAATGCTAATAGATTTTACAGCCATTTGGCGCTAATCTTTTCACTTAGTGTTAATAGATTTTGCTGCTACTAAGCGCTAATCTTTTAACTTCAAGTAATACTTCAATGCACACTATTATAGTGCGTGAATTTTTTTGCTACATCTACTCCCAATAGTTGGGTAGAGAGCAAAACACTGCTCATACTGGCTACTCGTCTTACACTTAATGACTAACTCATTTAAGCTCACATTTCTTGGCTGACGTGACTCTTGAATGTTACTTCATCCAATGATGCAACATCATTACAAGTCAAATTACAAAGTCAATCCGCACAGCTCAATAGTCAAGATCATATACAGATCTATTGAGGGTTTACTGATTTCACAAGTCCAAAACTCACCAATCAAAACTATGTAGCGTGCCGCTAACCATAGCGCACACATCAATTTTTATTATGCCAAACAAGGCAACAAAACCACAACGACTTTGAGTCATGTTTCTTTACTTTGGCTTAATTAAGGTCTGACCTAAAGTCTCCAAGACTTTTGCTCATCTAAAGAAAATGATTACATTGTTTACATTTGAACATCTCTACTAAGTCTAAGTCAACCAAATTAACTTCCATAAACTAAATCAATTTACAGAGAAATTTGCATTGGGATTAATTTGATTAGCATAATATAATTTTGCCGCAAAAAATCTAAATTAAATAGTGACAATATTACACAAGTCGCAAGATCGAAAATCCGCTATGCTCGTAATCATCTCTTGTGCCACAAGTGACAATTATCCAAAAATTTAATTTAATTCATGCGGAAAAAATTAGTTTTTAGGAGTAAATCTACAAAGATTTCTCTCAACCGAACAACCTCCCACTGACTATGGTATGTCTAAAAGTATGATAAAATATTCTAATTTCATACAATAGCATCTTAATGTAGATTTACAATCAACTCATGCTATGTTACATTTAATAATGGAATTTAAATAAAAAAATAATTAATCATACTATTCTAATTACAACATATTAGAAACTCTAGGGAAAAAACAACAATGTGTTGTGTTTAATATGCAGATTATGCCATAACAGAAAGTATATCACTTCTGAATTTTTTTCTGGAATTTTTTGGTATTTTCTGGAATTTAAATAATTAATAAACACACATAAAATCATAAATAAACATTCCAGAATCTGGGAAAATGCAACAACCATACCAGTAAATATTAAACCATTACAGTGGTCTATAGTAAAAATTTCAGCTCCAGAAACTTAATCATGCAACACCAGATGCAGATGGATTTTAAAGCAAAAATAATAAATTATTATTTCAGGAAAAATATTTTTTATTTTCATAAAATTTTGAAAATTTTATAGAAGATAGAAAATTTAATTTTGAGTTTAACAGTACCAACCACGCTTAAAACAAAGTTATAACGAATTACTTATAATCATTTAACGTGATTCATAATTAAAAAAAAAAATAGTGCCTTAGCACCCAGCAGCCAAGCCAGCAAAGCCGGCGCAGAAAACGACGCAACTCGGCTCGGCTCGGCTCGGCGCATCGCGCGCGTGATAGCGCGGCTGATGCGCGTGTGATTGCGCAGACAACGCACGCGTGGTAGCGCGTGAGAAGTGCCCCTGGCGCGTGGTAGCGCGTGGCCGCCGTTGATGGCGTCATCTGGCGCGTGCAGCTCACGTGCCGCCTTTCGGGGTGTTTTTTGGTCTAATTTTGGTACTGTCGGACTTCATTTTCCAAAATAAAAACATTTGTGGTCTAAAAAATAACGTTTAATGAACATAAATTATGAGGTGTATTACACACTCTCTCTAATAAGAGTGGAAGTACAGAAACCTGCACTTCTTCTTCCTCCTTAAGTCATCAAGAAATAAAAAACGAACCCAAATTAGGGTTTGATGTATCTCATCAAACGTAAATCTAAATCTAACAAATAATATATGGTTTCGAAGGTCTCGAAATAAGGATTCTAAATATGTAAGATTTGCAAACTGAAATTAAAGCATGTAAAACCATCATGCATGTAAAGTTTTGAAAAAATATTAATTTTCATGCATATATCGTGTATATATTTATATAAAATTATACACATATTTTAATGCATAAAATAAGCACGAAAATACCTATTAATGCTCTGATACCAATGTAAATCAAGTATAACGCAGCGGGTAAAATTATTAAGATCATACCTTAGGTTATAGAACTTGAAGCGAAGAATCTTGCGGGTAAATCACGTGCTTCAAAAATGCGAACAACGAACACCCAGCAGTGGAGTGATACCACAATATGAGTATCACCCACACAAGTTACAGTGCAAAAAGCTTGATCGCTGTTTTTTTTAATGGGAGAGAGTCAGTATGAGAAAAAACATACGTTGTTTCATTCATACCATATCCCATATATCGTATCAGATATATATCTATCCATATCAGTTGATATGATAGATATAGATATCATGAGTGGGTTATCCAAATAAGTTTTGAATTCAAATTCAAACTTACATGGATAAGGTTCAAAAGGGTCATGCCACATGGGTGCCCAATTTCTAACAATCTTGTCCATCTCTGCCTGGTTATTTAGTTTCCAAAATCAGATTTTGAATTTCAATTCGTATATTTTTATTTTTAGCGAATTTTTAAAAATATTTTGGTCAATTTTTTTAAATCCTTCAAATGCATGTTATGTACTCAAAAAGTAAAATAAAAATAAAAATTGACCAAAATATTAAAAAAAATTCACTAAAAATAAAAAATATTCACTAAAAAATTCATAATTTGATTTAAAAAACTAGATAACCAAATTGAGGAAAGTGTCATTCTCACCATCATGGATGCGAATTATTCATTAACTACTAAAACAATTGGGGTAATGACATTTGGATAACTAATGTTTGGATGCTTTTAGTAAAATTTTTAGTGAGTTTTAGTACATGTATGGTTTGTCATTAAGATGGACAACATACTAAAATATTTAGAATTTTAATGTATTTTTTTTAATTTTATATTTTCACAATTTTTTTTTTTTTTTATATATACTTTTCATCGAGGGTGGGTGCCTATTAGCATTTTCCAATTTACAAATAAAATTGGACAATTCTAATCTACCAACACATATCAAGAAGTTTAACATTCAGCACAACAAAAAAATCCATAATGGATTGAAATATAAAGAATTTCTATAGTAGGAACACAAATAGTCAAATTTTGCATTTGATAAAAATTAACTCTATTAGAAAGTTAGTTAAAAGTTAATTTTTTAATTTTTTTTAATTTTAAAAAAATATATAAAAAAATAAAGAAGTAATGTGATCCAAAATATGTTAAAAATTAAAAATTAACTTTTAACTAAGTTCCCAAATTAGACCTAAACTTTTAGTATTTTTTTTTATAAAAACGCTAGATTGCATTTGTATGGGTGATTGACTTTTCACTTTAAAATAAAATATTTATTAAGATTATTCTTATTTAAAAAATATAATTATCATATCATTGTAGATTAATTTTTATTTTTATTTTTTGCAGAAGTGATTCAATGACCGAATTGAAATATCATCATGCACGTCACCAAAGCATTGATTTAAAAACCTCGTGTTAATAATCAAATAGTGTCCAATTGAAAAACCTCATCTTTTCTATTATATGAATGTAATGGAAATGTTCATTTCTGAGCAATGGTAATGAAAATGTCATGGCTGAAAAATCTAAAATTTTTGAAATATTGATTTATGATTATATTTTAATTTAAAATAATAAATAACAAACTCAATCAAACAATCAAGACAAATTAATATAATAATTTAACGTGAAAAAAATCATAATTGAAGTGCCTCCAATTATGATAAAAAATCACGAGACAGTCACAAAACAGTTAACTAAGAAGATAAAAATGAATTACACAAGAGTACTCTCAATTACCCAGCGAATCCACACCCGAATTGAACGAAACCCGATATACCTCTTCCACCACTGTCTTCACCTTGTGGAATTGTCTTGCCCAACATTAAATCTACAACGCTGATGTCGAATTCATGACGATAAGTCACTCTAGAATCCACCAAAACTTCAAACCCAAATTCTTTAGAATTCACCAAAAAACAACTTTCTTTTTTGTGAACGTAATTGTTGGCTTTTTGGCTTTCGAAGGTTAGTATTGTAATTTTAAGTGTGCCAGTAAGGATCAATCAGTCCTTACAGAAGATTAATTGCCAACCAATTATCAGACGATTGTGTTTTAGTTCTTTCAGCCTTAATGAAGAGGACTTTTACTGGTGGCTTGTTTAGGAGAATTTAGTAAACAATAATTAAGTGAAGAATAATTGCAGCATTCTATTAAGTAAAAATGAAAAACTTACAATGATCTGACCTAGCCTTGTAGAGGTTTACAGCAACAAGCTATTTGAAACTACTCTTATGAATGAAGTGCAATACAGGAATTTGAAGTATAGAAATGTAAAGAACTGTAAACACTGGAAGGAAAATAAAGTAGATAAAATTGGTTTTTTGATCTGAGTCTGGGTCTCTTTTCTGGAGCCTTTTCTGCTATTTATGTTTCTCAATGATAACCGTCGAAATGGGCTCCTAACCGTCGAAATATCCTTCCATGATCGTTGATCATGCTCTTTCACAGTCAGCTCCACTACGCCATGTTTGAAGTTAGGCTTCCCTCCTGATTTTGAATTTGAACCTTGTGAGTAACTGTTAGGCCATGTCACCTTATATCCCTCGATCATTCCAGTGCTACGCAGACCCATTATTACCAGTATGGGTTGACACGTGTCTGACTATGGTTGGCAATCTATATTACCTTCCCAAATTGCCCTTTTCATGCCACGTGTTGAATTGTGATTGGCTTATACAATTTATACAACCAACATTACCCCCTGCACTAATATACTCAATACTTGATGATATTAGTAGATCAAAACATTTCACCCACGTCCTAGGACGTGCATGGGTTTCACATCTTCTTAGAACTGCAACCGATTGCATTAAATTCTTGAGTATTTCCCACTATATGAGTATTCGAAAAGACTGATATAGCTCGCATGGCCAAACAAGCTTTCTTTGACATAGATCGAGCATACGAGGAGTTGTTAGATAAGGATGTTCACCCTCGAAAGAATTTTCATACATTTATTAGCCACACCTATCTATTTCCATATATTCAAGTCATGGAAGCTTTTGCAAACTATTAACCTTTGGATTACGAACCTATTGTTCATAATTCTTTAGCCCAAAACTTTGTAAACATGGATATTGGAAGCTCTTCTTCTAATCCAAAACCTTCTACGTGGGATGAGGTTGTAGTTTCTTCTTTTTCTTCTTCTAAGGCTTCTGGCTGGGGAAGCTGGCCAGAACCTGAGGAAAGCTGAGAGAGCAAATTAATCATCACTTCGCCGAATTCGCTGATCCTCTATCTTTCTCTCATTTCGCTCAGAGCTTGGTGGTTTACCCATATGTATTCATTGATCGCCGACGAGTTTGAAAGACAACTTACTTATAGCATGGTACACATCCTCCATGCCTGCGAAGATAGTGCAAGCTACTCGTCGTCCAGCGGAAGCACAAGGGTACAACCCGTCATTCTTAACCCAGAGGGCAAAATTTTGCTCTTCTGACTGGCTTGACTGCGTAAACAACCCTCAGTTCCCTTCTTCTTTTGAGATGGGTCCTCATGCACCTCATTTTCCACAAAACCCTCATTGGATGGAAGAACTGAGACTTACTCTCTTTGAGAATCAGTTTCTTCTTCTTATGAACCTCCAGCTTCCCCCACTATCTTTGAGCGATATCAAGCTCAACTTCTACTTACGGCCTTTTCTCACTTGCCCTTCAATATTCTTGAGGGTGATGTTCCTCTTAAAAACTTTCGATGGGCTTGTGACGTTATGACTCGGGATCATGTCCTCAACCTCATTGCCCAAGCAGAGCTTCAGATGTTTTTGGATCAACTTCCACTGCTTCTTCATTGGCACCAAACTTTTTTGGTTATCACTCAATCTTTGGACAAAATCTCAGCCCGTCGAATCCACACCCAGTATGAACCAGAGAACCTTATCGACGAATATAATGATTTCAAGAATAAAGATTCTGCATATTGAGATGACTTGGATATGGATGAGATGGAACAAGGATTGAAAGAAACAGAGTTCGAAATAAAAGCCGAACAACTTTTTTATCAAATAAGAGCATATCAGCTTCAACAACCTAGCTTGGAGAAGATAGAAGACAGAATAAAAAAGGAATAGAAATTCATTGACTATAATTGGAACAAATTCCATGACCTTGTCATTTTCTCTATTCCTTATTTTTATGAAATTGAATATGTAGCCAAAAAGGCTTTCTGATGTAATTACTTTCATCTTAATAAAGCTAGGCTTTCTTTTCTTTATTCGGCATGGTCTGATTTTATTCTATTTATCCAAAACAAACAAAATTAGAGCTTTGAATTTACCAATTTTGTCATTCAAAGCTTGATTTGAGCATATCCAATGGAATACTGGAGACCTAATTTGAACTTCCCCAACATATGGAGTGTAATTGACAACCTTTGCCTTAGGTCTTCTTTTTCCAATCATATGGTTAACACAATCAACAGTTTCAAATCAACTATTTGTGTTTCGAACAAACAGTCTACATTTTCCAAAGTACGGAAACTTCCCTTAAGGATTGCACTGTTTTATTCTTAAAAAGTGATTCCTTTGTGTTCTTCACTGCTTAAACAAATATTGGTTTTATGTCACTTTGAAGTCTAGAACAAACAAATTCTAACTGCAGAGTATTTCAAATTTTACTTCGAAGGATTTTACTTTCAACAAGAAACCTAAAAGCAAGTCTTTAATCATCTTGAAGTAAATAAATACCTGAGCACTCTTGTACTCTTAGGTGTGAAATGTGCTTCGAAGTCAATTTCCTGCTTTCGAAGCTCTAGTTGAATGTTTGTCACCTGATTTTGGAGCTAAAGCTTCGCTTCGAAGCCAAATATTGGATTTCGAAGCCAATATAAGTATTTGAGATACGTTTCCCTCCCAAATTATCAACATTGAGAGAAGCTTTTCGCATTCGTACCTTCAGTACTTCTTTATGAATTCTACCCATTTAAAATGATTGGGTTTTTTTTTTTTTTTTTTTTTCGGGTGAAAACTATTGGATATTTTTCGAACAGAAAGGTTTAAAAACCCTTTTATTTCGTGCTTCTAATTCACTTGTTAGCTCAACACACAAACCCTTTTTCTCTATTGATTTCTCCTTTCCCTTACCCTCTTTCTTAATTTCGTCTTCTGAAAAACTCCTGTCAATGGCTTCTTCCTCCTTAAAAATACCAGTCATGGAGTGTGCGAGTCCATCCGTAACCTTAAAAAGGATCATTGCTGAAGAGTGTAAGAAATACAAGGCCGGTGAGAAAAATGCTATTGATGGGCGCATCTTCATTCCCCGTTGCCATGAACAACAAGAATACGTGCTTGGGCCTATTTTTAAAGAGGTCCCCACAGAGCTTCCAGCTCTGTATCTGCGTCTGGAGGATCATTGCCTCATTTATGAAGGCGACCTTGATTAGGGAAGCTGGAGGATGAACTGACCCTATTGCTGCTGGCCCACGGTAAGGCCAGAATGAGAGGAATGGTATGATCGGGTCGTCCCTGCTAGGACACTGGATCTTCAGGAGCTTTGCCTCTTCGACGCCCTTCAATTGTCCAGGTTCACTATTTCAGAGGACCCATTTTTAATACTTGCTGCTCTTTGTTTTTGGAATTCTACTTTCAATTTCTTCCAATTTAGATGTGGGATGATGGCTCCTACTGTCCTGGACATCTGTCATCTGTTAGGATTATCCCTTATTGGCACTCCCATTGGTCCAGACTACCTGACCTCAAAACCCCTTTTTCTCTCTCCCCTCTGAACTCATCCTATAGTGACTTTGTCAAGGTTGAGAACAAAAGAAAAGGCCCTGTGACTGATAGAGAATTCTTTTCTTTTTATTGTATTGGCTTTGCAAATTCCTCTTCTGTACTTTTTCTCAGAAGATCATGCCTGAGTTTGCTTCTCTTGCCAAGGCCTTTGTTTTGCATAAAAAGGTGGCCTTAGCTCCATATGTTTTGGGTCATATCTATAGAGCTTGTTCTCTCTTTTGTGAAAAACCTATAGATGCCAATCAAGGAGGCCCATTTTGGATACTCTAACTCTAGCTTTTTGTATGCTTCACTGATTTGTAGTCAAAATGTTTAAAGTTTTTAATGCCAAATCCTACCACTCATGGTATGAAGGTAGCCAATGTTTCACTTTATCCTTCCAACTTTGCCTTCTACTTTTCTTTCTTTCACCAACTCCCAACTTCCCCTTCTTTCACCAACTTTGCCTTCCAACTTTGACCTCAAAACCCCTTTTTCTCTCTCCCCTCTGAACTCATCCTATAGTGACTTTGTCAAGATTGAGAACAAAAGAAAAGGCCCTGTGACTGATAGAGAATTCTTTTCTTTTCTATTGTATTGGCTTTGCAAATTCCTCTTCTGTACTTTTTCTCAGAAGATCATGCCTGAGTTTGCTTCTCTTGCCAAGGCCTTTGTTTTGCATAAAAAGGTGGCCTTAGCTCCATATGTTTTGGGTCATGTATATAGAGCTTGTTCTCTCTTTTGTGAAAAACCTATGGGTGCCAATCAAAGAGGCCCGTTTTGGATACTCCAACTCTAGTTTTTTGTATGCTTCACTGATTTGCAGTCAAAATGTTTAAAGTTTTTAATGCCAAATCCTACCACTCATAGTATGAAGTTAGCCAATGTTTCACTTTATCCTTCCAACTTTGCCTTCTACTTTTCTTTCTTTCACCAACTCCCAGCTTCCTCTTCTTCTCACACCTTCTGCCCCTTCGAAGCTACCAATATTGGCCCAGCCTGGTTGAGGACCTTTTTGAGTGATAGGTCCTATTCTAGGTCTCAGTACAAAAACATGTCGGCTTCTATTTTGATCCCAAGGGAATTATTCATTGGCACTATGAACCCCATAGCTTATAAGTGCATCTCTGAGCCCTATTGCCCTGCCCAATTTGCTGGGCAATTTGGACTCTCACAAGGGGTCCCTATCCCTATCTGCAGTCAGTCCAATTTAAACCTTGCCAACAGGGATTTGAAGGTTCTAAAATCCAGATTAGAAGAAGCAACTTCCAAATTTATCCAAGATCTAATTGATTTTGAGTACTTACCCTTCATACCTTAAAGCAATACATTGAAAAAGTATCAGAACTGGTGGATGGCCAATATAGAGGTGCACTTGGCCATTTCTCCCCAAGATCTATTAATGGTACTAGACGTGCCTCAAATCAAGTCTAAAGGGATTGGAGTTGTTATTCCTCCATTGCTCATGCTATCCCAGTTTCTACCCCTGCTACTACAAAGTCTGCTTCTGTTGCCTCACCTCTTCCTAGAGTTACTCGAGCTGCTTCAAAAAAAAGTATGCACTGCTGCTTCTTTTCTTTTCTTTTTTTTATGATACTTTTGCTTTTTACTTATAGCTCCTTTGTTGGTGCAGGTGGCATAGGCGCCTCACAGGGAGACTCTCCTCAAAGAGCTCAAGCTTTAAATCTCCTTAAGAGCAAGTAGAAGCAACAAAGGAAAATAAAGCTCTTGCTTGATCCTGAAGAAAAGATACCTGAGGCTCACGTGAAGGAAGAGGAAACAGAAAAAGAGCAAGAGACACCATTAAAAAGAAAGAAGAAAATGACCGTCTCTCTCTGATTTCACTGGGGACCCCATTCACGAAGCATCTGTTAAAGCAGTGAAAGCGGAACACTCTAAAGAAATCATTGTGTTCTAGAGAGCTGAGAAGAGGAGACAACAACAAATGCTTATGGATGATGCTGCTGCTAATGAACTCCAAAAAGAAACTGCAAGGAAACAACAAACTACTGAACATTATACCCTTCGTAGCTCTCCAACCATTGCTACCACTTCTGAAACTAGTAATTTCCTTTCTTAAGTTCTTGATACTGACTCCAATTTCTTTTCTCAAGTTCTTAATACTGAAACTTAACATTGCTTCGTATTTCTTCTTTTGCAGCAACAACTACTCTGCCTTCTCCTTCAATAAGGACTTCTTCAGTTTCATCTGAAGTTGAAAGACTATCAGAAGGAATGCCTCAAAGTGTAGAGCCCATTCAGGTAATACTCTCACTCCTTGGTTCTAGACTTTTCATACCCTTTTTGAGGCAAAGCATTCCAGTATCCTTATCCTTTGGCTTAACTCCATACCTTCCTCTTCTATCCTTTAACTTAGCCCAATTTATTCTCCCTTCAAACCTTGCTGCTCCTTTCCCTCCTAAGGAAATCTCAGTTATTACTTCATCTCCAGTGATAGCTGATTCTCTTAGAGAAGACACTGGTAGCTCACCAGTTCCTTGTCCACTATCCCTATCTAGCTCCAGTCTCTCTTCTCTTGACCTATTGGTAGCCAGGACTATGGAAACTGCTAGGGATACTTCAGCTTCCTTTCCTATCCCTATGCAGCCATCTTTCCCTTCTACCAGAGCCCTTTTTGCACCAACCATGTCAACGGAAGAGGTGGACATTTTCGAAGCTAGACTAGCTAGCCTTTTTAACATGCCTTCTACCATTCCAATAGCTAGCAATGAAACTGAGCCATTGGTTCTGGATGATTCTCTCTTGGAAATTTTTGAGGGCTCTTTCACCATTAGTAGGACTTCCTCGCCTTCACTGGATTTGGATAGCTGTTTGGAGTTGCTGACATTGTTCTCGAGGATCTCCTTTGAAGCCTTGCAAAGGCCTATTATTAAGAATGGTTTCCTCCAGTGCTGCAAGGTTATTGAGCAATCCAGCATGGCTATTTCAAGTCATTTATCTTAGGCAACAACTACCATTGACTTTTATATCAACATCTGCCATGTTACCAAAGCTATAGAGGAGAAATTGTTGAGAGACCAGAAATTTGTTTTCCAGATCCATGTTGAAGTGCTTGAATTGAAAGAACACCATTTCTCTATCTCCCAATTTCGAGCCCAACTTTTGGAGAAGAAAGCTCAACTAGAAGAAGAGTTATCAGCAGTCAACCTGGCTTTGGATCGAACTGCCACCAAGCTGCAAATCACCAACCAAGGACTGGCTGATTGGAAGCAGAAGATGACTACGGCCATTCAGTTATTCCCATCTTTTAAGACTAAAGAGTCAATTGTAAAGGAACAACTGAAACATTATACTGACTTTTGGGCTAATCTATGTTTGTATGTATTCAACTCCTTATGAAATAAAATCTTTATTTATTATTTGAGTGTTTTCATGCTTCTTTTGTTTAGTACTTACTATACTCCTTGTGTTTCCCACACAGTTGGATAATAAGGCTTCAAATACATGCCATTAATTTTCTTAAGGTGTATATATCCATTCAAATTCCTCAAATGATATGCTCCCCAAGGCAATACTCTATGAACTTGATATGGTCCTTCCTAATTAGGTGACCATTTGCCAAACTTATGACTTTTAATCTCTATTGGGAGTATTGTCTTCCATACCAAATCACCTTCATCAAAGCTAATGTGCTTGACTTTCTTATTATAGTTTTTGGCTGCTTTCTTCTTTTGGAAAGAATGCTATATAATGCCAAAATTCTAGCTTCATCCACATTCTCTAATTCTAAGCACATACTTTGATGGTACTGCTCAGGAACTAACTGATCCTGGCATCTCACCCTTATGGACTTGATGTTAATTTCTACAGGTAACACTGCATCATGCCCATATACTAAGGCATAAGGATTAACTCCTATACTTGATCTTGGAGAAGTCCTATAAGCCCATAATACATCCAACAGTAAGTTATGTCAATCCTTGGGATTGTCTTCTACAACTTTCTGTATTCCTTTTTCAAAGATTTATTGGATGATTCTGCCTGACTATTTGCTTGTGCATAATAGGGGGTAGAATTAACAAGGTTAATTCCAAACTCTGCCACAAAAGACTTTACTATCTTCCCATCAAATACAGTCTCATTATCAACAGTTATGGTCTGTGGGATGCCAAATCTGTGGATCAGATCTTTAATGAATCCAATAACTTTAGTCTGGTCTACAGCTTTATATGGTTTAGCTTCAACCCACTTAGTGAAGTAATCTGTAGCCATTAAGATGAAATAATGATGCTTCGAAGAGGGTGGATGTATTTTTCCTATCATATCCATAGCCCATCCTCTAAACGGCCAAGGCTTCACAACCGCATGCAAATCAATTATTGGTACATGTCTTATCGTGCCATACTTTTGGCATGTCTGGCAACCTCTAGCATACTCTATATAATCTTTAAGGATGGTTGGCCAATAGTAGGAATGTCTTCGAAGCAGCCATCTCATCTTCACACCAGGCTGATGAGCACCACAGATGCCTTCACGAACCTCAGCCATGGCTGTCAATGCCTCCTTTGGCCCTAAACATTCCAATAATAACTCATCTGCTCCCCTTTTGTAAAGAACATTACCATACACTATGTATTGCATAGATTGTAATTTGATTTTTCTGCTGGCTTTCGAAGATGGGCTAGTCAGGTACCGCATTATTGGATACCTCCAATCTTGTTCTTGCAAGTTATTATGATTGACTTCTAACACCACATTTCTTTTAGTTAAGGGTGGTACTACTTTTTGATATCTTGCTTAGCTTATGTTCATTTGAGTGTTATCCCTTCTCCTGAAATTCAAAACTTTCTGAGCCACATCATTGGCTTTGTTATTCATGAATCTTAGGACAAAAGTCACATTTGCTATCTGGAATTGAGAAGGCAAATGTAATGCAACAACATAGTATGGCAACATGCTTGCACTTTGACATTTGAAAATTCCTTTCACTTGATTAACCATCAATTGAGAATCCCCAAATACATCAACTGCATGAGCTTGTAATCTAATAAGTATTTCCAGTCCCATTATTAAAGCTTCATATTCAGCTTGATTATCGGAACAAGTAATTTCATCCACTCTGAAACCATGTGTGGTTTCTACCCTCTGTGGTGACTTAATCACCACACCAATTCTAGTTAGACCGTTGGTTTTTGATCCATCAAACCACATTTGCCATGGTTAAATATTAACCATACCAAGATCCATTATCTTTTGACTTTCTGTCTGACATGGATGATCTGCCAAGAAATTAGCTAAAACTTGTCCTTTTACTGCTTTTTGGAAGACATATTCTAGATGAAATTAGGAGAACTCTGTACTGAAATCAATGAAATTGAAGGTTGTGGGTACTGAAAATTTTCCGTTTGGTCCAAAAATGGTCTAAGTTGTAAAAAGATTAATTTGAGCAAAATCAACTTTTATTAAAACTTTTCAAAACCATTTTCGATATGGATCAAAACTGGACACGCCTGAGATCTATCCTCGAGATGCCCAACCCCGGATCCCAACAACTAGAAAGTTGCCCCTAGTCTGAATAGCGCTGCACTAGAGAGATCACAACTGAGCTCTTGAATGCAGAATAGATAAAGATGACCAACATGATCACACGAACAAAGTTGATTAGGAAGTGTTTATGGCTGGACTTCAGAATGAAGTTGCCTACGTATCCCAAAGATGGAAATCAAGCCTTACGTAGTTTGGTTCAGGTTCACTCGTGTATTAACACTCTCCTTTTGCGCTCTAACTTTTGCCAAGGTCGCCCTTTCTGGATTTTCAACCTTGCGAGCTCAGTTTTTATTATTTCAAATTTTTCATGATCTAATTTTTGCCTAGGTCGCCCTTTCGGATTTTCGGCCTAGCGAGCCTCTCAGGATATTATTTCTTCAACTTGTCCATGTTGATCGGTTGGGAAAACTCAAGGCCATCTAAATCCATCAAAATGACAGCTCCATCCGACCAGATAGACTTGATGATGTAGGGACCAGTCCAATCTAGGGTCATGGATGGGAGCCCGGTTGTCTTTCAGCACCAAGTCCCCTTCTTTCAGATTCGTGGACTTAACCTTCTTGTTGAAAGCTCTAGAAATTCTTCGTTGATAACCTTGGACGTGATATAGGGCTTTCAGCCTTCTCTCATCAAATAGCATGAGTTCTTCGAATCTGTTCTGCTGCCAATCTGCCTCAGCAATTTGGCACTCAGCCATGCAATGACGGAACCTCAACTTCAATAGGCAGAACAGCCTACATCCCATAGACCAAGGAATACGGAGTTACCCCAGTAGAAGTTCGAATTGATGTCTGGTAGCCCCAAACAGCAAATGGCAGCTTATCTGGCCAGTCCATGTAGGTTTCCACCACCTTCTACAGAATATGTTTGATGTTCTTATTGGCGGCCTCAACTGCTCCGTTGGTTTGCGGCCGATATGTAGATGACTTATGAAAAGCCACGTTGTATTTCTCCAACAAGTCGATCACCTCCTTCTTGAAGTAGGAACCATTATCCAAAATAATCTCATTCGGGACTCCATAGTGACAGATGATGTTGTTCCTGATGAACTTAGCAACATGCGACGCCTTCAACACCGCGTAAGATTGGGCCTCAACCCACTTCGTAAAGTAGTCTATCGCTACCAGAATATACTCATGCCCGTTGGACCCCTTCAAAGTGATTGCTCCAATCACATCGATCCTTCAGACTGAAAATGGCCATGGCGAAGTCATGTTATACAGCTTTGACGGCGGAATGTTCATGCGATTTGCATGGATCTGGCATTTGTGGCATCGCTAAACAAAACCAATAAAATCTTCCCCCATGGTTGACCAGTAATAACATTGTCTAAGGATCTTTCGGGGTAGCATCACCCCATTTATGTGTGCTCCGCACTCTCCTCCGTGGATGGCCTCCATCAGGCACTTGGACTCTTCAGCATTAACACACAGTTTGTGCATCCCCAGATGACCCCTCTTGTACAGTTCACCCCCGCAGACAATGAACTGAGTAGCCATTCTTCGAATTGATCTCTTATCTTTGGCATTTGCCCCTGGTGGATAAGCCTCCTTTTCCAAGCAATTCCAGATATCGTAATACCAGGGGTTCTGATCTTGTACCTTATCTATGACAGCAATCAGTTCGTAGGCCGACATGAATTTCTGTTCAATGATGATTGGACGCATCTGGACTCCAAAAAGGATGTCTATCATAGAAGATAGAGTTGCTAATGAATCAGCGAACCTGTTGTTCTCTCTTAACAGATGAGCGAAGTTCAGTTTTTAAAACCGAGGAATCAGGACATCCAAGGTCTGGTGATAGATTCTCATCTTTTATTCTTTAACTTTCCAATCTCCTTTAGCTTGAGATACAACAAGGTTCGAGTCCCCGATGACATCCAACCGTTTTGCCCTTAGTTCCAGGGCGGCTTCCAGTCCAACAATACATGCCTCATACTCTGTCTCATTGTTCGATACTTTGAACCGGAGTTTGAATGCTAAAGGTATGTAGGAATTGTCGGGTGCTATCAGCAACACCCCTATCCCATACCCGTATTGGTTTGATGCTCCGTCAAAGTACATAGTCCAAGTTTCTTCTTCAACATGTAGAATGGCCTCATCTGGGAACAGATATTCTACTGCTTCATCCCCGTCCACTGGGTGATCGGCTAGGAACTCCGCTACCGCTCTCCCTTTCACTGACTTGCGCATCATGTACTTCAGATCAAATTCGGAGAGAAGAAGTAACCAACAAGCTAGCCTACCCGTAAGTGCTGGTTTCTCGAAGAGATATTTGATGGGATCTAATCTCGAAACCAGTATTACAGAGTGAGCTAACAGGTAGTGCCTCAACTTCCTGGTAGCCCATACCAAGGCCAGACAAGCCTTCTCCAATAGAGTGTAACGGGTTTCATATTCCAGCATTTTCTTGCTCAGGTAATAGATAGCCTTCTCCACTTTGTCCTCAGACTCCTCTGCAAGCATGCAGCCCATTGTCGTTTCGGTCACTGATAAATACAATATCAACGGTTTCCCCGGCTCTGGCGGTGACAACACGGGTGGGTTCTGTAGATACTACTTGATCTGCTCAAAAGCAACTTGGCATCGATCATCTCATTGGAATTTTTTTCCTTTCTGCAGGAGACCAAACAGTGGTTCACAAGTCAAGGTTAATTTTGCAATAAACCATCTTATGAATTGCACTTTACCCAGAAAGCCTCACACCTCCTTTTCAGTCCTTGGTGGTGGCATTTCTAAGATGGCCTTAATCTTGGAAGGGTCGACCTCAATGCCCCTTTGTGTGATCAAGAACCCCAGCATTTTTCTTGCTGTAACACCGAAAGTACATTTCTGAGGATTCAGCTGCAATCGGTATTCTCTGATCCATTAGAAAAATTTCTGTAAGGCGGTGTAGTGGCCCTCTCTTTCCTTGGACTTGACAATCATGTCGTCCACGTACACCTCAACCTCTTTGTGGATCATATCATGTAAGATTGTGGTCGCGACCTGCTAATATGTAGCCCCAGCATTCTTCAAACCAAACGGCATCACCCTATAACAGTAAGTTCCCCACGAGGTAGTGAAAGCAGTCTTCTTCCTGTCTTCGGGTGCCATCAAAATCTGATTGTAGCCTGAAAACCCATCCATGAACGAGAGCAGCGCATGCCCAACAGTGAAATCCACTAATTTGTCAATATGCGGTAGAGGAAAGTCGTCCTTCGGACTGGCTTTGTTTAGATCTCTGAAGTCCATACATACCCGAATTCTGCCGTCCTTCTTCGGCACCAGAACTATATTAGCCAGCCAAGTTGGATACTCAGATACTAACAGGAACCCTATGTCGATCTGCTTGGTGACCTCTTCTTTGATTTTCAGAGCCCAATCTGAGCGAATCCTTTGAAGCTTCTGCTTGACAGGTCGGGCCTCTGGGTCAAGAGGGATCCGGTGCTGTACAATCTCAGGATCGATTCCAAGCATGTCTTCGTAGGACCACGCGAAAACATCTTTGAAATCTTTTAACAAAGCGACCAAGCGTTCGCATTCTTCAGAAGACAACGTGGACCCGATCTGACCAGCCGCGGGTCCTTCTCAGTACCAACATTAATCGAGGTGATTTCATCAACCAACGGTTTTACAAACCTCTCCTGCTCTTGATCAATCAAACGTTTCAAAACCGGAGGAATTTCTTCATCGTCGTTTTCATCAAAATTTTGAAAGTCTTGATTAATGCAATAAACTAAAGGCACAAAAAAGTACTCAGAAGCCACAGCTATACAGTTCTCATTGATAACATCCAGTTCGTCTAATCCTTCGGCTATAACAGACAAAGGAAAAAGAAAAAGACGACCTGGACAGGACAGTGGCATCCGGGTTATCACCCTCAAGAATACCTGACTCTGACTCAGACGAACTAGAATTTGATTCCGACTCCACAAACTCTGTGGAATCAGATTCTAGTTCACTACCTGATCCAGAACTGCTCGATAAAAAGCCTTCCTTGTACTGCCAAACGAGGGAGGGTGCGATGGATGCATTGAGAATGCCAGAAGGTGGGCCCATAGCCGCTTGATCCCCGATCATGGAAACTGAGAAGTTATCCCCCAAGCACTCCGATACGATCTGAGGATTTGAGAGGAGACAAGTTAGCGCTACCCCCATCTCAAATTCTGTGCTCTCGGAATCTTCCTCCTTACACTGCTCAGCCTCAGCTGGTGGGTCTGTCTGCTCTTCAACAACTTCATCCCCTGGTAATTGCAAGTCAAAGAAGATCTCAAAACCTAGCAAGCGCCGCTTTTCTGAATTCAACCATGGCTTTGGAAAGCCGCAGAACGGGAAATCTTCCCCCTCCCAGACGAAGCGTCCATTCAGGGTCCCCTGGATAGGCCTGTGTACTAACTCATTGTGCTTCCCGACTTGTTTAGCTCTGGCTCTTCCAGCTATCTCTCTGCCTTTCCTTACCCAATCCTCCTTGGTAGGTGAGTAATCTAAGCCAAAGGTATATGGGTTATGCGGCACTTCAGTCAATGCTGCGACACCTTTCCGGCCACTCCGCCCCAATCCCATTTCGGGCATGTGTTGAAGCTTGTTTATAAGGTAGACAGATTGTGCACTGACGTATAGCCACTCATCAACGGCCAACATATCCTGTACAACTCGGGCCTTAGCTAGGGTGAATCCTGACAAAAATACATCCTCCGCACCGTGCTCAATCTCCAGAACTGGTGTAGAAACCTCTGGCGGCGGATGTATTGAAGAGTTCCCAAAAACAATTGCCATCCCTTTCCCGTAGGGGTACTTCAACATCTGGTGTAAGGTGGAAGAGACAGCCCTCACCTGGTGCAGCCACGGCCGCCCAAGAAGTAGACTGAAAGTGGCTGGAACATCCAAGACATGGAACTCAATGTCCTGTTGTCTCGGGCCAACCTGAGTTTTAATTTGTACGGTCCCCATCACCTCCCGGCTGGTATTATCATAGGCCCGTATCACCTGGGCTGGAGGCACAAAATCTGCGGGCTTCAACCCGATAGCATACGCCGTTCTTGACGGACATACATTGATTGTAGATCCTGTGTTGACCAGGACCACGAGTATCCATTTCTCTCTACACTCCACAGAGACATAGAGTGGCTTGTTATGATCAGACCCCTCAGGCGGTAGTTCTTTGTCTGCGAAGGTCAAGGTTGGGGAAGCTCCACCCGGGAAAACTAACCCCACTAACTGCTCGGGTGTTGTATCAATTGAAAGCTTGGCCCTGACCATGGCTGTAAGGACAGCCTATTTGTGAACCCTCGAGGCCATAAGCAATCCCCAGATGGAGATGTCTGCTTGAATTTTCTTTAGCTATTTCAGCACAACTTCCTCTTCTAGCAGTTTTTCTTTCTGCCTCTCTGCTTCTTTGTCCTTCCCGGACGCCTCTGGTTGGTCTAAGTGTGGGGGCTTGAAGTATCGCCCACTTCGGGTCATATGGTCGACCTCCTCAATATACCAGGTGTCATCTGGTTGGTTCTGCCCCCAGTTCTCGTTAGTGTGGGCAAGACATAAGTCGTCGTCTTCCCACCACATCCTATCGGCAACCGACAGACAGTTGTCCGGTTCCACTGTAGCTGTTCTCGTATTCTCAATACATTCTGCCCCCTCAAGTGCCTTGGCTTTTCTAGCCCTTTCATTGTTCTCGATCCTCTCTTACTCAAACCTCTTCAATGCAGCCTCCTGTTCAGTGTTTGCTGTACACAAACCGCCCAAGTCCCGAGCAAAATTCTTCGCACCGGTGCTCTCCGGCGATTCCTCCTGATTCTTAGCCATTCCGGCCACTGCAGATGTTCCCGTCTCTGACCGACCCTGTTCTGATTGAGGTACCTCAACAATATCTGGCTCGTTACTGAGCCACCCTGTGGCATCTGTTGCTCTGTTCGTATCATACCAACCAAGCTGCACATTCCCCAAGTCCTACTCATCAAAGAACTGTGGGTTGTTGATATCCTCCTCAAGGTTGGCTAGATCATCGAGCCATTGACTCGGGCCGTCCTCCCGGACCACATCAATCTCTGCCCAGTTGGCAACTCTACCCTCGCCTTAGCCTGATCTGTTGACACAATATAACCGCACGGGTTGTATGCTTCCTCAGTAAAGCTCCCAGATCTGTCAGGTTCTGAACCAACATTCTCATTCTCCTCTAAGGTCACCCCAGCTTTGTCTTCGACAGTCACCACCACTAGCTTGGGTAGGGTTAGGGAAGTGCTCATCATGCACAAGTCCGTGCTATCTGGGATGAACACCTCAGGCTTGGGTAGGTGGGTGGGAGTGATGTATATGGTGGGGTCGTACGGAACGGCCATGGTTTGAATCAGGTTTATCTGCCTGGGTGGAAGAGGGGGGTTGTTATGTGGTGGAAGGGGTTTGTGGTGACGTTTGGTTTGTCAGGAGGTGCAATCATCTTGTTGTCAATGAGATCTTGAATCTCATGACGTAATTTGAAGCAAAAGTCGGTGTCGTGACCTCGTTGCTGATGGAAGGCACAGTATTTAGTCGGGTCATGCTTTGGAGGGAGAAGATCCGGTAGAGGTCGTTGTTCTAACGGTTTGAGATGCCCTTTCCTGAGTAGAACCCCTAGAGCTTTAGAGAAAGGCATATAAAGTGGGGTAAAACCCTTTTGCCTCGGGGTGGATAGTTTGCTGGTTGCGAGCTGGTTCCAGATGTACCGGTGAAGGGTGTAGCTGTTTTGGGCGTGGTGGTGACCATGCCGACATCTGAAGTCCTTGCGGCTGCATTCGAACCGCGTGTAAATGCCCTCTTGGGCTATTACCTCTCCTGGTCGATCAGACCTTGCTTCATGGCATCCTCAATCTATACCCCAATCTCGTGCAAATCAGTAAAGGTGGGGAGGGGTAAGACAATCATTTTCTGCATCAGCTTGGGTTGAAGGTTGCGTACAACCATTCTTATCTGATCCTTCTCGAGTGGTCGAGTTGTCATCAGGGAGGCCTTGGCCTTCCATCGAGTGACAAAGTCAGAAAAGCCCTCCTTCGGCTCTTGCCTGGTCTCCTCAAGATCACCAGTTGTGACCTCGATTTGAGTGTTGTATGAATATTGGGCGACAAAGGCCTCGGCCATCTTCTCCCAACTCCTTTTCACGGAGTCCTCCAGTTTGGCGTACCAATTAGCGCAATACCCGATAGGGTCCGACCGAAGAGTGATAGTTTTTGCAATCTGGAGAGGCCCATTGGCCGTAGGATATTCGAGAACAACCGCAGATGTATCATAGGATCTCCAGAACCGTCGAAACGGTCTATATGTGGCATCTTGAACCGGTCCGGCAATGTCACTACTGAATCGGTGTAACCATCCTCTATGTCCGGAATGGAATTAACGCCTTGAGACCTCTTGAACAGCTTTTCTAGCTTGCTCACCTTCAGAGCGGTTGGATCAATCTCAAATTCGAACGGCGTGTCCACTAGATTAGCCGGTGCTTTAGACATCTGAGGTGGGATTGGCGGTGGAACTGGCCCTGTAGGAACGTCCGTATTTTCCTGGACGTTTGCTGTATCCTCGGGTGTCAGGACCCTAGGTGGGGGTGGGGGTGGATGCGAAGCAGATGGTCTGGCTTGTTGTGGTTGCTGCTGTTGTTGAAGCCTAGTAATCAGTTCTGCCTGTTGAGCCACAACCTCTGCCTGACAGACGGTGACTTCCACTTGGCGGGTAGCATCCCGCTGCATGGCTTGCATGGTCTTTTGGAGCTGACGCATCATGTCCTCCATACCAGCCATAAGGTGCTGATCTGACTGAACAAGTGTATCTCTCTTTGCGGTAGGAACGGAAACCTCAGCCCGACTACACACAGGTGGGGTGGATAATGACTGCTGAACCAATGATTGTTGTACTGATACTCCCTGCCTAACTGCCCTCCGTCTTGTAATCGGGGGTAATGAAAAAAACACTACTTGTCCGTCAACTAGATCCTCAGATCGGTGAAGCCTCCTTCCTCTAGTCCAGAGTGCTCGAGGGGTATCTGCCTTTTCGGAAGCAATGATGCAATATTACCTTGCAAAAAGATAAATAAATAAAAAAGAAACAACAATCAGAAAACGGACAGCATTTCGGCTTAGATGATGACAACACACAGTTGATAAATCGTAAGCTGGAAAAACTGCACTCAACACTGATCTCTGCCCCCAAATCACTGCCTCAAATCTGATACCCCCAAATACTAATGTCCTCAGACTGATACCCAGACTTGCAAACTGATCCATGCATTCTTATAGAGACACACTCTAAAAGCACATAGCAAGCAAGTGAGAGCCAAAACACCCCTATGGAGGGGTAGGGTTTCCTTGTCCTATCTTGTCAAAGCTAGGGTTTCACTACGCACGCATGCGGTTTCAAACAACCTACATTCGTGTAAGCAACCTGTCGTAGTTTGGAACTGTCTCTAAAGCTTCCAATATGCACTAGGTCGAATGGTCAAAAAGGGTGCCTCGGGAGAACCAAGGTTTGTGTTCCCATCGTGGCAGAGCCTGTAACGGGTCAGCCTTATGGCACGCTTTTTCAAGCAAGCCTCCGACAAACCGTTTAGGAATAACAGATGGCAAACATTGTGACTTAAGCGCACCGATGCAAATGTAATGCAATGAAACACATAAGTGTAGATAAAACAACATATCATGATGTTCGAGTCAAGTTCTCTAAGTCCCCAGCAGAGTCGCCAGAAACTGTAGCTTGACTTTTTCGTACCCCTCCTTTCAGAGAGCTCGAATTGGTCTTACAGTTCGGATTCTTGTCACGGTTCTGAATCTAATCTCACAAAGTGCAATGTAAGACTGATAAATCACCAAAGAGTCCAAATCCGGCAAATCGTTTTAGAAAATCGATTTTAATCAAAAAGCACCAAACATGGGCTGCTTTGCCAGATTTCAGAGTCGCCACCTAAATATTTTGTTTTGGAAAATTTAGGAAACCCTGACTCGTACCAAAGGCCACATGTCCGTCATCACCAAAGTTGCTTCGGCTCGGGAACTTAGGTACGAGAGGGGAAGGTCCTGAAATGAGCACCCCCGCTCGCCCGATCAAAGGATCGGCCTCTACTAAGCATGATATGTTTTTTTTGAAAACACATGTGTTCTTATTCCAGTTATTTAGCTAACTTTACTATGTGATGCGCACAGCATACAAGTATAGACTCAATCACAAGAATTGGAACAAAACAATTCAATGTTTGTTTTCGAAAATGATTTGAAAGTGCTACTCGCAAGTAGGCTAAAGCGCGGATTTGCCACCCTCAAGTGGGCTTAAAACATGATTTGCCACAACCAAGTGGGCTTAAAACATTCATTTTATTGAATTGTTCCAGTTCAAGCAATGAAGTCTTCATCCACAGGCATTCATGCAGTTATAGCAATTAAGCAAATAGCCTCATGACAAGCATGTTATCATGGCAGTCACTTACACACATGCAAGGATGCTAAAGTGAAAACACTTATAGTGTACTCCGAGCCAAAACAGAAAACTAGTTAGAAATCAATGCATGATCCTAGCTATGTTAAGATGCCTAATGCAACACATGCAAAATGCAACTAAGTAGGCTCGGCTACCTAATCATGACATATGAATGCAACACTTTGATACATGTATTCAAATAAGTATCGAAATACGATGCAGTTTGAATGATGCGCCGAGCCCGGTGCATGCAGTACAAATGAATGATGCAAACATGCAAGCATAAGGTATGCTAATTGAAATATGCCCTAATCTAACCACCGAAAGCTGATAAGTAAAAGAGAGAAAGACGTGGGGTTGGAAGACATTCACACACACACGCACACTTATTACAACATTTGCCCTCTCGACGGAGGGTTCGAATAAAAGAGAGCTAACTAACTACGCTAATTAAGCTAACTATTACAAACTAAACTAATTAACTATTCTAGTTAACTAATTACAACACAATTGAATAACTAGCTAATCTAAGCTAATTAGTTACAAACTGAATTAATTAATCAAACATTTAACTAATTAATTACAAAAATGACTAAGCTAACTAGCTAATTAGCTAAGTAATTTAAATGAACGGCCTCGAGAAGTGAGGGATGCATGCATGCTCGGTTGCTCTGCTTCCTCCCGAAAGTCCATTACTTTGCCACCAGTTGCCTCTGTTTGCATTCACCTTGATTCCTGAACACTGAACCAATCTCCAGGCTGTTTCTGCTCCAGAACTAGAACAACTTCTGACCACCTCTGAGCCTAAGAACTGTTGGCCACTTAAAGAGGCTGTAGGCTACTTAAAATGGCCGGTTGACCACTTCCTATGGCCGATCGGCTACTTTCTCTGGCCGGTCGGCCACTTGCTCCTGCACACTCCAAATTTGCTACAAACAGAGTACAACAGGGACAAAGCAAGGCATTTGCAGGATATGTATGTACAACCACCCTTCTTATCATTTCTCAAGCTCAAAGGAGTGTGGTACTCGACTCTCGGGCCACCAACCGAGCATCATAATGCACGATGGCCGAGAAGCCAAGTGTGTACAAGTCAATGAATGCACAAATAGACTCGATGAGCCTCCACCCTATCATACACGATCAAGGATGTCGGTGACTAAGAAATGAGGCATGTTTCATCACTTTGAATATGAAACGTCCCTCGTTTCTCGTGTTTGGATTAACGTCCGATCCAAACACATGCAATGCAACACAAACATGTTATCTTGGCATGTTTTACTTCGATTCATTTTGTTTACTTGTTTTAGATTACCGATAAGTCCTTTAACCAGTTAAGTCCAAAAGTGAGAAGTCCTCTTATGGGAAAGACGGACCAAGCCACAAGCCTCTTGAGCATGAAAGAAGCATCATGCCGTTGGTTAGTAGAACCCCTCAAGGGAAGGCTAAAACCATTAGGCATAAACGCCTCAATTTCGTGCTCAAACCAACAAAGGGCTTAAGACCACTTTCGAAAGTGATATAACAAATGAAAGATGGAATGCAATGGCACATATTCCAGCACTGAATTAGGATGCTAAATGACATCAAAGCATGATGCATGCAAGACATGCTTGGAGTCGAAAACATTGAAGCTAACAAAGAGCATAACACTAGAACCATGCAACACCATGCTCAAAGGACTAATCCAGCCCCAAACAAACCTCATGCATGCCAAAACAGTGGCTACAATGGGCTGAAATGATAGCATGAAAAGCAAGAAAACGCATGCTCAAATGATGGCTCGCAAGCGAGGCGCAAAGCTTAACCCTCAAGAGCACTTAAAGAATGATTCGAGTGGAAGCATGGAAAAGATATAAGCTCTGAAATTACATTCCAAATGATGCCATATCACACAAACATCACAAATGAGGCATGCTAGGGGTCTCAAAACACAAGACTAGTGAAGCTAACTATGCCATAACTATACAAAGCAAGCCCCAAGAGGCCAAGACCACTCAAAACAGTCCTAAAGCATGTCAAAACAATGCCTAAAACATGTTGGAGTGTAGCCAAAATAAGCTAGAATGATAAGCCAAATCACCAAGTACACTAGGTTAATGAGCATGATTGCACTACAAGTGCTAGAACCAAACAAGAGGTGACCCAAACAAACAAAATCAGAGTTAAAGCATGTTAAATAATGGCCAAAAACATGCTGGAGTGGAGCCAATACATGCTAGAATTATAGACTAAGACATGAAGCATGTTAGGCTAGCAAGTAGGATTACACTACAAGTGTATAAAGCATGCAAGAGGTGACCAAACCAACCAAAAATAGAGTTATTACATGCTAAAATAAGACCAAAAACATGTTAAGATGGAGCCCCAAAAGGGTAGAAAAACATGCCAAAGAGTGAGGCCATCAACACATGTAAACAAGGTACAAAGGGGGGGACCACCCCCACCTATTTTGGGTCCCAAAACCCACTTCCTACTACTAAAATTCCTCTGGAATTCAGTGGTTAAAAGGCCAAGAAAAGGTGATCTCAAAGGCTTTAAAACATGGCTCAAAGCAAAACAAAATAAGCCACAAAAGGGGGTAGACCACCCCTAACTCAAACAAGGCCTCAAACAATCATTTTTAACACTTAAAAACAAAGGTTTTTGTAGTTGAAAGCTAGGCCTAAGATAGCATGCAAAGGTGGCCAAACACTTGATCAAAATAAAGCTTAAATAGGGAAGACACTCACTCTTGAAGCACAACTTTAAAATCAGCCACTTCTGAGCCAAAACCAGTCTTTAAAAGTTCAAATGAGACCTCCAAGCACCTTAGGTTCAAGGTAGAGGTGTTTGAGCAAGAGTCCCTTTGCAAATGCACCAAGGATTCCCACTTTCAAGCCCTTTCAAGCACAAATATATATATATATATATAGAGAGAGAGAGAGAGAGAGAGAATTCTAGAGAGAGAGTAGAATTTTTTGCTCTAAAAAAAAATCTGAACCCTTAGAAGGGAGAGATAACTCCCCTTTTATAGAAATGCAAGCAAGAGCTTGCTTAAATTCCTCCCTACACGTGTAGGGAGGATGCATTCAGTGACCAACAACTTGCACAGCTGGCACCAAAAATATCTGCAAAAACAGAAAAATGGCCGTCGGCCGCTTTTACTAGCCTACCGGCCACTTCAAGTGGCCTATAGGAGGGAAAAGTGGCTGACAGGCCCTCCACTCCCTCCAGGCAAGGGTTAACAAGGTATGGTCCAAAAACAAACCAAAAGGAAGGGATCTAAGAGGCCTCGAGACAAGACGCTCTACCGAAAGCTCCGGAAACTCATAACGAGCACAAACATGCGCAATCACCGAATGCACAAACGATGACATCAAAGTCTTGAGGTCGGTCAAAAATGGGGTGTCTACACTTACAGCCAACTACCATGGCTTCCTTCTCTTGTTCCTGAACCTTTTGAACTATTGCTTTTAAGTCCAATGTTGTGAATTTGACTAAAGCTAAAGGTCTGGCTTCTTGGGTTTCATCTTCTTGCCTACAACCAGGCATTATTATTATCTTTGATGACGAATTCTTCATCAGCACTCTTCTGTACCAAGTGCTTCAGGTGTGTTACTTCCTTATCAACTGTCACTTCGGTTAAACCATCAGGTTTTCTCAATATACTGAGTGGTGTTACTCCTTTAGTATACAACTTGGCCTCCGCAAAATTAACATAAGCGACAAAGGGTTGAGGGTCTGCATTGATCTCCTCTGTCTCTCCATTGCACAAGGCCATCATTATCTTTTGATGTAGAGAGGAAGCCACACATTTGTTGATGTGAATCCAATCCCTACCAAGTAGAGCATTATACTTAGCATTGCTGTCAATAACAAAGAATGCCGTCATGCAATCTCTGGTTCCTACACTCTGGTTGATGGGCAAAATATCATGAGCCATCTGTTTATCTCTAGCAAAACCAGCAATGGTTGTGCTGGTTGGGATTAATCTGGGGTTCCTTTTTCCTAATTTCTTCAAAGAAGATTTTGGAAGCAAGTTCACCATTGCTCCATTATCCACCAATACTCTATTCATCTGTATCCCATCGAAAAAAGCCTTGATATACAAGGGCTTGATATACTGTGTCATGGATTTTGTAGGATACTCAAAAGGATATGAGAGATTAATACTCACCTCTTTCTCACTCTCGTCCTCGGTTTCCATTGATGTAGCCACTTCGGATTCATCTTGAACCATCATAACCTGTGAATTTTCACTAGAAACTGGAATAGGGTCAATTTCTTGACCTTCTTGGTTTCCATCTTCAGCCTGGAACTCCTGTAGTAGTATATGTACCATATTCACTGACACTGGAGGAAATGAGCAAAATTGGACCACTGGTTGTGCTTGCTTTTTTTCCAGGCCAACTTGTTCAATCACTTCAGAAACATCTTCCATGCTGCATTCTGGCACTTCAGTACTAGTGACTTCCTTCGAATGGTCTGTTCCTGCTGGTTTTTGGACCAAAAAATGTATGTTCAGCCATAAAGGCTTCAAACATCTCCTTCTCAACCATCAACCATCTCTTTCCTTTGGAGTAGGTCAACTTCTCCCTCTGTTTCACTGTCGCTTTCCATCAAAGCCTTTTCAAGACCTGCTAAGCTGGATCTTTCTTTGGCTTTCAGTTCAGAGTGAACTTTAGCCAACTGCTCTTTGCTGAAACTCCTTCTGTCCTGGGGAGTCGATTTTGGACTATGGTCTAACTTTGGACTTTCTCTTTCCTCTGTCTGGCCTTTTGGCTGGGCTAATAAAGAACTCTCTCCATTTTCTTTCAGATCCTTTTGGTACTGAGTGTACCTTCACTGGATCTTCCTCCTTTGGGACCTAGAAATTACTAGGACCATATTTGGTTCCTTTGTTTTTGGATGCTTTAGTAACACCCAATTATTTGGAGCCACCAAGGGAGGTTTACCCATCCTATCCTGGTCTCCAACATCACTTTTCTGAGTAGGCATTTCCTTAGGCTTGTTCTGCATGGCAAACCAATCTGGAACCCTAGGTATCCATGAACCCACTAGCTCAATTGTTGAACTGTCTCTCTCTGCTTTCGAAGCCAGTTTCGAAGCTGCCTGTGGAGGCCACTGCTTGGCCTTGACCTCCTGTCTTGGGCCTAATTCAGACCTTCCATGAGGGTGGCTATTTTCCATTTTGTGTGAGGCTGGTCTAGGAGGCCAATCTCTGGCTCTGATCCTATAACTTGAGCCCAATTTGGACCTCATCTCAGGATGATTGTCCTTCATCCTGTAGTAGTTGGGTGGTCTAAGCTCATGTAAAGGTCTCTTGCCATTAGAATGCACTCTAGTAACTGTTGGTCCAGCCAAGAATGGCTGCTGCCTGGGACCAGTTGGGTATGGCCTTTTGTTGTAGGCACTGGTTAGTTTAGGGTATCTCTGCACATCCTTGTAATACAGCTTATCCCATCAATTGGGAGCCCTTTCAACCATTTGTAACTTAACCTGTATCTGGGACACATCCTTTGTATGATAGTTGCCTCTAAAGAGTCATCATCCAGTGCCTCCTCACTAGAGTCTTCCCTTTGGTCTGCAAAGCCCTGCCCATTCGCTGGTGAACTTCTGGCATCTTTATTAACAGTAGTCTGACTGGAAACATACATCTGCACATCAACCTCTTCCAATTCCTTCAAGGATAAGTTCTGGAAGTCTGGCACAATAACATTGGCTGTAACTTTTCCAATTTCTAGGAATGGATTAGTGTCAATCCCCATAGCTTTCTCTATTTTAGCTGGGAATTTTAAACTCTCTTTTCGAATTTGTTCTTGGATCCTGTCCCGAAAAATAATACAGTTTTTAGTTGAGTAAGATCAAGAATTGTGCCATTTACAATACATTTTTCCTTTAAGTTCTTATGGAGAAGGGACTTTGACTCCTTTTGGTAACTTTAGGAAATTCGCTGCAAGCAAATGATCAAAAATGTCATCTGCCTTTATTAAGTCGAAAGAATATTTCCTACGAAGGTCTTTCTTTTTAAACTGCTGATCTATTGTAGTGTCTTTATGAATTAACACCTCACAGATTACAGGCTCTTTCCTTGCGATCTCTGTTGCATCAATCTCATAATTAGGATCCCTATAATAAGTCTTGTATGATGCATTACTTCGATCTTATTCTTCCTCAAGTAATGATTCATATCTAGACACCTTATAGGTTAATTCCACTAAGTCTCGAAACTCAGTTGAGTCAAACTTCTTTCGAAGCCTAAACTCTAGACCATTTTGAGCCAGACTCACAAATTCAAGCTGTGGTAGAATGATCCTACACTTGTTTCGTGCTCTTTTGAATCTGACAATAAATTGAACAGTCTTCTTATCAGGCCTTTGACTCAACCTTGTCAAATCTGCCATAGAAACTTCTGGTTCCGTTTGGAAGAATTGGGCATGAAATGCTTCCTCTATTTGTTGCCAAGTTTGAATAGAGCCAGGTGTAAAGTTAATATACCATACAAAAACTGTCCCAATTAGAGAATTTAGAAAAAGTTTTAACTTCATGTAATCATTATTGGTAAATTCACCACATTGGCCAACGAACCTAAAAATATGTTCTACTGTTGACTAGTTTCCATTCCCATAAAAAATAGCAAAGTCTGGTATTCTAGACCCTCTTAGGTATTCATGTACCCTATCCACCCATTCTGAGTATGGTTTTCTGTACACAGGAGTTTGAACCCCCCGAGCCACAGGTCCACACATTTCTCTAACAATATCAGCAATTTGGTCCCTAGGAACCATATTTTGTACTTGTTGGACCACCACTGGAGGAACAAACACAAGATTTGGTGGAATATCTTATGCCTGAGGTCCTTTGGTCCATAGGGAGGTATATTTGGGACTGGCTGTCCTGTGGTGCTGGCTGTTGTTGAGGGTATGGTTGACTTTTCTGAGCCTGTCCTGCGAAAGGACCTGCGAAAAGTGTTGTAATAGGAGGAACAGGTGTTGTTTCTCTTCCAGCTATAGAAAACCCTTCCAACCCCTCGGGTACGAATTCAAACAAAGGATTAGTGAGCCCTCTTATGCCAGGCATGGCTTTGAACATTGGCTTTAGAAACATCCTCATGCCATTTTCTTGTGTTGGCCCAGGTCTACCAATTTGCATGGCTTCACTGTTAAGTAATGAGGCATTTTGATTTACCATAGGCCTCGAAAGAGGCTCATACCAAGACTGAGGTGATGGTCTTTCATAATTTTGATTACTAGTTTGACCATTAGTATGTCCATTACTTTGCATAAGCTGTTTATCTCTAGCCAATCTTTGTTGAGGGACATTTGAAATTTCCTCCATATGCCTTGTGTTAGTTGGTTGATGGGTATTCATCCAATCCATAAAGGATATTGCCCATCTTTCCATTGTGTTCATTAACTGTTGTCCCATGGCATCTACTAGGCCTCCCCATGGATTCATTGGCTGAACAGATGGACCAGTAGATGGTCTAATTCCATGGTCTCGTCCACTATTCTGGACACGTGGTGCATGTTTTGCGTTACTGGTCTATTCGACCATAGGTTTTGATGAGATAGGTGCTTCCATAGGATGTGTTATCACATTATCTTCTGGATCAGATACCTCTACCTCTTCTTCTAAGCGTTTATTTTCTCATTGTCTCCTACGTTTAGCCATTTCAACGAGTCCCACTGGGCGTGCCAAAAATATATGTTGATTTTTTGGCTTTCGAAAGTTAGTATTGTAATTTTAAGCGTACAAGTAAGGATCAATCAGTCATTACAAAAGATTAATTGCCAATCAATTATCAGACGATTGTGTTTTAGTTCTTTTAGCCTCAATGAAGAGGACTTTTACTGGTGGCTTGTTTGGGAGAATTTCGTAAACAATAATTAATTGAAGAATAATTGCAGCATTCCATTAAGTAAAAATGAAAAACTTATAATGATTTGACCCATCCTCGTAGAGGTTTACAGCAACAAGCTATTTGAAACTACTTCTATGAATGAAGTGCAATAAAGGAATTTGAGGTACAGAAATGTAAAGAACTGTAAAAACTGGAAGGAAAATAAAGTAGATAAAACTGGTTTTTTGATCTGAGTCTGGATCCTCCTTTCTAGGGCATTCTCTGTTATTTATACTTCTCAATGATAACCGTCGAAATGGGCTCCTAACTGTCGAAATATCCCTCCATGATCGCTAATTATGCTCTCTCACAGTCAGCTCCACTACGTCATGTTTGCAGTTAGGCTTTCCTCTTGATTTTGAATTTGAACCTTGTGAGTAATCGTCAGGCCATGTCACCTTATATCCCTCGATCATTCTAGTACTACGCAGGCCCATTATTACCAGTATGGGTTGACACGTGTCTGACTATGGTTGGCAATTTATATTGCCTTCCCAAATTGCCCTTCTCATGCCACGTGTTGAATTGTGATTGGCTTATACAATTTATACAGCCAACAGTAATAGAAAAAAAAAAAAAACCCCCTAGATGAATTCAATATGAAACTTGTAGATTTATTGATCACTTTCAAATCATTAAAGAAACACTTATAAAACAGCTTAAGATAGAAAACACTTGTCTTTTCTCTCTCTCTCTAAGATTCTAGTCATTTTAAACCCTAAAAACAGCAAATTGCGTACTTTATAATAAACTAAATTATGAAGACCGTTTGAACGCGCACTTCACTGTTCGAGCGGTGTGAGTAAAGGCGGTGCAAAACATATAGATTGATCACTTAAGTGGTAAAACTTGCTTTCCAGAAGTTCAGCTCTCAGGTAGAGAAACTGGATATTCACTGCTCGAGCACACAAATTACCACTCGAATGGTCAAACAATTTTGGCTTTGAGGGTGTTGTCCCTCGACCCCACCTGGGTGCTGTCTTGGACTTGTTATGGAGCGCTGCCCCTAGATTCCGTACATAGTCAGTAAAATGACAAACATAAAAGTCTCAAGATCACAAACCACTTTGCATAGAGACAATTCAAGTTAGATTCGCATATAAACATTTGCATCTTTACTGAGACATAAGAGTGAATAAAATTACAATTAAAAAGAATTTTATTAAACAAAATTACCAATTATAAAAATCTAATAATGTAAATATGTATTTTTTTTTTAATTCAAAAGTAGTTGAGGTAGATTTTAAAATTTAAATTAACGTAACAATTATAAACCATTAATTTTAGATTTTAATGATGGCTTCCAACCTTATACATTGAAGTACAGGTGTAATGTTCTAATTTTGTAATGGAAAAGCATTAAATCCATCAAAATTGTGTAATCGAAAAGGAAAATGATTGGTGGTCCTAAAAACTGTGGTTTAAATGGCTCAAAATTTCTAATTTTGATAATATTATTTTTTTTTTAATTTTTTTTTACCTGATAAGAAAATTTGAGCCATTAAGAACACCCAAATTCAGCCCCCTAACAGTGCTAAATGGAAAAAGCTTTAGATCCATCAAAAATTAGCACTTGTACGTGCCCCATTCGTTCCAACTTTTCCCTCCTGGAAGAGAAGTTTAGACTGTCTTGTCTAGTTGTCGACTCAGTTGGCTAATTCTGTCCGTTTATTTTTAGATTTTTGAGTGCGTTTATTTTGATAAATTATTTTAGGGATTGGGTTATTAGTTTATTCCGTTTCTATTATTTAGTTTAATTTTTTTACTTTAAATTAATAGTTCTTCTGGACTATTAGTCCCTCATATAAAGGGTTATTATATTCTGGAGGTAAGATTATTTTCATGTGATTGATATCTCATAGGACTAATGTGTGAAATATTTATTTTACTCTCATGCTATTATTTAATAAACAATTAGAAAATAATAAAATAGTCTTTTGAATATTTATACATTATTTTTTTAGTGTTGTTCTTTTAAAATTATATATTAAATAAAAAATATAAATTATAAATTTAATTTAATTAAAAATAATAAATTAAAAATTAAGGCCTTATAATTTTTTTAGTGTTGTTAAAAAATTAAATTTATATATTAAATAAAATTATTTTTTTAGTGTTGTTAATTTAAAATTATATATTAAATAAAAAATATAAATTATAAATTTAATTTAATTGAAAATAATAAATTAAAAACTATAGCCTTATAAATTAAATTTTTTTAGTGTTGTTAAATTATAAATTATAGATTACAAATTTAAAATTATATATTAAATAAAAATTATAAATTACAAGGGTAAAATAGTCTTTTGAACATTTATCATTATCCAGTCCGTCCAACCAAACATTGGATTTACTAAAAATAGTCCAATCCAGACATCTAATCCTATGACTAAACAAACATGGGATACAAATCCAGTCCAACCAAATAGTCTAGGGACGATGTATCCCAGGACTAATAGTTCGATGGATTACAATCTCCTCTTATTCAGTCCGTCTAAACAAAAACACCCTTTGTGTATAGATTATTTATCAAAAAATATATTAATTATTGTAATATAATTTTATCATATTTACTTTCAAACAAGTAACAATAAGGCTAAGTTTGGGAATACCCCAAAAAGCTAAAAAGTCAAAAAGTTACTCAAAAAGTTAAAAAGTTATCACTATTCACCAAAAGTCAATAATTACGGCTGCACAATTTCCAATTCAAAATTTTCCCTACAAATCAATTTTTACAATTTTTTATTACATATTTTTCCATAAAAAGTCAAAAAGTTAACACAAACATTCATATTTTCAACCACAACTTTTTAGTCTAAAAAGACAAAAAGTACACTTATTTAAGACACCCCAAATATATTTTTTTAAAGTCATGTGCATGATTGCTAAATCAATTTTATTTCAATAATGATTTACATACAAAAATCTAAAAATTAACAGGTTGAGTAATTCATAATAAACTAAAAATATGATCCAAGCTAGACGGTCAAAAATGCAAGTGACTACAATCATGAAAGGAAGTTTTCACCATTCCCGTTCTCAGATTCGAATCTTCTAATCAATAAACACATATTTTAAGTTTATAAGTCCTATTTTAGAAGTTTATTTGAGTTGTAGGGACTTAATTTGATACACGTAAACTGGCTCAGAGTACCCTACACAACCAAAAAAAAAAAGAAAAAAAAAGTCTTCATAATTATATTTGTATAGTCATTGAGCAATAATTTAGCGAATGGCCTAAGTATTATAATGGTGGAGGATTTCTTTCGGCCTAAAATTTAAATTGAAAGAGGTTGTTTGGGCATGTGAGATTTATTATAGGTTTCATTTCAATAATCTGAACTGTTTATTTTGTCAGACACTTCATGTATTTTATTCATAAAAGAAATTAGATCGATTTGATAAGTGCAATTTGTTCAATTTACCATCTTTTTTTACTAAAAAAATAAATGACAATTGTGTTTTTAAAAAGTAAACTATACATTTTTTTGATGGTAAAAACAATAATGGACAACAATTGTGCATTTTTTTGATGACAAAAATAATAAATTGAAAAAGTAGCAGTTAGTGGATCAATTTAATTTTTTGTGTGAATAAAATATATACAAAGTGTCTAACAAAATAAACGATTCGAATTATCGAAAAAAAACCCATAATGAATCCCACGGGCTAAAATAGCCCCCATCCAATCCAAAATCCTCTCCCAATTGATAAAAATGAAATATTTACAACCATTAATTCTTTTTAGACGGACATGGCAAATTTAACTCTTTTTCTTTTTTTAATAAATATTATATACATGACCTAAAAATTGAAGAAAAGTAGATAATTAAAATGGAACCCTATATGGCAAGCCATGACATGACCCAAATTAGACAGTCTAATTGAAGAGAAGCTGTACTTTGGTTGAATTTTCCCAAGTTTGGCCAATATGTCAAATGACAATTGAGACTAAAATCTTCTCTGTTCATTATTCTTCCAAAAAACCCTAAAAAAAAAAAAAACTGTCTTCCTCTCATTTCCTTTACAACACCTTTTCTTCTACTCCTCCATTGTCTCCGGTGCTGGCAGAACGATTGTATTCTGCAAAAAGAAAGAAAGAAAAATCGACCATGTCGATGGCCAATTCAACAAAGACTGAATTACCATTCATTTCGAATTATTGGGGTATTCCTCATAGCTGCCAATATCTATCTGCGGCATTGACTTCGAAGGGTTTGTTTAGGAAGAATGAGCTAATATTGACCTATCCTATTCCATTTCTTCTTTTACAGCTAGGGCTTGCAATCATCCTATCTTCAGTGATGAGATACTTTTTGAAGCCTCTCAAACAACCTAGATTTGTTGCAGAGATGTTGGTAAACTCAAGCTCCATGATTTATTTAAAATTTGTTTTTGTCTCTCTTTTAAATTTAGTTTTGTTGTTTTTTGAATGACATTATACGTAAAACCGAAATTCTCATAAGATTTTCTTACCACTACACGCAAAGGTGGTGGGGGTAGACATTAATAAATATGCACCTTGAATATCTATGCTTTTGTGTACGGGCAGTATGAAAATTAGGTAAGAAATCCGTAATTACATATAACATTATTTTTTTGTTGAGTTATGTTATATATAATCTCATTTCTTATACTGTTTGCTCGATTAACATACATATGACAAACTCACTTGTGTTTAAAAATGAAAAAATATGATAAGAATTGAGATTATGAAACATCTTAATTCATTTATTACATGCACAGAACACAACTTGAACATTTATTTATTTATTTTTATTTTGGATTTTTGAGAGATCAAAACATATGAGTAACTTAATTCAATTATGCCAATTCAAATTGAGCCAAACATGTAATAGGAATATGAGCAGCACAATGATATGATTCCCATATTATATGTACGTGGGATAAGTTCTGTACACCTACTAGTATTATTGTATAATAATTAATAACAAAAAAAATATGTGTTTAGACAAAAATTTCAAAAAATTATTGTGTCGCATATTTAAATAATGTATTATAGACTCCAAGTAAATAATCTGAAAACTTACCTAGAATATTCTTGGATAAAAAATCAAGTTGATCGAGCTCGACTTATTAAAAATTCATTCAAAATTGATTCATTATGTAAACAAATCGAGTTTAAATATAATTTTAAACTCGTTAAGTTATTAAATCAAGTTTAAACAATCTATTACTTTAATTAATGAGCGTTCCTTTTTGGTTTTTTTTTTATCAGACAGGGATACTATTAGGACCATCAATGTTTAAATTGGTTGGCTTGGGAGAGTTCTATGAAAGTTTGCACACCATCAACCAAACAAACCTAATGACCTTCATGGAGCTCTTTGGCTTCGCCAGCTTCTCTTTCATCGTTGGTATTCGCACCGACGTCAGCGTAATCAAATCCTCTGGAAAATTATCTTGGATGATCGGTGCCCTTACCTTCTTAACTCCATTGACATTCAGTTTTGCCGCCATCAGCATCATGAACAACGATCCCGACAAGAACCAACAATGGATAGCCGGCCTCACCTCATCCACCTCCTTCCAAGTCACCTCTTTCCTCCTCGAAGACGTCAAACTCCTCAACTCCGAGATAGGCCGCCTCGCCATGTCCTCTTCCTTAATAGGCTCATGCAGCTGTTGGACTTTTCGGAACACCAGAACTTTTCTCTACCAAGCCTCCGCGTTTCACTTCACCACCAGGGCATACTTCGAATCGCAGCTTCCTAGACTACTCTTGATAATGACCATAGTTTTCGTGCTTCGACCGTTCATGTTTAGGATGATGAAGAATATCCCAGAAGGCGGGAGCATAAAAGAATCGCAATTCGCAATCATTTTTGTGATATATTTGATAATTTGTTTCACATTCGAGTATTTAGGATACCAAGCATACTTCGGGGCGATGATACTGGGGCTGGCGATGCCACCAGGACCACCACTGGGAGCAGGGATCTTGGAGAAATTGGAGATATTCATATCGGCCGTGTTGTTGCCTGCGTATATAGTGGATGCAGGTCGGTATGTGGATGTGTATACTATCAATATGGCGACATTTGGTCGGACAGAAGTACTGATAATGGTGAGTTTCTTGGGGAAACTTGTTGCCTGTGTGGTGCCATTGGTGATTTACAAGTTGCCTTACAAAGATTCTTTCACTCTTGGCCTTATCTTGAGCTCCCAAGGCTTATTTGATATTCTCTTTTACAAACTCTACATGCGCTATAAGGTAATTATTATTATTATTATATGAAAAAGTTTAGGTGTACTAAAAAAACAAAACACATAATGAACATATATGAAATATAAATGTTTACAATTATAGAAGCGAACAAGTTTGCAATTATAGATGTAAATTTCTTTTTTTGTCTCATATTTATGCATTTTTTGTATGGTTCCTTCTATGTACGTAGTACAACCGATATACTATTACATACCCACCACCCAAAAGAAAAGAAAAAAACAAACAAAAGTACTCATTTTGATGCTGATATTTTAATTCTTTCAATTTGATTCATAACCTATTTAATTTGTGTGATGGTTCTCTGGTCGTTTGGACAAAAATTAAAATGGCAGTGTACAATTGAATAAATTGGAGATCAAATATTAATGTAATTCTTCTTCTTATTTTGATCTTTTGACAACATGTTTATGGTGATGCAGTTAATCGAAATAGACATTTACTCAATCATAACGATCATGACAGTACTGAATGCAGCCATTGCTACTCCTGTGATTTGCCATCTGTACAATCCTTCGAAGCGATACATGAATTACAAGAGAAGAACAATCCAACAATCCATCCATGAAAGCGAGTTTCGAATCGTTCTCTGTATCCACGAAGAAGATCAAGTTTTCAGCCTAATGAACCTCCTCAATGTCTCCCACCCGACCCACGATCGACCCATCAGAGCATTTGTCCTTGACCTCATGGAACTAGTCGGTCGCGACCACCCTGTGCTCATTAATCACCAGTTCCACAAGCCTCGATCATCATCATCCCATACCAGAACGGACCGAATCATCAATGCCTTGCACCACCACGAGCTAAGCTGTGAAGGGACGATAAAACATTATCACTTCACCTCCATAACGCCTTACTCTACAATGTACGACGACATCTGTACGCTTGCCCTGGAGAAGAGCGCGTCCCTATTGATCATTCCATTTCACAAGTCAGAGAGCACTGCAGTAAGGGGAGTGACCAAAAATGTTCTCGAAAAGGCCCCTTGCTCAGTTGGGCTCCTCATCGACAAAAGGATCGTTATGAACTGGAAGTTAGACTCACATAGCCGGACCAAGTTCCACGTTTGTGTAATATTCGTGGGAGGGCCAGACTCCCGGGAAGCACTTGCCTATGGCATAAGAATGGTAGAAAACCAGGCAACCAGGCTTACTGTCATTCGATTAATTGCAGAAGACGAGTTTATTAGCGATTTGATGGAAGCTAAGCTTGATTTGAAGATGATAAACGCGTTGAGGAACATGTATGGAGAGAACCAGGATGTCGAATATAGTGAAGTGATTGTGAAAGATGGAGTTGAGACTTCTCGGGTGCTTTTGGCAATCGAGGACCATTATGATTTCATGTTGGTGGGGAGAAGGCTTGACAGTGATTCCCCGCTGGTAACCGGACTCACTGATTGGAGCTATATGGAAGAATTAGGGATCATCGGAGACATACTTGCATCTTCTGATATGAAGGTCAATGCATCAGTACTGGTATTGCAGCGACAGTCTACTGTGGAAGATTTCATGCAGAAATCATAACAAAACACATAAAAGTGTTTGGGATGTAGGAAAACAATATCATCACATCAACCCTTGCTGATTTCATAATGCTCTTTATAAACAAATAGAATTCCTCCTATTTATAAACAAATAGCTGAAAAGTTCTTTGTGCATACAACCATAAAATAGACAACTCTAAAAATTTGACATCATCTTAAACACATGTATATCTTCTCAAAAAATTTGTTTCTGAAAATATATGCTTTTGGCAAGATAATCCATTGCATGATAATACTACAACAATTTTCTTCTCAGATGTCCATTTTGCTAATCTACAACTTTTCATGCGATGCAATTTGAAAGGTTATAAAAAATAATAATAATTTGAAAGGCATACAGACCCATTTTCCTGAGTTCAATGTCTTTTCCACTCTTGTCCTTCACCTCATCCACAAAGTACCTAACTTGGCACAAAAATAACAAGCATTCAAAACATGCATCATAGACAAAAACAAAGCCACATAAATTGACATATTTTAGGAGGAAAAGATTGGATGAAAACTACTCCAAATTTAAAGAACTTTGCCTGCCCTCTCGCAACTATTTCAAATTTCCCCACTGCAAAGGCATTGAAGCATACAAGAAGCAAAAAAGCAAAGTATGAAGATCAATCGTCTGAATATTGTGTTTACGCATCAGCTGAAGCATGGACATAGATACGATATGATATAGATATGCGAACATGCCAATTTTTGAAAAATTAAGATATGACATAACAACAAATACATATATATTTTTATATGTACTCATGAAAATATTAACTTTTTTATTTTATTTTAAAGAAGCACATATACATACAATATGATACGACCACAACAACACAATAATTTTCAAAAAACTATAGGAAATGGCACAACAGAGACATGGCAATAAATACATGTAAATATATAAAAATAACAACTACTTTTCAATTTTATACTACAAAACAAGGCATAAATTGTCACACCCTAAATCCGGGCATGACCGGCCGTGGCCCACAGGGACTTAGCCCAAGGCACACGTAAGCCTAAACATGAACCCAAAACCATAAAGAATAATTGTGATGATAACCCAGGAATAAATAAATCAACACTCAATCCAGTGACATACCACAATGTATGCACAAAACTCGATAAGCAACCTAAAACAAATAAATGTATGCCCTAGAGGTCCATGCAATCGAGTCTCCGCTATGCCATGAGTCCACTCTAAGTCCTTCTAACACCTGGAAGTGACAAAAATTAAGTCAGCTGATAGCTCAGTGAGTAGCAACATGGATAGTAAATACAGTTCTGAAAACAGGGTTCAATTCCAAAAAAAATATATATCACAGAAACTAGTTTGACATACAGTTTGGTAAATACAATCTGTTTCAAAAAGAAGGTTCCACAGTTCAACACTTAAAATACTCATGTCTAGCAAGAACATGTTAAATGACAAATACTATTTGTTTCAAAAAGAAGGTTCCATAGTTCAATACTTAAAATACTCATGTCTCGCAAGAACATGTTAAATGACAAATACTATTTGTTTCAAAAAGAAGGTTCCACAGTTCAATACTTTAAATACTCATGTCTCGCAAGAACATGTTAAATGACATTAAAATACTCATGTCTTGCAAGAACATGTTAAATGACATTAAAATACTCATGTCTCGCAAGAACATGTTAAATGACATTTTTCACAGATTATAACATGAACACCAATAATTTTCTGGGTACCAATAAAAACAAATAATCTGCCACACATTTCTCAAGCTATAAGCCCCGTTGAATCCAATACCGAACTAAGAGTCATCCTCAGGGTGGCACCTGGGCCTTTTCTCAAAGTCATTTTTAAAGGTCTGTTCCTTACAATCGTTGAGCACTAGAGTCATCACGGCCTAACCCGGATCTGTTCCCTAGTGGCCAAAGTCACCGCACACAGTGGAATAAGTTCCCTGGACTAAATACACACATGGTCCTAATATTCAAATACACATCAGTTTCGCAAAACATGGTAGTTCATCATTATAAACATGAGACCAAACAAATAGTTTACAGTATGCCAAGTTCACACATGTTTCAGAAATAATTTGATTCATTTGATAATATAATAATTATCAAAACAGTTTAATCATGAAACAACAATTTAATTTTCCAACAGTTCAGGATAGGGGAACATTTATAAAAATATGTAGCATGAAACTACTCACCTGGAAACGAAATAATATAATCCTCGAATCGAATAGAGTGTAAAAGTCCAACTAGTGCCCTGAACCAATATGAAAACTACTCGTCACTACTAATTTAAAATACTAAAGAATACGAACTAAATAACCCCAAACTAAAGCGCACTAATACGACTCAAAGAAAATCCCTACCTCAAGTTCGACGAGGAAAACATGCAAAACTCCAAAGCACGACCCCAACAGAAATTGTAGCAGTCATGCACGTGGGGTCCACTTCAATTACCAAATCTAACGGCCCATATAACACAATCTCACAATAGAGGTATATAGGTCAAATCCACCTATGCAAACAAGGCCCACCACTACAATTATAAATATATAAATATGCATATATAATATACTTAGCAATCACTTGTCAAGAAAATAAAGTTTGAACCTTTACCTTTTTTGGCCTCAAGAACATGGACCTAAGACCAGATTCAGCTTCTTCACCAAGAACACCACTGCTTGAACTCATTTCAGCATACTGACTCTCATAAATACATTGTACCCCATCATTGTCACAGGTACAATCAACCTCCAACCCTATTCACAGCGGCATCATCACCGGAACACCTTCTACAATCATGGTGTTAAAACAGTCTTGCAATTCTCAATCTATCCACTAACAGAATACAAATGAATCATGCTAGTGAATGTCACAATATCAGGATGACACTCTGCTCTTTTATTTTTTTATTGAATTGAAAATATCAATTAGCTTTCCCATAATGTCTAAGCTTTATCAGGCAATGTATCACAATATTAAGGGTAGTGGTGTCAGGACGGATATTTGTCCCTTTCATTAGTTCAAAAATAGGACAGGACTTCCAAATACTGAGCTTCACTTTTGTAAGCAGACAGAACAATATTTGTGTCACCAGATCAGGCCCAACTCCATTTTCCATTAAATCCACATGCATTGATCAAGTTGTTATATGTTGATCGACTAGGAGGAATAGATGCCCGAAGCATAACTTCTATAATATTCACTGCCCAACACCATTGACCAGCTCGACCATGTGCATTGATGAGGGCATTGTGAGTTTCAGCATCAGGCTTATACACCTTTAGATTACCCTGATAAGAAAGAGGAAAGTTGTTTCTGGCAAACCTTCCATGCCAACGATTGAGCAATCCTTGAATGTCGTGCCAATGATTGAGCTCCAAAACCTTGTGAACCACTTGCGTGATGATCCAATCCTTGTGGAACCGATCGCCTTGGACTCGAAGCCTTTGTCGTAGTTTACGAAGCCCAGATTCTTCTCCATCCAAGCTTCATCGTTGTTGTTCTTGGAGATTACCAGTACTAGGCGTCTTGTTGACAAGGGCATTAGATTTTCCTATACATGAAACAGAATCAACACCGACAGATCACACCAGCCGTGAACGTGCAACTGGTAGCTCGGTACATCAGAATTATCCACCATCGATGGTTCAGATAACACAGCATAAACCATCACTGCCGTCGGAACAAACTCTCCGACGACGTCTCCATTACCGTCATCTTCGGCAACGACGAGAGGGACTGGTCCTTGCTGCAGTACAAACGTTTTGAGAGTTTCAGACCGAAGTCGACTGAGCTTGTGAAGTCGGTGGCCATTTGATTGGGGAGAGAATTACCAGTAGACAAGCAGTGCTAATCCTATCTGTAACCATGTCCAAAATCGCTCCAAAGGCCGAAACTTGATTGAATTTGCGAGCAAACCAACCATCCAAGGCATCACAGACAAAGCTAACAAAATAGAGAACTGAAAAAGCTTTTTGTCTGAAAGCAAATGTAGAAGGCAAAGCCGTTCATAAGAACCCTTATGTATCCAATGATGTTGGGCATGTAAAGGTATACAGATAATTTCCCTGGTCTCGAATTCTTGGCCATTGAATAAATCTCTCTCCTCTCTCTCTAAAAACAATACACCACTTGAGCACTCCACCACCGAAAGCATAACCCACTCCCTTTTACTTTATCTTTCACCCAAAAAAATTCTATTGCCCCCACCTTGATCCCATCTTTTCTTTTATTTATTTTTCTCTTCTTTTTCTGCTGCCACACAGATGCTCTCTCTATGTTCATTATGTATACCACCGAAAGAATGATGAAGGATCCTCATGTTCCTTTTTACTTTTATTTTATTTTTATTAAAGGGTGCTTTCCAATGCTCCAACTATATCAGCAAAGGGATTCTTTACAAGAGATGCTCCAGCCCTCCCCCACGTGGTTCACTCTTTGCTTTTAAATAAAAAAAAAAAAATCCATCACATTTTTATTTTATTTAATTTTATTTCAGGTCATCACATAAATCGTCAAAAACTCAACTTAACCATTAAGAACTTAACACCCTAGGTAGTTTATTTGCACAAAGCAGGGGCGGAAAGGGAAGTAGGAGCGAGGGCATCTAAAAGTTTCATAAGTTGGGAAGGGCTATGAGAGTATGTATATATTTATTTATTAAATATATAAAAATATTATAATAATTATTTTTTATGGCTTAGTTGTAAAATATGTATTAAAATATTAATAAATATTAGAGATTCATATCAATTACAAATTATCTTTATTAGCATAAATAAAATATTATATAAATAGAAATTACTATAATAAATTTGAATTGTTTTTCTTTTACTTTCATAAGATTTATATGTTTGAAAGATTTCTATCTCAGTGAGAATCAAATTTTTTACAAATTTCTTACTTGATAGCTCAAATCACGTTTCTTAATAAAAAATGTCACTTGAGTAGAAGGTTCTTGCAACTAAGCTTCACATACATTTGTTGGCATGGGTTCTTGGTAGTTGCCTTCTATTTTTCTAAAGGAAAATACCTTGTAGCTCGAAAAGGAGGGGCTCGAATGGCCCGAATGAGTGTTTATCGGACGACCGGTAAAACACTTGTCTACCGCGGCGTGGTTGTCACATTGTTGACCGCGTCTGTTAGTCTTCTCGCCGGACGACCGGCAAAATGAATTTCGAGTCATTCGGACCAAACTCAAATTCGAACTACACAATAGTGCTCCTGAAAAAAAGACACATTGACCAACACAAAGGTGGATTGTCGATTTGAACTTTTGAAATCAATCTCCATCGATTTTGAACTGGAGAGTTGTCAAAGTTTTCCCGGTTAGACCGACCTGGTTGTTGTTGTTTTTTTTTTTAATCTTGTCTTTAGTTGATTTTTTATTTTTAAATACATTCCATTTGTTTAGATGAATTTTTTTTAAGAGTAATATTTTTTTATATATTAAATAGTGGTGGTGGTGGGACATAAGTAGAGGTGAAGGTGGTGGCGTGGTGGTAGGGTGACGGATGACATTAGTAAAAATTTAATCTGAAAAATGATTTCCATTTTTTAAAAGTGAAAAAAAATTATGTCCAAATACGTTTGTTTTTTTATTAATTATATTAATTATAGAAAATGTATTTTGTTAACTTTTGTTTTCATTATATCAAACACTAAAAAATGCATAAAAAAAATTTACGCAAGGAAAAGGAGATGAGAACAAATAGGCCTAAATTAGGGGGGGGGGGGGGGGAGGGGGAACAATTTAACTCTATTAACATTCTTAGCAATGCATCTACCTTGTTGGAAAGTGTATTCACTAAAGATAAAGTTTAGGTTTTCCATCAAAGACTATGATAGGAACATAGCCCCAGGTCCTGATGGCTTTAATCTATCATGTTTTCAGAAGTGTTGGAAAATTATGATGTATGACATCCTAAATTTTATGAAGGAGTTCCATGAGAATGGAATTCTAGCTAAGGGTCTCAATTGCTCATTTGTAAATCTTATCTCAAAAAAGAAAAACCCTTTGTCTCTATCTGATTTCAGATCCATTAGCTTGATAAGCTATGTCTACAAAATCCTTTCCAAGGTCCTAACAAAAAGATTGAAGCTTGTCTTGCCTAACATAGTGAGTGAAGCACAGTATGCATTCCCAGGGGGCAAAAATATAATGGATAAAGTGCTCATTACCAGTAAGATTGTAGATTGGTGGAAGGGTTCCTTGATCACCTGAGTTTTTCCAAAGGTTTTCGCTTCTGGGCTTCAATTCTCTGAACTTGAGGAAATAATGTTTCCGGTTCTGAAAGAAAGTGGTCCACACCGTCGAATTCTATTTCTTGGAGGTCAATCTTTTGAGTTTGAGGAGGTGTCAGTGGAGTCGCATGGACATCGTGGCGTGTCAGTTGTAGAGAGGGGTCTTGGGCTTCATCGGGCTATTGTAGCATATAGCCATGATGTGCACTGGATGGTGACAAGATTGAGGATGGCATCACAGGGCGTAGGCAATCTACAGTTTCTGGGTCGGCTCAGCGAGGGTAGTTGGACTGTGGCTGTCTGGGTTCGTGGAGAGGAAAGCGGTGGATCGTCATTTCAAATAGTGGTGACGACAGGGATGAGGCGATAGCAAATCTTCATTCCTATGTCGGATTTTAGGGATGGTTAGAAAGGAGTGGCCCTAGTCCTTGAAGGAATTGGGTTGCAGAATGGAGGTTCGATGCATGGTAAGGCGACATCAAAACTTGGTCCATCACAAATGGCAACGCAGGGAGTGGTTGGAGGGGTTAAGAAAGTACGGTGCACAACAGAGGTGGAATGGTTCTGAATGTTGGACAGGTCGCTAGTGGGTAGATTGGGGAAGATGGGTGGTAAAAGGATGAGTTTCACAACAATGTCCGACTGGGTCAACCAATGGTGAAAGGCATCGAAGAAGGTGGAGGTGCGTCTGTTAGGAGATCAGGCATTCTTATTTGTATTATCATCGCAATGAGAGGTGGAGATATTACTGCGCTGACGATGGATTGCTGATGGACAGGATTTGTTGTTGGAATGGTGGTCACCTCTAACCTATGTATTTCAGAGGACATATTGTTGCCAGAAAAGAACGTTTGGATTTGGGTAATAGGGTTTCCCCTTCACTTTCATGGGGAAGAAGTGTACCGTATCATCAGTGATCGGTGTGGTGGTTATGTAGAATCGGATGAAACATCAATGGATCTGGGCTATGTTCGGCTGCATATCAGAAGCTCTGAAGACACACTATTGCGAGTGGTCGTTTGATAGGGTTCGTGAGAGTTCTCTTTACCAGTGTGGGTGGAGGAGGGGCCATCGGTAGAACTGGCAGTGCTAGTGAGGAAAGGTGGCAGAGGGAATGGGTCAAAAAAGGAAGGGATAAATTTGTTGTAATCGAATCGCAGGAAATTGCAGAGATTGGGGATGAAGGATTATCTCTTAGATTTGAGGTGGAGGCTAGGGTTATTGGTGGACGGGGCAGACAACTTGGTCCAATCCATGTGGGCATGGGTTAGGGTTTTACAAGGAAAAAAATGAGGGATGGTTAGGCTTTACTAAGGCCCAAGATCGGAGAGTCATGGGTGGAGCCAAACAGAAGTGGACCACTAAACAAAACCAAAGTGGACCTTATCTAGCTGAAGTTATGAGCCCAAGGAGGTATGGAGGGTGTAGACACCCCATTTTTGACCGTCCTCAAGACTTGGACGTCACGTTTGAACACTCGGTGATTATCCATGTTTGTGTTCGTCTCGAGTTCCCGGAGGCCTTGGCAGCGCGCCTCGCCTCAGGACCTCTTGACTCAACTGCTTCGTGTTCGGTTTTGGCACCAAACACCTGTGTTTTTGCCTTGAAGGGCAGGGGATGGCTTTTTGGCCATCCTCACACCTCATCGGCCCTCCCCTATCATCACCGGCTGCACATGCTTGCCACCGGCCATTGTTTCTTAAAAATAATGGCCGGTCGGCATTATGTTTAGCTGACCGGCACTTTATTGTGCCGATGACTCTTTTTCCGGCCGAGACCTTTTCTTGAGGGGGGGTTTGAACCTTTTGAACCCCCTGTTTTAGCTTCTTGAGGAAGCTTGAACCTTTTGACCCCCGTTGGTTTAGCTTCTCCAAGAAGCTTGAACCTTTTGAACCCTTGGTTCTAGCTTGAACCACTTGACCCTTTTTAGCTTCTCCAAGAAGCTTGAACCTTTTTAGCTTCTTGGAGAAGCTTGCACCTTTCTAGCTTCCAAGAGAAGCTTGCACCTTGTTAGCTTCTCTTAGAAGCTTTGAGCCATTGCCTTGTCTATATAAAGGGGGCTTCTCCTTCCATTCAAGAGGTTAGAAAATCTGATATATATAGAATATATCTCTCTTTCTCTCTACATTTGTATGTGTTAGAGTGCTCCAAAGTGAGTGATTCTTGGCCCCTTTGCACCACAACTCCTATCCTAACACCTCCATCATCAACCTAAGGAGCTTGGGGCCATTTTCAGAGGTTAAGGGACTGGTTTTTGATCCAAGAAGCTGCTGGTTTCGTTGGTCTACAAGGGTGAGCCTTTAATCCTCTTTTATTCCCCGTTTTTGCACCAGCTTTTAGCCTGTCTTGCTTGCTGTTTTGAGCTTTCCGTATAACATAAAAAAGTTCTGTTTTTTTGTGTTTAAGATACTTTATTAAGGACACTTTTGTGTTTGGGGTCGTTTACCCCTCTTAGGCCTTGTTTGGCCCCATTTTGTGCTATTTTTGGTGAACTTCGGGACCACCTTGTTTGGGCCTCCTCACCACTGAAATCTTGAGGGATTTCAGTGGTGAGGATGGTGGTTTAAGGTCCTAAGAAGGAGAGGGCCATCCCTCTCCTTGTTGTCTCCAAAAAGTCTCATTTTAGCCTCATATGTGAGCACCATTTTTAAGTGCATGTTGGCCATGTCTTAAGTGTTATTTGGTAGTATTTTTCCATGTATTACCTCTGTTTTTACTTGGTTTAGACACACCATGCTTGCTATGCATACTTGTCATGTAATGCCATGAATTGCCTTAACATGTGCCTAGCATTTAGACCACTATGCTTACTTATTTTGGCTTAGCTTTGTGAAGCTTTTGTGCATGTTTTAGTGTGCTTGAGGTCTATTTTTGGTCATTCGGGTCATCCATGCTTTGCTTTGTATAGCTACCATGTAATCCCCCTTGGCTTGCCTTGAGTTTTAGACCATTGTTGCATACTTAGCTTGTCTTGTTTACTTGGTTTTGCACATTCTATAATAGGATTTCAGAGCTTTCTATGCATGCCATGTATCCATGTTTATCCTCTTTTAAGTGTGCTTAAAAGTTGCTCTTTGGTGCCTAAGTGTTGGACCTTGTGTGCATGCATGTTTGTATGTTTTGGCCCTCATTTCCATGGCATTTGGCCACTGATTTGGGCCTATTTGAGAGCTGCCCATTTTGGTTTAAGACCATTCCCATATGTTGTTGCATGCTCATCCATCTTGCATGCTTGTTAGTTTGCATAACTTGCATGCTTGCATGTTTACATTGCTTGCTCACATGCTCATATTGCATGCTTAGCTTCCATGCCTAGGTTGCATAACATTTGGCATACATGCCTTGCCTCTTGAATCACCATGATAAAGGTTGGGCCTCTTGTTTGTTTGTATGCATTTCATTCCATTGAAATTGCACAACTTAGCTCTTGGGCCATCATGCATCGAAATGCGTGATTGATGGCCCGAGGGTCGAGGGCCACACTCCCTTGAGTCCATTACATGATAGAGAGTGTGTCCGTGCATACATTTGCCTGAAAATTTCATGCCATACACTGCTTGCCCTCTGCTGCTGCCAATTGCAGGTTCTGCAGGAAGTTTTGGCCGGTCGGCTAAATATAGTGCCGGCCGGCCATCAATTTTTGGCCGATTAGACAAAAAGGTGGCCGGTGATCATTCCCTTTGGCCGGTGGTGTTTCTACTTGGCCGGTGATGCTCCCCAGTGTCCAGAGAAGCATTCTTGGGACTTGTGCAAGTTTTCAGGGGGCAAGGCAGTGTAAACAGAGGCAACAGTGCCATGGCAGTGGATTCTCGGGCGAAGCCAATCCGGGCATGCGTGCATCCCTCTTCCCGAGGCCTTTTACTGTTTTCAATAGCTTAATTAATTTGTTAATTAGTTAAGGGCTTGTAAATTTAATTAGCTAGGATAGTTAATTATTTATTTGGTTTGTATTATTATTTGGTCCCTCCGTGTGAGGGCGTATTTGTAATAAGTGTGTGTGAGTGGTGTGCATGCCTTCCAACCTCCACTTCTTTCTCCCTTTTATTTACCTGCTTATGATGGTAGATTAGGGCATATCTATTTTAGCATACCTTATGCAATGCATGCGTGCATCCATGCATTTGTTTACATGCACCGGGCTCGGTACATTATTCAAACTGCATCTGTATTTCAATTCCAAATTGAATACGTGATAGTTGTAGCATTTCACATGCCATGTTTAGGATAGCCGAGCCTGTCTAGATTACATCTCTGCATGTGTTGCATTAGCCACTTAACATGAACTAGGATCATGCATATGATTACTAACTAGTTTCTGTTTTGGCTTGGAGTACTAGGTGAGCTTTTATGTTTTAGCATATCGCATGCGTGTGTATGTTGCCATAATAGCATGACTACCATGAGGCTAAGTGCTTATGTGATATAACTGCTTGAATGCCTGTGGATGGAGGTCAAATTGCCTAAATTGGGATAATGCATTAAAACTGTGAGTTTTAAAGCCCACTAGATAGTGGCAAAACCGTCTTTTCTAAAGCCCACTTGAGGGTGGCAAAACCTGCATTTTAGCCTACTTGCGAGTAGCAAACCATTTTCAAAACAAACATGAAGTGTTTTATTCCAATTTAGGCGATTTGGTCTATACTTGTTTGCTGTGCACATAACATAGTAATTCTAGGTTAATAACCGGAATAAGAACACATAACGTTTTCAAAATTGGATATCATGGTTAGTAGAGGCCGGTCTTCGGACCGGGCGAAAGGGGGTGCTCATAGCTGACCTTCCCCGATCGTACCCAAGTTCCCGAGCCGAGGCAACTTTGGTGATAACGGACACGTGGCTTTTGGCACGGAGTCAGGGTTTCCTAAATTTCCCATTTTAAAAATATTTAGGTGGCGACTCTGTATCTGGCAAAGCAGTCCATGTTTGGCACTTCTTTCAAAAATCAGTTTTCTCAAAACTATTTGCCGGATTTGGACTCTTTGGTTCAGATTTAGAACCGCAACAAAAATCGAGTCCAAACTGTAGCGGGGTCCCTCGCGGGCTTGTTACAGTTTTTGGCGACTCTGCTGGGGATTTTAGAGAGCTTGACTCAAACTCGTGATATCCTGTTTTGACTACGTTTATGTGTCTCTTTGCATTGCATTTGCATTGGTGCGCCTAGGACACCGTGTTGGCCATCTGTTATTCCTGAGCGGTTTGCCGGAGGCTTGTCTTGTCAGGGCATGTCCGTAAGGCTGACCGGTTGCGGGCTCTGCCAGTATGGGAACACAAACCCCGGTTTTACCGGGGCACCCTTTTTGACCATTCGACCTAGTGCATATCGAAATCCATAGTGACCATTCCAAACTAGGACAGGTTGCTTACCCGATATAGGTTGTTTGAAACCGCTGCGTGCGTAGTGAAACCCTAGCTCCTGACAAAATAGGACAGGGAAACCCTACCCCAACATAGGGGTGTATTGGTTCTCTTTTACATGCTACGTGCTTTTAGAGTGTATCTCTACAGGGAATGCATATACCAATTTGCGGGCCTGGATATCGGCCTGCGGGCACCAGTATTAGTATTTTGAGAATCAGTCATATCTGCGGGTATCAGATTCAGATTTGGGGCAGTGATTTCGGGGAACAGTGATCAGTAATAGAACACAGTCGTTCAGCTCTGCTCGTATCTGTTTTGGTGAAGTTGAGCTGAGATGCTGTATGTTTTCCCTTTTGCTAGGTAGTCTTGGAACCATAGCTTCAGAAGGCTCCACTATCTCCCGGGTACATTGGATTTGTACTGATAAGACTTTATCAGGTCAGAGACTCAGTTCAAGGGTAATCAGGGCTAGAGAAGACTAGTCAGGCACAGATCACCAGTTCAGCAGTTACCAGATCAGTGGCCTTTGTCCACCCTTCCAGTGAACAGGTCAGTCAGATGGATCAGTAGAATACATCAGGGATGGAGGCAATGATGCGTCAAATGCAGGAAACTATGAACTCATGCAACAAGACGCTGTCCGCCAAGCGGAATTTTCCAAGCAGCAAGCTGCAATCATGGCTCAGCAGGCTGAGCTCATCACCAGGCTGCAACAGCAAAGCGGTGCGTCTGCTTCACAACAAGTTCCTCCCCCAGTAGGAACTCCAGCACCTGGGGAGACGCCAAATGTCCAGGAAGGTACAGACATTCCGGTAGGGCCGGCTCCGCCCCCAATTTTACCCCAGTTATCAAAAACACCCACCAACCTACCGGACTCTCCCTTTGAGTTCGAGACAGATCCCACAGCACTGAAGTTGAGCATGCTTGAAAAGCTATTCAAGAAATCCCAGGGAGTCAAGACCATCCTTGACATTGAAGATGGATACACGGACACAGCTGTGACATTGCCAGACAGGTTCAAGATGCCTCACATCGACCGTTTTGACGGGTCAGGAGATCCCATGGTCCACCTGAGTTTGTTTTCAGATGTTCTGCGCCCGATGGGCTTGACAAGATTACAGAAGCTCTCCCTCTTTAGCAGGACCCTGTCGGGTATCGCGGCCATCTGGTATGCCAAATTAGAGGACTCAGTGAAACGAAGCTGGGAGGAGATGTCCGAGGCCTTCGTCGCACAATATTCATACAATACCAGATCGAGATCACAACCCGTGATCTTGAGACAACCAGGCAAGAGCCGAAAGAGGGCTTCTCTGACTTTGTAACCCGTTGGAGAGCCAAAGCTTCTTCGATGACCACCAGGCCGGTCGACAAGGACCAGATACGGATGATTGTGCGCAATCTCCAACCCAGGCTGATGCAGAAGATGATTGTCCTCCCCTTACCCACCTTTGCAGACCTCCATGAGATTGGGGTACAAATCGAGGATGCTATAAAGCAGGGCCTCATTGACCAGGAGAAGGAGCAGCCCAGGAGGGCGTTTACCCGCAGTTCGAATGTGACCACCAGTGGTGATGCAACTGCAAGACCTTCTGAAGTGGGCATGGTCACCAACACCACATTACAAAAAGCTACCCCATTCACCGGTGCGTCCGGAAGTAGCTCACAGAAAAAAACCAAATATCCACCTCGAGTCAAGAGGGTTTTCACCCCACTTCATATGCCTTTGTCAAAGGCTCTAGAGGTCTTGATCCGGAAAGGACATCTGAAACCATTGGAACAACGGCCTTTACCTGATCCTCTCCCTTCAAAGCATGACCGGACTAAGTACTGTGCCTACCATCAACAAACCGGTCATGAGACCGATAGCTGCTTTCGTCTGCGCCATGATGTACAAGATTTGTTTGACAACAACGTCATCGCCGCACCAGCTCAGTAAAGTCTATCGTCACTCACTGGATCAGCAAACTTGGGGATAGTACAAGTATGTGATCGGGGGACAAACCACCTGCGGGCAGTGCTCAGTTTACTTCAGATATGGCGTATGGCACGCACTGTTTTGAGAATTTGCGAATGCTGGTTTTTGTCTGCTCTGGCTTGGGTACTGAGTCAGTTCTGTCGTTTTTGCTTTGAGCCTGTCTCTTTGTCTTGAGTCAGTCTTTTTGATTAAGGGTCTGTCTTGTTGTATCGAGTCAGTCCTGTTTTGTCAGAGTCGGGTGATTTCGGGGGAGTTACCTCGGACATCACTTGTTTGTTTTGCGTCTGTCTTTTCATTTTGTTTTGAGTCTATTTCTGCCAGGGAGTCAGTTATGCCAACAGATTTTGAATGGAACAGCAGTGATTTTCACACTCTTGTGTTTGCTTCTGCCGCCGTGTGCCAGTTGTGCCAGAAATTCTAAATGAGATGGAAGTATTTGACTAAGAACTCTGTCTTTTCTGTGCCTTGAAGTCATTGCATTGGCCTAAATTTTTCAAAACTTTTTCAAACACTGTGGTGAAAACGAAGAGGAAGGAATTCCTTGGGATTTGCAAAAAATTTGATCAATTGAGAGAAAGAGAGGCGTGCTAAGCCCTTAATGAATGAAATCATGCTTGTAGGTGTGAGTACTGAGAAGGACCCTAGCTTTGATCCAGATTGGTCCTACACTGTCTTCAGCGCGAGCGATTTGTCGCTTTCTTAAAAACTTTCAAAAAATGTTTTGCGCGGTCCTGCGAAGACATGTGTGGAATCGCTCTTGAGATTGTGCAGCCTAGGATCGCTCTCAGCCTCGAGACTCGACCCCTCATTTTCAAACATTGGACTCAAACTCAGAATGTTCAACGGTTAACTACAACGTGAGGCCTGTGAGACCAGATTCAAAGCAGCCCTTGAACAAGAGGCAAGAAAGTCAAATCAAGAAGATCAGATGTCGTCAAGAGAGGCTTGGGAAGCTAGATCAGAAGCCCCCCCTCAAACCAGGGGCAAAGACGTCAGATGTGCCCGAAGAGCCGAAGATGAGTTCTCTTGCGAATCAACAGCCACTCTCCTGGATACGGATGGCATCAAAACCTAAAACCATTTGGCATGGACTTGCTACACTTTTACCCTTTGAGAGGCTCGCTGGGCCGAAAACCCAGAAGGGCGACCCAGGCAAAAGTTAGAGTAAGCAAAAAATACACACAAAAGGAAAGAAAAAAAATACAGAAAAAAAAGAAGAACAAAGGAAGAAGAAAAAGAAAAGAAAAGAAAAAGAAGCTCGCAGGTCGAAAACCCGCATCGGGCGCCTTGGCAAAAGTTAGAGCCTAAAAAGAAAAAAAGAGAAAAAAATGAAAAAGAAAGAAAAGAAAGAAGAACAAAGCTCGCAAGGTCGAAAACCTGCACAGGCAGCCTTGGCAAAAGTTAGAGCATAAAAAGGAGAGGTTAAATACCCGAGTGTACCTTAACCCCGAACTACGTAAGGCTTGATTCCCATCTTTGGGATACGTAGGCAACTTCATTCTGAAGTCCAGCCCTAAAACATTTCAAATTCAGTTGTGTCCATGAAATGGTTTTGATCATCTTTGCCTTCTCTGTATCCGAGAGTTCGGTTGTGATCGTCGCTCTGAAGGATTGATTTCAATACGCTGCGGTGCCATTTAGACAAGGGGCAACTTTCCGTTGCCATTCAATGCACTGCGGTGTCATTTCAAACAAGGGGCAACTTTCCGTTGCCATGCAGTGTCCTTCAGACAAGGGGCAACTTTCCATTGCTATGGGTCCGAGGTTGTGCATCTCAAAGAGTTGGTTCCTGCTTGTTGAGCGGTGGCCGTTTGCAAAAACAGTTTTTGAGAATTTTTACTGAGGTTGACTATTCTCTCAAAAATCATTCCATTTTTCCAAAACTGGACCATTTTCTTGGACCCAAAAAAGGAAAATTTCAGTGCTTACAACCTGACTTGCATGATTTCAAATAAAAAATCGAATAAGCATGTTAATCTAACTTTCATGTTGGTCAAAATTGTTTTAAAATAAAAAATGGTCGAAATGATGAACTAGGGGCACAGTTGAGTCAGGCTTCCTGTCTTTCCCCCATTTTCAACATACTTGCCAAGAAAGGCACTCTACCTGCCAGAAGAGGGCACAACTGAAGTTAGCAAAAAGGGCTGAAAGCTCTCTCGTCCTCCAAGCAGCGAGGTATCAAGCCATGCGCGAAGCATAAATGGAATGGGGTGAGATGTTCCACTTCCTCATCTGGACAGATCTAACCACGTCCAAACTCCCCAGCAAGCATCATCAACCGATGTTAGCTGCAGATTTGCTATACACCCAGTTGTGGCACAACCCCTCTGGGGGGAAGTTCATTGTTGTGAGCAGAAGAAAGAGAATCTAGCAGAATGCTAGGGACAAGAGCCCGCAACTTCTTGTCTATCCATCAACCACCCAGGGGAGGGATTTAAAATGAGAGATTGAAGAATAGAGAGATGTGAGCTGAGAGAAAAAGTGAGGAAAAGGGCTTTTTCAGAAAAACAGAGCTTGAGGGCCGAGTGATGTGAGAATCACAAATGAGAAAGGGTGGGAAATAATACCCGGTGAAACAGGCTCCCTGTGCACATTTGAGTCTTGTGTTTTGTTTTGTCTGTTTCGATTCTTGTTTTGAGTCGTTTCGAGTGTCAATAGATGTGTTTAGGTTGTTTACCTTTGTTTTTGTTTGTTGAGTCTTTTTCGCTGTGTTCAGTCGTAGGCTCAATACCCGGTTAAGAACTCATTTCTTAATTTCAAAAAAGGAAATCAAATCATCTTGTGCTCAGAGTGCCGTGCCATTCTCCATATTTGTGCAAAACAGATTCGTTCTTTTATAAAGCTGCAGGGCCCACCCCCGATAAGTGTGAACAGTAAAACCAGGACCTATTTGAAGCTATGTGGTTCCGGACTGCAAAGTAAAAGCAAAAGAGGAAAACGTCGGGTATCTAAGTTCGTTTCAACTTCAGTAAGTTCCGAGACTACATCCCGTGTGTACCTGTTAAGGCCTTGCCAATGCTCCGAAGTATGAGTGTACCTCTACCTCAAGCTCAAGACCAAGTTTGCTTCAAGCCAGAATGGTGTATCTAACACACCTCATTCCCTTAGTGTATCAATCACACTTCATTCACTCAGTGTATCTAACACACTTTATTTGCCTTAGTGTATCAATCACATTTCATTCATTTTGTGTATCTATCACACCATTCTTCTCTTCATATCACATGTTTATTTATTGTATCAATCACACTCTCTTCACTTAGTGTATCTACCACCCACATTTTCATTTTGTGTATCTATCATGCCACATATTCACTTTTGTGTATCTATTACACTCTCACTCAGTGTATCAATCACACTTCACTCATTTTGTGTATCTATCACACACATTATCATTTGTGTATCTATCACGCATATATTCACTTAGTGTATCAATCACACTTCTTTCATTTTGTGTATCTATCACACACATTCTCATTTGGTGCATCTACCACACACATTCTGATTTTCTGTATCTATCACACACATCCTCATTTGTGTATCTATCACGCCACATATTCACTTCAATTACTTTAGTGTATCCACCACACTTCATTACCTTTGTGTATCTATCATGCACATATTCACTTTATTCCATTAGTGTATCAATCACACTTCATTCGCTCAGTATACCAATCATACTCTGTTCACTAAGTGCATCTATCACATTTTGTGTTCACATTCAGTATATCCATCATACTTGTTCACTAAGTGCATCTATCACACTTTGTGTTCACTTTTAGTATATCAATCATACTCCTGTTCACTAAGTGCATCTATCACACTTTGTGTTCACCTTTAGTATATCAATCATACTCCTGTTCACTAAGTGCATCTATCACACTTCGTGTTCACTTTTAGTATATCAATCATACTCCTGTTCACTAAGTGCATCTATCACACTTTGTGTTCACCTTTAGTATATCAATCATACTTGTTCACTAAGTGCATCTATCACACTTCGTGTTCACATTTAGTATATCAATCATACCTTGTTCACTAAGTGCATCACTTTGTGTTCACCTTTAGTATATCAATCATACTTGTTCACTAAGTGCATCTATCACACTTCGTGTTCACATTTAGTATATCCATCATACTTTGTTCACTAAGTGCATCTATCATACTTTGTGTTCACCTTTAGTATATCCATCATACTTGTTCACTAAGTGCATCTATCACACTTCGTGTTCACATTAGTATATCAATCATACTTGTTCACTAAGTGCATCGATCACACTTCGTGTTCACCTATTGTGTATCCATCACACTTGTTCACTTAGTGCATCTATCACACTTTGTGTTTGCCTTTTGTGTATCCATCACACTTTGCTTCATACAGTGTATCCATCACACACTTTTACTTTGTGTATCAATCACACGCTCGCTTGTGTATCAATCACACACTTTCGCTTTGTGTATCAATCACGCGCTCGCTTGTGTATCAATCACACACTTTCTCTTTGTGCATCTATCACACTATGCCCATCTTGTGTATCCATCACACTGCGCTCACCTTGTGTATCCATCACACTCGCTTCACTTTGTGTATCTACCACACACGTTCACTTTTTGTATCTATCACATGCCCCCTTTGTGTATCCACCACACACATTTGCTTAGTATATCTATCACATATTTGCTTAGTGTATCCATCACACTCGTTTTGCTTTGTGTATCTGTCACACTTTGCTTCACTTAGTGTATCAACCACACTTTATTCATATAGTGTATCCATCACACTCTCTTCACTTTGGTGTATCCATCACACATGTTTGTCCACTTAGTGTATCCATCACACTTCGTTCACTTTTGTGTATCTAACGCACGTGTTCGTGAGAATTGCATAATTCTCTTACATCCTTTCTGCATGAGATGTAGGTTGGTTCACGTTACTTGCTTGCATAGCATTCGCTTAAAATGTTGCATTTATAATTGCTTCATCACAGCTCTTTGCATAATCATAAGTTATGCACTTGCATGGTGCATCACTTTGCATCCTGCCCCTGAACTACGCTGGTTTGATTCCTTGCAAAGGGATACATAGGCAGCCTGCGGGCACAACCATTTATTTATTGGTATTTTTGTTTATTTGTCCAAGTCTTCGGCCTTGTCAAAAATGGGTCGTCTCTGGGCTTTGACATTCACTCCCGCCATTGTTATGACTTTCGAGTTCTGTCAAAGAGGGGCAACTGTAGACACCCCATTTTTGACCGTCCTCAAGACTTGGACGTCACCGTTTGAACACTCGGTGATTATCCATGTTTGTGTTCGTCTCGAGTTCCCGGAGGCCTTGGCAGCGCGCCTCGCCTCAAGACCTCTTGACTCGACTGCTTCGTGTTCGGTTTTGGCACCAAACACCTGTGTTTTTGCCTTGAAGGGCAGGGGATGGCTTTTTGTCCATCCTCACACCTCATCGGCCCTCCCCTATCATCATCACTGCACATGCTGCCACACCATTGTTTCTTAAAAATAATGGCCGGTCGGCATTATGTTTAGCCGACCGGCACTTTATTGTGCCGATGACTCTTTTTCCGGCCGAGACCTTTTCTTGAGGGGGGGTTTGAACCTTTTGAACCCCCTGTTTTAGCTTCTTGAGGAAGCTTGAACCTTTTGACCCCCGTGTGGTTTAGCTTCTCCAAGAAGCTTGAACCTTTTGAACCCTTGGTTCTAGCTTGAACCACTTGACCCTTTTTAGCTTCTCCAAGAAGCTTGAACCTTTTTAGCTTCTTGGAGAAGCTTGCACCTTTCTAGCTTCCAAGAGAAGCTTGCACCTTTCTAGCTTCCAAGAGAAGCTTGCACCTTGTTAGCTTCTCTTAGAAGCTTTGAGCCATTGCCTTGTCTATATAAAGGGGGCTTCTCCTTCCATTCAAGAGGTTAGAAAATCTGATATATATAGAATATATATCACTTTCTCTCTATATCTCTCTTTCTCTCTACATTTGTATGTGTTAGAGTGCTCCAAAGTGAGTGATTCTTGGCCCCTTTGCACCACAACTCCTATCCTAACACCTCCATCATCAACCTAAGGAGCTTGGGGGCCATTTTCAGAGGTTAAGGGACTGGTTTTTGATCCAAGAAGCTGCTGTTTCGTTGGTCTACAAGAGTGAGCCTTTAATCCTCTTTTATTCCCCGTTTTTGCACCAGCTTTTAGCCTATCTTGCTTGCTGTTTTGAGCTTTCCGTATAACATAAAAAGTTCTGTTTTTTTGTGTTTAAGATACTTTATTAAGGACACTTTTGTGTTTGGGGTCGTTTACCCCCTCTTAGGCCTTGTTTGGCCCCATTTTGTGCTATTTTTGGTGAACTTCGGGACCACCTTGTTTGGGCCTCCTCACCACTGAAATCTTGAGGGATTTCAGTGGTGAGGATGGTGGTTTAAGGTCCTAAGAAGGAGAGGGCCATCCCCTCTCCTTGTTGTCTCCAAAAAGTCTCATTTTAGCCTCATATGTGAGCACCATTTTTAAGTGCATGTTGGCCATGTCTTAAGTGTTATTTGGTAGTATTTTTCCATGTATTACCTCTGTTTTTACTTGGTTTAGACACACCATGCTTGCTATGCATACTTGTCTTGTAATGCCATGAATTGCCTTAACATGTGCCTAGCATTTAGACCACTATGCTTACTTGTTTTGGCTTAGCTTTGTGAAGCTTTTGTGCATGTTTTAGTGTGCTTGAGGTCTGTTTTTGGTCATTCGGGTCATCCATGCTTTGCTTTGTATAGCTACCATGTAATCCCCCTTGGCTTGCCTTGAGTTTTAGACCATTGTTGCATACTTAGCTTGTCTTGTTTACTTGGTTTTGCACCTTCTATAATAGGATTTCAGAGCTTTCTATGCATGCCATGTATCCATGTTTATCCTCTTTTAAGTGTGCTTAAAAGTTGCTCTTTGGTGCCTAAGTGTTGGACCTTGTGTGCATGCATGTTTGTATGTGTTTTGGCCCTCATTTCCATGGCATTTGGCCACTGATTTGGGCCTATTTGAGAGCTGCCCATTTTGGTTTAAGACCATTCCCATATGTTGTTGCATGCTCATCCATCTTGCATGCTTGTTAGTTTGCATAACTTGCATGCTTGCATGTTTACATTGCTTGCTCACATGCTCATATTGCATGCTTAGCTTCCATGCCTAGGTTGCATAACATTTGGCATGCATGCCTTGCCTCTTGAATCACCATGATAAAGGTTGGGCCTCTTGTTTTTGTATGCATTTCATTCCATTGAAATTGCACAACTTAGCTCTTGGGCCATCATGCATCGAAATGCGTGATTGATGGCCCAGGGTCGAGGGCCACACTCCCTTGAGTCCATTACATGATAGAGAGTGTGTCCGTGCATACATTTGCCTGAAAATTTCATGCCATACACTGCTTGCCCTGCTGCTGCCAATTGCAGGTTCTGCAGGAAGTTTTGGCCGTCGGCCAATATAGTGCCGCCGGCCTCAATTTTTGGCCGATTAGACAAAAGGGTGGCCGGTGATCATTCCCTTTGGCCGGTGGTGTTTCTACTTGGCCGGTGATGCTCCCCAGTGTCCAGAGAAGCATTCTTGGGACTTGTGCAAGTTTTCAGGGGGCAAGGCAGTGTAAACAGAGGCAACAGTGCCATGGCAGTTGTAGACACCCCATTTTTGACCGACCTTAAGACTCAGACATCACTGATTGAGCGCTCGGTGATGTTGCATATTGTGCTCGTTCAGAAGTCTCAGAGTCGCGGCCGTGTGCCCTACCTCCGGACTTCCGAACTCTCTTCTGTGCCTTGCCTTGGTTTGCGAACCAGACTCGGTTTCTCTGTTTTCTTTCCTGAGGGGAGGGAGAGGTCCCGTAGACCATCTCTCAGTGGCCGTGGGCTACATTTCGTGGCCGTAGGCCATTTTGCCCATTTCGGAGCCCGGTTCCCGGTTTTCGGAGCCGTCAGGCCGTGTGCCTCGGTTCGGGACCACCCAACCATCTCCGATTCCTCCGATTTTTGGCATGCATCTCATTTACTCCCTTTCGAGGGACACTGGGGTCTTAGATACCCACTTCGTGGCCGAATGCCACTTTCGGTGCTTAACAACCTATTTTCGGGACCCCGAACTGCGTGTTTTGGTCCCCGAGCAGTCATTTTGCATCGGTTTTCGTTCATTTTTGGCAGGTACCTCTGTTTTATCACCAGGAAGATCACTGGAGGGTGGGAGGCCAGCAATTGTCTCAGCGACCAGTTATGCTCTTCCGGCGCCCTCCGACGCCCGTTTTTCTCACTTCCGGGCTAATGTTGACCACCCTAGGAGCATTTTCTTTGAGCCAAAACCACATAGTTGTGTTGTACACACATGGGAGGACCCTAAAAGTGCATGGCCGGCCAGTAATTCTTTTTTTTCATTTTTGAACCTCTTTGAAAATGGCCTATTCTCTCTCCTGTTTTAGAGTTGCCAGTTTTGAACCACTGGGTTGTGTTGAGGAAACCTGGGAGGACACCATCATCTGGTGGCCGGCCAGCAATTCCTCTGGACCATTTTGCCCCTTGGCCGGCCGGCCATAGGGGGTGGCCGGCCGGCCACCTGCAACAAAAGTACATGGCCGGCCATGCTCCTTGGGAGGTGTGTTTCACAGCTGTATAGCTGTATCCCCCAAAAGATCTGATTTCGGGGGATATTTTGTATGAAAGGGAACTTAATCCCTTAAAGCTTACACTTCTTCACACTCTTTGCCTAACCATCCTTGCATGCATACATCTCTCTTTCTCTCCCTCAAGAGTTAGAACACTTGCCTCAAGTTTACAAACACATATACATCTCCATCTGTTTGATTTTCTCCAAGTTTAGTGCCATTTCTTCATCATCATCAAACACCACCATCACCACTCCATTTCCAGCAGCAAGGAGAGGTTCTCAGAGGCTTAGAAGCAACATTCCTCAAGCCAAGAGGTAGCAAAAGTGTGGTCTTCAAGGGTAAGTCTCTATTTCCCTCTTTTGTAGCATTTTCTTGCTTCATTTCTTAAGCCTACTTTCTTACTGTTTTGGGCTCTGACCTTGACTAAAACTAGGTCTATTTTGAGCCATTCTCCATGTTTGATCAAGGGCTCAACCCTGTTTGAGCCCTCCATCTTGTACTTGCTTCAATAACATCTTGTATGTCAATATCTTGCATGCTTTTTCTAGCCTATGAGTGATCTGTTTTCGAGCACAATGTAAACTGTAAGAGTACCTATTTCGAGCCCCTCTTCAACATTGAAGAAGGGCTCAACCCTGTTTGGCCTCTCTATCATGCACTTGCTTCATAATCTCTCATATTTACCGTAAATTTGCATGATTTGTCTGACCTACATGTATTCTGTTTTGGAGCATTTCATAAACTGTGAGTAAGCTTATTTTGTGTCCCTCTACAACATTGTAGAAGGGATCAACCTTGTTGGGGGTCTCCATGTTATACTTGTCATTATATCCCTCTTTGACCCCCATTTTTGCATGCTTTTTTAAGCTTATCTAGCTTCTGTTTTCGGCCATCATCAGAACTGGAAAGAGTCATATTTTAATCTTCTTGACATATTTCATTAAGGACCTTTGCTGGTTTGATGAATGTTTGGGGTACCTCATGTTATAGCCTTATGTATCCTAGTTCTTGCATGATATTTTTATCATGTTTTCATACTGAGTTGGGGGATGTCATCTACTGTAAATGTTCATATTTTTAGCCCCTCTTCAGTGTTGTAGAAGGGTACTTTTCCATTTGGGCATTGCATGTATCACTTGCTTCAATACCCCTCTCTTGGCCCGTATTTTTGCATGCTATTGTTATCCTATGTATGCTGGCTGTTTAGCCCTTTTTATGACTGAAAAATGCTTGTCTTGGGGCTGCCTTGCTACTGTATTTTCATTCCATGTTCATATTATGCATGTTTAGTATGGCTGTAGGCCATTTCGGGTGCTTAATATCGCATTTCGGGACCATTCCGTACATTTGATGTCATTTCCCCACCTTTCGGGACTGTTTTGCATCATTTGTGAGTGCTGAAATTCCATTTGCATGTTTGCATATCATATTTCATGTCATTTCATGCCTTAGGGCCATCGCCTCGGTTTGCGTGCCCGTGTGCACGCATTTCGAGGCACTTCTTTTTTATCTGACGGCCTCTTATGTGAGTGTGGCTGAGGCTCACTCATGTTAGTATAAGCCCATTTTGCATTCCGTATGCCATTATCTCGGTTTGCGTGCCCGTGTGCACGCATTTCGAGGCATTTCACTTTTATTCGTCGGCCTCTTATGTGAGTGTGGCTGAGGCTCACTCATGTTAGTGTAAGTCCATTTTGCATTCTGTATGTCATTTTAGTCTCATTGCATTGCGTATGCCATCGCCTCGGTTTGCGTGCCTGTGTGCACGCATTTCGAGGCATTTCACTTTTATCCGTCGGCCTCTTATGTGAGTGTGGCTGAGGTCCACTCATGTTAGTGTAAGTCCAATCGGCATTGCGTATGCCATTTCATGCCTCAGGATCGTCGCCTCAGTTCGCGTGCCCGTGTGCACGCATTTCGAGGTATCTCATTTTCATAGCATTGTGCATGCTAGGATGGCATATTAGTTGCATTCATGCATATCATGCATATTGCATCGTGTCCAGGATAGGAGTTAGCCCGGGCACGGGAAACGAGGCGCGTTTCGTACTCCGAGTGACGGAACGGGTCTCAATTCCCAAGTCACCAACACTCCGGATTACCCATGATGGAGTTAGGTTTTGTTGTAGCATTCATCTGCATTCATTCCATATTGAGTTGTGCAATCTGACTCCTCGGCCATCATGCATCGATATGCGTGATTGGTGGCACGAGGATCGAGGCATGCATATATTTGTGAAATACATTGCTATGCCCCTTTCCTGCTCTCTGTTGCAGCAAAATGAAGAATCAGCAGCCTTCCGAGGCTTGGCACGTATTTCGAGGAAAGGTGCAAACAGAGGCTAATTGGGGCATCCCAGTGGATTTCCGAAAAGGCAGCCCAGCATACATCATTCAGCGGAAGTGAGGCAGCCCCTGGCTTGCATGCCAGTTTACAGTTTTTCTTACTTAATTTGTTAATTAATTAGGGATCTGTATTATTTCGGACTGTATTATTCTTTCATTTCGGACTGTATCATTTATTCGGACCCTCTGCGCGAGGGCATAATTGTAATAAGCGTGGGTGAGTGTGATGTATGTCTTCCAATCCCACGTCTTTCTTCCCTTTTATTTACCCGCTTACGATGGTTAGATATAGGGCATATTTCAATTAGCAAACAGTATGACAGCATGTTTGCATCATTCATCTGTTTTGCACGCACCGGGCTCGGCGCATCATACAAACTGCATCTGTATTTCAATTCCAAGTTGAGTATTTGATAGCTGTTGCATTTCATACGCCATGCTTAGAAAAGCCGAGCCTGCTATAGTTGCATTTTTGCATGTGTTGCATTAGGCATTTCTGTATAATTAAGATCATGCATGATTTCTAATCAGTTTTCTGTTTTTGGCATGGAGTACTAGGCGAGTTTTATGCTTTAGCATCCTTGCATGCGTGTGAGTGATTGCCATGAATAGCATGCTTGCCATGAGGCTATATGCTTATGTGATATAACTGCTTTGAATGCCTGTGGGTGGAGGTTGTGTTACTTGAATTGGGACAATTCATCAAACGTTTGTTTTAAGCCCACTAGATAGTGGCAAAATCATGTTTTCTAAGCCCACCCGAGGGTGGCAAATCCACGTCTTAGCCTACCTGCGGGTAGCACCATCAAACCATTTTCAAACAAACAAACATGAAATGTTTTGTTCCAATTCAGGCGACTCAGTCTATACTTATTTGCTGCGAGCATCACATAGTAACCTAGGCTAATAACCGGAATAAGAACACACAAGGTTTTCAAAAACAGATATCATGGTTAGTAGAGGCCGATCTTTGACCGGGCGAGCGGGGGTGCTCACGAAGTGACCTTCCCCAATCGTACCCAAGTTCCCGAGCCGAGGCAACTTTGGTGATGACGGACACGTGGCCTTAGGCACGAGTCAGGGTTTCCTAAATTTCCCAAAATAAAACATTTAGGTGGCGACTCTGTATCTGGCAAAGCAGTCCATGTTTGGCACTTCTTTCAAAAATCTGTTTTCCAAAACGATTTGCCGGATTTGGACTCTTTGGTTCAAGATTAAGAACCGTGACACGAATCGAGTCCGAGCTGTAGCGAGGTCCCCTGCGGGCTTGTTACAGCAGTGGATTCTCGGGCGAAGCCAATCCGAGCATGCGTGCATCCCTCTTCCCGAGGCCTTTTACTGTTTTCAATAGCTTAATTAATTTGTTAATTAGTTAAGGGCTTGTAATATTTAATTAGCTAGGATAGTTAATTATTTATTTGGTTTGTATTATTATTTGGTCCCTCCGTGTGAGGGCGTATTTGTAATAAGTGTGTGTGAGTGGTGTGCATGCCTTCCAGCCTCCACTTCTTTCTCCCTTTTATTTACCTGCTTATGATGGTAGATTAGGGCATATCTATTTTAGCATACCTTATGCAATGCATGCGTGCATCCATGCATTTGTTTACATGCACCGGGCTCGGTACATCATTCAAACTGCATCTGTATTTCAATTCCAAATTGAATACGTGATAGTTGTAGCATTTCACATGCCATGTTTAGGATAGCCGAGCTTGTCTAGATTACATCTCTGCATGTGTTGCATTAGCCACTTAACATGAACTAGGATCATGCATATGATTACTAACTAGTTTCTGTTTTGGCTTAGAGTACTAGGTGAGCTTTTATGGTTTAGCATATCGCATGCGTGTGTATGTTGCCATAATAGCATGACTACCATGAGGCTAAGTGCTTATGTGATATAACTGCTTGAATGCCTGTGGATGGAGGTCAAATTGCCTAAATTGGGATAATGCATTAAAACTGTGAGTTTTAAAGCCCACTAGATAGTGGCAAAACCGTCTTTTCTAAAGCCCACTTGAGGGTGGCAAAACCTGCATTTTAGCCTACTTGCGAGTAGCAAACCATTTTCAAAACAAACATGAAGTGTTTTATTCCAATTTAGGCGATTTGGTCTATACTTGTTTGCTGTGCGCATAACATAGTAATTCTAGGTTAATAACCGGAATAAGAACACATAACGTTTTCAAAATTGGATATCATGGTTAGTAGAGGCCGGTCTTCGGACCGGGCGAAAGGGGGTGCTCATACCTGACCTTCCCCGATCGTACCCAAGTTCCCGAGCCGAGGCAACTTTGGTGATGACGGACACGTGGCCTTTGGCACCGAGTCAGGGTTTCCTAAATTTCCCATTTTAAAAATATTTAGGTGGCGACTCTGTATCTGGCAAAGCAGTCCATGTTTGGCACTTCTTTCAAAAATCAGTTTTCTCAAAACGATTTGCCGGATTTGGACTCTTTGGTTCAGATTTAGAACCGCAACAAAAATCGAGTCTGAACTGTAGCGGGGTCCCTCGCGGGCTTGTTACAGAGGGGCCCAAATAAAGGAAGCCCAAGCAAACCCAAATGTCAGTCAGGTCTTTTCGAGGCTGAGGGATAGGTTTGGCCCTAGACCGAAAGATGGGTCTTCACCGATGAGGTGCGAGTCGATGGGGATCGCCGAGTGGTCGTCGACTAGTCGTCGGCAGTCATCTGGCTTGGTCGAAGGTGCTCCTTCAGATTATCACCTGGTTCCAAAAGCAACGGAGTTGCGTTCTGTTGAAGCGAAAAAGCAACGTCTTGTCACAAGGGCTGTTACAGCGGGCCTTTCGGACTTGCGAATGCAGCAGGGGGACGGCGAGGAGAATCGATGGGCTGACATGTGTCATGATCCAAACCTGCCCTTACAGGTTTAGCATCGTAACCGGCCAGTAATCCTTGGATTACCAAGGTCTCTGAACAAAAGAACTTACAATTAGGGACTGGGGAAGCAAATATAGAAACATATATAGTCCATTGAGCTGTGCAGACGTATATGGGACATAAATTTTAAGCTTAATACACATATACATGACATCATATTGTCACATTCATTACAGATATAGCCAAAAAGAGGATTCGCCTAATATACAGTTAATAGAAAACTTGTTCATAACCCAAAAGAAGACAAAGCCTTGACATTCACAAAACGTGACTATAAGACGTATGGAACCTCTTCGGGAGACACAAAGGCTGGCTAACCAAAAACTACCTGGCGGTCATCACTGAGCCTGGCCACGCGTCCAATCACCTACATACATAAATAATAGAGTGAGCGGGAGCCTAGTGAATAATAACAAGGTAAAGAGTTTAGTGAATGATGTTCATCTCAGAATTAGAATCCAGAGTTTACATCAAAAACAGATTCTTATGCATATTTAGATCTCAAATCGAAAACTAATTCATATACACGTTCATATTCGTATTTATATTCATATTTAGATTTTGCATAAGATCATATGTGGTACACTCATTAGCTATCATATCAACTTGGTCTTGAGACCCACATGTACAGTCGATATCGATGACCAAAAAGGTCCATGTCTTGCGCGCAAATAGCCATGGTATTGTTACCCCCAGCCAGCTATCCAATTTGGCTCGTTTCCTCCAGTATCAGTAAATATGGTACATATATTACCTCATGAGTTCCAAGCTGGAGATGAGAACCAAGATGGTCAAGAAATTGATCCAATTCCAGTCTCTAGTGAAGACTCACAAGTGAGTATGGTACAAGATGATTCTGGAATGGCTACCCCATTGGAAACTGAATATGAGAGTGAAGAAGAGGTGAGCATTAACCTCTCATATCCTTTTGAATATCCCTCGAACTCTATGACACAACATGTCAAGCCTTTGTATATCAAGGCCTTCTTCGATGGGATACAATTGAACCGAGTCTTGATAGATAATGGAGTAACGGTGAACTTACTACCGAAATCTTCCTTGAAGAAACTAGGGAAAAGGAACCCCAGGTTAATCCCAACCAGCACAACCATTGCTGGCTTCACTGGAGACAAACAGATAGCTCAGGGAATTCTGCCCATCAACCTGAGCGTGGGAACCAAGGACTGCATGACTGCATTCTTCGTTATTGACAGCAATGCTAAGTACAATGCTTTACTTGGTAGAGATTGGATACACACTAACAAATGTGTGCCTTCCTCTTTGCATCAGAAAATAATAATGGCCTTGGGCAATGGAGAGACATAGGAAATTGATGTAGATCCTCAACCCTTCATAGCCTGTGCAGACTTCGCAGAGGCCAAATTGTATATTGAGGGAGTGACACCACTCAGTATACTGAGGAAACCTGATGGCTCTACCGAAGTGACGGCTGATGAGGAAGTGACACACCTGAAGCACCTAGTCCAGGAAAGTGCTGATGAAGAGGTTGTCGTTAAGGATGACAATGATGCCTAGTTATAGGCAAAAAAGTGAAGTACAAGAAGCCAAGTCTTTGGCTCTGATTAAGTTCTCAACATTGGATGTAAAAGCAATAGTCCAGAAAATGCAAGAGCAAAAGAAAGAAGCCATGATAATTGGCTGCAACCAGGAACAACAACAGGTCAGAGTTTTGGCCCTTGATAAATACTGTACATTGGACATTGAAACAAAAGTTTAGGAGATACAGGAAGAAGAAGCCTTATGGACAGATTTTGTCTATGAGGAGGAGGGTGAAGATGTTGAATTAAGGAACCTAGGAGCAGAACAAAACAAAGAGATTGCTTCGAAGGCAAAAAGAATCGAAGAAGAAGCTTCGATAAGCTCTCAGACACAAGACCCCTTAGAAGAAGTAAATTTAGGGGAAGGTTCTATACAACAGCCCACCTATATAAGTGCTTGTTTGAATACTCTGGACAGGGACCAGTTGTTGGTTGTTCTGAAGAAATATAAAGATTGTTTTGCATGGTCTTATAATGAACTACCAGGATTGGATAGGTCATTAGTGTAACATAGGCTCCTTATGAGGCCTAATTTCAAGCCATACAAGCAAAAACCAAGAAGGACGAGTCTAGAAGTAATTCAGAAAGTTAAGGAGGAGATTCTTAGACTACTCAAGGCAGGCTTTATTAGGACAGCTAGGTATGTTGAATGGCTATCCAATATTGTGTCTGTAGTGAAGAAGAATGGTAAAATGAGGGTATGCATCGATTTCAGAAATTTAAATCTAGCAACTCCAAAAGATGAGTATCCTATGCCTGTAGTGGATCTGTTGGTAAACAGTTCAGCAGGACATCAAGTTTTATCAATGATGAATGGGCACTCTGGTTATAACCAAATCTGCATTGTAGAGGAGGATGTCCACAAGACAGCATTCAGATGTCCTAGGAATATTGGCACCTTCGAATGGGTTAAAATGCCATTTGGCTTGAAGAATGCTGGGGCTACATATCAGAGGGCTATGAACACTATCTTTCATGACCTCATTGGAGGGTATTTAGAGTGTTATATTGATGACATTGTAGTTAAATCCCAATCCATGGAGGAGCATCTGTTTCACTTAGAAGCAGCTTTTGAAAGAATGAGAAAGTTCAAGTTGAAGCTCAATCCTCTTAAGTGTGCTTTTGGCGTATCATCTGGAAACTTTTTGGGCTATATAGTACACGAGAAAGGAATACATATTGATCAGAATAAAGCCCAAACCATCATCGAAGCCAGACCTCCATCAAGTAAGAAAGAATTACAAAGGTTCCTTGGACATGTTAACTTTCTTCGAAGATTCATTTCTAACACTGCAGGGAAAACTAAAGTATTTTCTTCCTTGTTAAGGCTGAAAAATGAAGAAGAATTTGTGTGGACAGCTGAGCATCAAATTGTTTTCGAAGGTATCAAAGCCTACTTGGCCAACCCTCCAGTGCTGATGCCACCAAAGAGTGATAAATCCTTAAAGTTGTACATAGCTGCAGCAGAAGATTCATTGGGAGCTTTTTTAGCTCAAGACAATGAAGAAAGCAAGGAGCAAGCTGTTTATTACCTTAGAAGGTTTTTAAATTCTTGTGAATGTAAATACTCAGCTGTAGAAAAGCTGTGCCTTGCATTGTATTTTGCTGCAATGAAATTAAGATACTATCTTTTACCTACAACGGTCTTGGTAATCGCAACCATAGATTTGGTTAAGTACATGTTATCTAGACCTATGTTGAGGGGAAGAATTGGCAAATGGATACTAGCCTTATCAGAATTTCATTTAGAATATGTTCCCCAAAAGGCAGTAAAAGGACAAGTTTTAGCCAATTTTTTGGCAGACCATCCATCTCAAACAGAAAGCCAAGAGATAATGGAACTTGGTATGGCTAGTGTTGAGCCATGACAAATGTGGTTCGATGGATCAAAAGCCAATGGCCTAACTGGAATTGGTATTGTGATTAAGTAACCACAAGGGGTAGAAACCATACATGATTTCAGAGTGGATGAAGTTACTTGTTCCAATAACCAAGCTGAATATGAAGCTTTAATAGTGGGACTGGAAATTCTGATTGGATTACAAGTTCATGCAGTTGACATATTTGGAGATTCTCAATTGGTGGTTAACCAAGTGAAAGGGATTTTCAAATGTCAAAGTATAAGCATATTGTCATACTATGTTGTTGCATTACATTTGCTTTCTCAATTTCAAATAGCAAATGTAACTCATGTCCCAAGATTCTTGAATAATGAAGCTAATGATGTGGCTCAGAAAGTTTCGAATTTCAAGAGAAGGGATAATACTCAAAGGGACATAAGCCAAACAACATATCAGAAATTAATACCACCTTGAATAAAAGGAATGTGGTCTTGGAAGTCAACCATAATGACTTACTGGAATAAGATTGGAGGCATCCAATAATGCAATACTTGGCTGGCCCATCTTCGAAGGCCAGCAGAAAAATTAAATTGCAGTCTATGCAATACATGATGTATGGTAATGCTCTCTACAAAAGAGGGGGAGATGGTTTGTTGCTAGAATGCTTAGGCCCAAAAGAAGCATTAACAGCTATGGCTGAGGTTCATGAAGGCATCTGTCGTGCTCATCAGCCTAGTGTGAAAATGAGGTGGTTGCGTCGAAGGCATTCCTACTATTGGCCAACTATCCTTAAAGACTGCATAGAATATGCAAAAGGTTTCCAGTCATGTCAAAAGCATGGCACTATAAGGCATGTGCCCATAACTGACCTGCATGCAGTAGTAAAGCCTTGGCCATTCAAAGGATGGGCTATGGATATGATAGGAAAAATACACCCACCCTCTTCGAAGCATCATTGTTTCATTTTAGTGGCCACTGATTACTTCACTAAGTGGGTCGAAGCTAAGCCATACAAGGCTGTAGACCAGACTGAGGTCATTGGATTCATTAAGGATTTAATCCATAGATTTGGCATCCCACAGACTATAACTGTTGATAATGGGACTGTGTTCGATGGGAAGATGGTGAAGTCTTTTGTGGCAGAATTTGGAATTAGCCTTGTAATTCCACCCCCTATTATGCGCAAGCCAATGGTCAAGCTGAATCATCCAATAAGTCCTTAAAGAAAGGAATACAAAAGATTGTGGAAGACAATCCTAGGGATTGGCACAACTTATTGTTGGATGTATTGTGGGCTTACAGAACTTCCCCAAAGTCAAGCACAGGAATTACTCCTTATGCCTTAGTATATGGACATGATGTAGTGTTACCTGTAGAGATTAATGTCAAGTCCTTGAGGGTAAGATGCCAGGACCAGCTAGATCCTGAGCAATACCATCAGAGTATGTGCTTGGAATTAGAAAACATAGATGAAGCTAAAATTCTGGCATTAAATAGCATTCTTTTTCAAAAGACGAAAGCAGCCAAAAATTATAATAAGAAAGTCAAACACATTGGCTTTGATGAAAGTGATTTGGTATGGAAGACAATACTCCCAATAGGAATCAAAAGCCATAAGTTTGGTAAATGGTCACCTAATTGGGAAGGACCATATCAAATTCATAGAGTCCTGCCTTTTGAAGCATACCATTTGAAAATTTTGAATGGATATGTACATCCCAAAAAGATCAATGGCAGATATTTGAAACCTTATTTTCCAACTATTTGGGAAACACAAGGAATAGAATAAATGTCAACCAAAAAGAACACAAGAGTACTCAAATGATAAATCAGAATTTGTTTTTCATAAAGAGTTAAATACATTCTGCCATAAAGTGGCCCAGAAATCATTACAGTGCTTTAATTGTTCTTTTACAACAGATTTCTTATTTTTAAATGATGAACACATCTGAATAGCTGCAGTCATTTCTTCCTTCCGATCGGCTAATCCTTGGTTGGTGATCTGCAGTTTGGTGTCAGTTCGGATTAAGGCCTGGTTCACTGCAGATAGCTCCTCCTCAAGTTGAGCTTTCCTCTCCAGTAGTTGAGTTCGAAAATGGGAGACAAAGGAATGTTGTTCCTTTAACCCTAAGACTTCAGCATGTACTGTGGAAACAAAACTCTGGTCTCTCACTAATTTTTCCTCTGCAGCCTTGGCAGCATGGCAAATGTTGATGTAGTAGTCAATAGTAGCTGCTGCCTGAGATAGATGATTTGAGACATTCATGCTGGACTGCTCAACAACTTTGCAGCACTGAAGGAAACCATTTCTTATTATAGGCCTTTGTAAAGCCTCGAAAGGGATCATTGAAAAAGATGTCAATAACTCCAGACAGCTGTCTAAGTCCATCAAAGGTGCAGAAGGCTTGCTACTGGAGGAAGAGGAGCTCTCAAAAATTTTTAGCAAGGAGTCAGCCAGAACTAGTGGCTCAGTCTCATCATTAATTGTTGGAGAGGTAGAAGGTATGTCGAAGAGACTGGCTACTCTTGCTTCGAAGATATCTACCTCAACCGTAGACATGAGGGGCGCAGAAAGAGCAGTGGTGGAAGGCACAGAGGACTGCATGGGGATAGGAGAAATGGGTGGAGCATCTTCAGCAGTCTCTATGGTCCTAGCCACCAATAGGTCAAGGAATAAGGGCTGGAAGTAGGTAAAGATGATAAACCAGGAGTTGGAGAGCTACCAGCACCCTCTGTAGAAGAATCAGCCATCATCAAGGAGGAAATAGTAGTTGGGATTTCCTTAAGGGGGGGGAGGAGGAATGCAACTCAAAGGAGAATTAAATTGAACAAAATCAGAAGACAAAAAAGGAAGATATGGATTTAGTCCAAAGGAAAGAGAGGCAGGAATGCTTGACCTTAAGGAGGGTACATTAAATGTAGGCTTTGGAAGTGGAAGGGTTATCTGAATAGTCCTCACATTTTGCATCTGATCAACTTCAACTGAAACTAAGAGAGTCCTTATTGGAAGAATAGGCTAAGTAGTTGTTGCTGCAAAAAACAAGAAGTGCAAAGTAGAGTCAAGCCTCAATATCAAGAATTTGACAAGAAAAATAGAGGCATGAAAGAAATTACTTATTTCAGAAGTGCTGGCAATGATGGGAGAACTATGAAGGGATTAGTGCTCAACAATGTGTTGTTTCCTTGCAGTTTCCCTCTGGATTGCATCATCAGCAGCAGCTTCATCTCTTAGAAATTGCTGCTGCCGCCTCTTCTCAGCTCTTTGGAAGACAATTATGGCCTTAGAGTGTTCTTGCTCTACTGCCTTGGCAGCCGCCTCATGAACAGGGTCTTCGACCAAGTCAGAAGGAGAGACAGTCGTTTTCCTTCTCTTTCTTCTTGGTACTGGTGTTTCCTGTTCTTTTTCAACCTCTTTCTCTTCAAGATGGGATTCAGACTCTTCAGGGGCGAGTTCCTTTTCTGTTGTTTTGGTAACTGTCCCATGAGTAGTGTCTTTGACTGAATCAGCAGAAGAGACAGTCATCTGCTTTCTCTTTTTTCTCTGTAATGGTACCTCCTGTTCTTTCTCAATCTCCCTCTCTTCGGTTTGGGGTTCAGATTCTTCAGGAGTGAGTACCAGCTTTCTTTTCTTTTTCTGCTGTTGTTTGGCCTTGAGAGCAGCTAGAGTTTCAGCTCTCTTAGGGGATTCTTCTTGTGGAGACCCTGCACCAAAATGTGTGAATATAGAGGAAACAAACAAAAGAGTCAAAAGGAAAGAGGAACCTAAAAATACTTACCCTTTTTCGAAGCAGCTCTAGTAACTCTAGCTGGAGGGGTGAGGCTGCAAGAGAAGTTGTGGCAGCTGCAGAAAGAGGGGGAATGTTCTCAACTGTTACTGATTTAGCCTTTGAAGGCACTCCTAACCCTATCAGTAAGTCATGAGGGTGTACGGATAGGCGCACTTCCATGTTGGCTGTCCACCAGTTCTGGAATCTTTTCAAAACCAAACCAAAGGGAAGAAAGGGGACAAATTTGAACTCATACAATTCTTTTAGCAGTTTGAATGTTGTCGCCTCTAGTTTTGATTTGGGTATTCTCAGTTCTCTGGCAGTGAGGTGGACATTCGAGAGACTGCAAAGTGGAACAGGTATCCCCTGAGTGAACCCAAATTGCCTGGCAAACTGAGAATGACAGTACACCTCAGGTATACATTTATAAGCTCGAGGGTTTAAAGTGCCAATGAATAGCTCCCTCGGTAGTAAGATAGAAGCCCACATGTCTTTGTGGGGTGAGGTGGAACACTCTTTATCAGCCAAAAAGGTTTGCAGCCAAGCAGGTCCTTTATTGGCATCAAAAGGACAAAAGAAGGTGGCAGATGGAGAAATAGGGAGTTGGTGAAAAAAGGTGAGGTAATAAGCGAAGGAAACAGGATAAAGAATAATCCTAACGTACTTCTCTCCATAAGTGCTAGGATCCTGAACAAGGAATTTTAGGCATTTAGGGTGCAAATCAGTGAAATAGGCGAAGAGCCAGAGTTGGAGCACCCAGAGGGGACCTCCTTGGTTAACATCAAGAGATTTTTCACAAAATTGGGAGCAGGCTCTATAGACATGGCCTAAAAGATAAGGAGCAAGGGCTATACGTTTTTTTCAAAACAAGTGCCTTCGCAAGTGGAGCAAACTCAAGCATAATCCTCTGAGATGATGTACAAAAAAGAAATTTGCACAACCAGTATAAAATGAAGGAAAAAAGTTCTCTATCTCTCACAGGGCCTTCCCTTTTATTTTCAGCCTTTACAAAGTCACTGTAAGAGGAGTTTAAGGATGGAAGGGAAAATTTGACAGGGAGGTCTGGGTAGCTGGGAGTAAAAGGAGAGCCAAGAGGTGAAAGCCCTAAGAGATGGCAAATATCAAGAACGGTGGGGGCCATCATGCCGCACCGAAATTGGAAAAAATTAAAAGCCATATTCCAAAAACAAAGAGCAGCAGGAATCAAAAGGGGTCCTCAGGAATGATGAACCTGGAAAGACGAAGGGCGTCGAGGATACATAGCTCTTGCAGGTCATCTTCCCTCGCAGGCACAACTCTGTCATACTATTCCTCCCATTCAGTTCTCAATGTCGGCCAGCAACGATGAGGCCGGGTCATTCTCCAATTCCCCCAATCGAGCCCTCCTTCGTAGAGAAGAAAGTGGTCCTCCAAGCGAGGGTATAAAGCTGGAAGTTGAGCAGGAGCTTCTCGAAAGATAAGACCTAGGACGTACTCCTATTTGTTGCTGTGGCAAGGAACGAAGAGGCGTCCATCTATGGCACTTGACCCATCAGTTGTTAGCTTAGCGATTTTCTCATCAATACATTTTTCAAAGCCATGGTTGGGCTTATACGATCACCAGCAAGTACTTTCAGAGAGGAGGGATCCATTGGTGGCAAGCAGCAAGGAAGAGAGGGTTAACAGAAGAGAAGGGTTTGTATGTTGAGAGAGCAAGCGATTTTAGAGCACGAAACAAAAGGGTTTTAAAAGCCTTGGTGTCTGGAAAATATATCGCGTAAGTCGTTAAGTACTAAAAGTACGAATACGAAGAGTTTCGTTCAATATTAATACTTTTGGAGGGAAAAACACAGCCCAGATATTGATCTCAGCTTCGAAGTAAAATATTTGGCTTCGAAACCAGATTTTGGCGCCAAAAGTCAAATAACAACGGCTTCGAAACTACCAAGCCGGCTTCGAAGTGCACTCCATGCCTGAAGATGTAAGAATACTCAAGTATTTGTTTGCTTCAAAAGGGATTAAAGGCCTGTTTTAGGTTTCTTAATGAAAGTGATGTCCTTCGAAGCAAAACTTGAGACTCTTTAAGGATGTGAATTGGTGTTCGAAACATCAAAACCAATAGTTGGTTTCTATGTATACAGAAAGAGATTGTCTTTTGAACTAAAACAGCATGGACTGTCTTTCAAAGCAAAAATGGTCAATTTAAATTTGGTTGATCATACTAACCATGACCATATGTTGGTTATGATCAAAACAAGCTTTAAGGGATAAGATTGTTAAATTCGAAACACTAATTCTAAATAAAAATCAGCAAAAACTGTTAACTATATTCCATAAATTGGAAAAGTTCATTGTTGGTTCTTTTAGTGTTTCATTTAAAACGATTGAGTCCAAATTCGAATGATAAGATTGTTCAGTTCAAAGCCCTGAATTTGCTTTAAAGACAAATGGGGACAAGATCAAACCATGCCAAACAAAGAAAAAGTTTTAGTTGTATTAAATCAGAAGCAATTACATCGAATGACCCTATTTGGATACAAACTCAAGCTCATAAAAATAGGGAATGGAATAAATAACAAGATCATGAAATTTAGTCCAACTATGATCAATGAATTTCTGTTCTTTCTTTATTTTATCTTCTATTTCTTCTAACATTGGCTGCATGAGTTGATGTGCTCTCACTTCATAATAGAGCTCTTCAGCCTTTATTTCGAATGCTGTTTCTCTCAATTCTTGTTCCAATTCGTCTATATCCAAGTCATCCCAGTACGCAGAATCTTTATTCTTGAAATGATCGAATTCTTCAATGAAGTTCTCTGCTTCGTACTGGGCATGAACTCGAAGGGACGAAAGTTGGTCCAAAGAATGAGTGGTGGCCATGGAGGTCCGATGCCAATGGAGAAGCAGTGGAAGTTGGTCCAAAAACATGTGAAGTTCCACTTGGGCGAGGGGATTGAGAACATGACCCCGAGTCAGGATATCACAAGCCCATCGAAGGTTCTTGAGAGGGATTTCGTCCTCAAGAACATTGAAGGGCAAGTGAGAGAGTGCCGCGAGCAAAAGTTGAGCTTGCTTCCGCTCAGCTGGAGTAGGGGAAGGTGGAGGCTTGTAAGGTGGAAAAACCTTATCTGCAGAGAGGGCAAGCCTCAACCTCTCTGTCCATCAAGGATTTAGCAAAGGAGAAGGTGTGGATGCTTCTATTTCAGGAGATGGAGTAGGGGCAAAAGGAACAAAGGCATTAATATAATCGAGCCAGTCAGAAGAACAAATCTTCGCCTTCTGGATTAAGAATGATGGATTGTACCCTTGTGCCTCTTCTAGGCGTCGGGTGGCGTGCACTATCTTTGTAGGCATAGAGGATGTGTACCATGCTACAAGCAGATTCTCCTCCAAACTGCGTCGATGGTCAATGGGCACGTAGAGATAACCACCGAGCTTCGCGCATAGGAAGGGAACTCTAAAGGGTCAGTGAACTCAACAAAATGATGGTTGATTCGCTCCCTTAGATCACAGGTCTCAGGTTTCGACCAACTTGTCCAGTCAGAAGCCCCAGAAGAAGAAAAAGCTGCAGCTTTATCCCATGCAGAAAGTTGTGAAGAAGAACTTCCCACGTCCATATTTGCGACTTTCTGAATCGAAGGATTGAGAGCAGTTTGTTCGAAGTCCAAGGGTGAGTCAGAAGAAGAACTTCCTATGTCCATATTTGTAAGTTTCTGAATCGAAGGATTAAGGGCAATGTGTTCGTAGTCCAAAGGTCGATAATTTGCAAAGGCATCCATGACCTGAATATAGAAAGGCGAGTAAAGGTGGCTAATTAATGCATGGAGGTTCTTTGGAGGAGTAACAGCATCATCATATGACTCTTCGTGTGCTCGATCAATGGAGGAGAAAATTGATTCGGCCATAAAATTGTATCAACCTGTTCGAATACTAAGGTGGTGGGGTGTTCAAAGGGTTGAAGGAGAGTTTAATACAGAAGATGAATGACAGTTGCATTTCTGGAAGAATGCAAAGCCCATGCACATTTTAAGACGTGGGAAAAAGGCCTCGATCCACTAATATCACCAAGTATTGGGTATATTAGTGCGGGGGGTAATACTGGCTACATATTTTGTAAAAGCCAATTACAATTCGACGCGTGGCAGAATAAGGGTAATATAGAAAGATTATTTATGTCTTCGATCCTGATCGTACACGTGGCAGTTAGTATTGGTTATTACGAGATCTGAGTAGCAGTGGATTAATAAAGAGATGCAAGGTGATGTGGCTTCAACGGTTACTCACATTCAAATTCAAATTTAAGAGGGAAGCCTAACTGCAAGTAATGGCGTAGTGGAGCTAATCTTGGGGCAACATGATCAACGATCATGGAGGAGCAGTTCGACGGTTTGAAATGCAGTTCGATGGTCATCCCTGAGAAGTATAAATAGCAGAGAAGGCCCCAGAAAAAGCCCCGAACTCAGATCCAAAAAACCAGTCTTATTCTACTTATTTTTCTTTCCAGTTTTACATTTCCAGTCTTACATTTCTGTTCTTTACATTTCCTGTACTTTAAATTCCTGCACTGCACTTCATTCATAGAAGTAGTTTCAAGTAGATTGTCGTTGTAAACCTCTACGAGGCTGAGTTTGGATCATTGTAAGTTTCTCATTCCAATGAAATGCTTCAGTTGTTCTTCATTTGATTGATATTTTGCTTAATTCTCCTAAATCAAGCCACCAGTAAAAGTCCTCTTCATTAAGGCTGAAAGAACTAAAACACAATCGTCTGATAATTGGTTGGCAATTAAATTTCTGTAAGGACTGATTGATCCTTGCTGGCACGCTCGCAATTACAAAAATAACCTTTGAAAGCCAAAAAGCCAACAGTAACTATTGAAACTTATCTCAAATCTAGCGTGTAATAATGGTTGGGATATAGGAGTAACGCGTCACCTAAACCTTGGAGAACAAGCATTAAACTTAGTATAAAAGGAGGAGCTGCTGTGAAACAACGAAAAGTAAGAGAGAAAGAAATAAAAGAAAAAGAAGAGAAAGAAAGAAAGAAAGAAAGGAAGGAAATAGAAGGAAAAAATAATGGAAGGTGAAAGGTTCTTTGAAAGCGGAAAGAAAGTGTGAGGTATTAAAGTTAAGGTGAGTTATATTATACCTTGACTTATCAAAATGTATTTTACTTATGTTTTGACTTACCATATTTATTTTATACAAGTTATATTTTATAAATTATTATAAACTATATTAATATTTCAGTTACGTGGATTTATTTTCTGAACCCTATTTGCTTAAAAGGAAGCCCATGTATATGTTTGTTTATATTTTAAAGAATGTTTGGCTATGACCTTACATACAATTATGTTTTGTAAGTACCACCACGAGAGTCCTACGCCTTGGGGGACTTAAATAACCATTGGCCTCTGTTTGGTTACTTTGTGGCCATCTGATCCATTGACCCATGTTCTGTTTGTCACTCTGGTGACCCCTGTTCTGTTCTGTACTGTGGTTGTAGTTATTTACGTAATTTATGTAGTATATGTCAAATGATTTCTGTATGATATATATTATGTATTTTAATATCAAGCTCTGTTTAGTCCCATAATTATCCATGGTGAATTTTATACGGTTATACTTTTAGTATAATATTTCTCACTCTGCCATGTGCTTATAGTTGTTTACCACTTTCAGGTGACATGTCAAGACCAGCGTGTGAGGTAGGCACAAAGCACTTTGTAGACATAGTTCAGCTCTGACAATGTAATTAAATAGAAGTTTCAATGATTATTTTAGTACCCTCACTTAAATATTTTTCCGCTTACATATAATAATTGTTTAAAGATTTGGCCGGAGGTAATTTCGGTTACTGACCATCATGATGCTTAACCCTTGGGTACGGAGAACGGGTCGTCGTGACATTTACTAAGACATAAGAGTGAATAAATAATTATAATTAAAAAGAATTTTACTAAACAAAATTATCAATTATAAAAATCTAATAATGTAAATATATATATATTTTTTAATTCAAAAGTAGTTGAGGTAGATTTTAAAATTTAAATTACGTAACATTATAAACCATTTAAATTAACGTAACAATTATAAACCATTAATTTTAGATTTTAATGATGGTTTCCAACCTAAGTATTGGTGCCATGTTCTAATTGTGTAATGGAAAAGCTTCAAATCCATCAAAATTGTGTAATGGAAAAAGCTTTAAATCCATCAAAAATTAGCACTTGTACGTGTCCTATTCGTTCCAACTTTTCCCTCCAAGAAGAGAAGTTTAGGGGTTGTTTGGGATGTCTAAATAAGTATATTTTTTGATTTTTTATGAAATATGGGTTGAGTTTGAAGTAATGTAGTAGAGAGGTGATGTAACTTAAATAAGATGATGTGACTTAAATAGGATAGTGACTTTTTGACGTTTTGACTTTTTTTGAAGATGCCAAACTTAGCCTTAGACTGTCTTGTCTAGTTATTGTCGACTCAGTTGGCTAATTCTGTCCGTTTATTTTTAGATTTTTGAGTGCGTTTATTTTGAGAAATTATTTCAGGGATTGGATTATTAGTTTATTGGATTCTATTATTTAGTTTAATTTTTTTACTTCAAATTAATAGTTCCTCTGGATTATTAGTCTTTCATATGAGGAATTATTGTATCCTAAGGGGTGGAATTGTTTTCACAGGATTGATATTCTATGGGACTAATGTGTGAAATGTTTATTTTACTCTTATGCTATTACTTAATAAACAATTAAAAAAAGATAAAATAATCTTTTGAACATTTATACATTATTTTTTTAGTGTTGTTCTTTTAAAATTATATATTAAATAAAAAATATAAATTATAAATTTAATTTAATTAAAATAATAAATTAAAAATTATGGCCTTATAATTTTTTTGGTGTTGTTAAAAAATTAAATTTATATATTAAATAAAATTATTTTTTTAGTGTTGTTAATTTAAAATTATATTAAATAAAAAATATAAATTATAAATTTAATTTAATTGAAAATAATAAATTAAAAACTATGGGCTTATAAATTAAAATTTTTTAGTGTTGTTAAATTATAAATTATAGATTACAAATTTAAAATTATATTAAATAAAAATTATAAATTACAAGGGTAAAATAGTCTTTTGAACATTTATCCTTATCCAGTTCGTCCAACCAAAAACTAGATTCACTAAAAATAGTCCAATCCAGACATCTAATCTCATGACTAAAGAAACATCTAGGATACAAATCCAGTCCAACCAAATAATCCGGAGACAATGTATCCCAGGACTAACAGTCCAATGGATTACAATCCGCTTTTATCCAGTCCGTCCAAACAAAAACACCCTTTGTGTATAGATTATTTATCAAAAAATATATTAATATTGTAATATAATTTTATCATATTTACTTTCAAATAAGGAACAATAAATATAATTTTGAAACTATACTGCCTATTTTTTTAAGATGAATATATATTTTTTTTTAAGTCATGTGCATGATTGCTAAATCAATTTTATTTCATTACAACATTTTCTTAATTTAGTGACATTTGAAAGTGCCACAAAACTATTGGTTTAATGACATTTTTTAGTCTTGTGGTATTTTGAACAAGTGCCATTTGTATCCGTGTCACGGTAGATACTTACAAGTGCCACTACACCATCATGGCTAAAAACTTTCAATGACATTTTGATGTCATGGTAGATATTATTTGTGGCACTATCAAGTGCCATTAAAAAAAGAGTTAGTAACACTTATAAGTGTTATTACACCATCAAGACTAAAACCTTTCAGTGACACTTTAATGTCATGGTAGGCACTATTTGTGAAGCTATCAAGTGCCATTCGTGACGATAATTCGTTGTAGAACAATTTGATCCGCTCTTGCGGAGACTCGAACCGCCAACCTCCTGCACCATAAATCTTATACACCACACTCTTCCCACTACACCTCTATAGCACCACATGATTATATATGCAACATATATTATTTATATAGTACATACACCCATATTAATATAAAAGTATATGTATAAACATAATTATTTTATTGAACATAATTTATGTAAAATAAACTATTTACTAGCAAAATAAAAAAAGATCACTTTTGGCGATTAAAAATATTTTTTAGTCGCCAATTCTATACTTTTGGCTACTAATTATTTTTTAGTTGCTAAAAAACTTAACTTTTACCGACCAAAATCGGATTTGGTCGCCGAAGATGCACTTTCAGCTACCAAAATTTTGGTCGCCAAAAAATTTAATTTCCGCCTTAGGATTTTAGTTCTCCCGCGCTAAAAATGACCACTTTTGGCGACTAAACTTATTTTTTAGTCGCCAATTGTAGACTTTTGGCTACCTAAATTTTTTTAGTCACTAAAAAGCTTTGCTTTTGGCTACTAAAATTTTTTTAGTCGTTAAAACCCATATAATCAGCGACCAAACTTATTTTTAGTCGCCAATTGTAGACTTTTGGCTACTAAATTTTTTTAGTCGCCAAAAAGCTTTACTTTGGGCTACTAAAAAATTTTTAGTCACTAAAATCCATATAATCAGCGACCAAACTTAGTTTTAGTCGCCAATTGTAGACTTTTGGCTACTAAAATTATTTAGTCGCCAAAAAGTTTTACTTTTGGTTACTAATGATGTTTTGGTCGTTGAAAGCTATACTTTCAGGAACCAAATTTTTTTTAGTCAAGAAATTTAGTCGCCGAATGTGCTTTTTCCTGTAGTGTATATTGAGTTTAATTTATTTATTTTTAATCATTTACTGCATTTTAAAAATTTAGAAAATATATTGACATTTTTTGTTTTTTCAAAAATGCTATTATAAGTTTGGAAAGTTTTTGGCTTAGTGGCATTTCTCAAAATGCTATAAAATATTTGTTTATGACACTTTTCACCTAAGTGCCATAAAAAGTAATTTGCACCTACCTAGTGTCCTGACATTTTTTTAAAAAATGCCATTGCTAGTAAAGTTTAGTGGCATCTGTTGGTAAATGTCACGAACATAATTTTTTGTGCCATTATTTTATAAAATGCCATAAAATTGATGTGACATTTCTTTATTGAAATGCCACTAGAGCCTTATATGTTTGTGGTTCTGTGGCATTTTTCTAAAACATTTAATGCCAATTTTTATTTTTGTGGCATTTTCTAAAAACATGCCACTAGTGTAGTGTCACTAAAGTATAAATTTGTTGTAGTGACATTTTTATTGTAGTGAAGTGACACTTTTTTTGATTGAAATGCCACTAAGGCCTTGTATGTTTGTGGCTCTATGACATTTTTCTAAAAAATGCCACCAAATATTCTTTTTGTCACATTTTTTAAGAACATGCCATTAGTATAATGTCACTAAAATATGTTTTGTTGTAGTGTTTCAATAATGATTTCCATACAAAAATCTAAAAATTAACAGGTTGAGTAATTCATAATAAACTAAAAATATGACCCAAGCTAGACGCTCAAAAATGCCAGTGACTGCAATCATAAAAGGAAGTCTTCACCTTTCCGTTCTCATATTCGAATCTTCTAACCAACCAACACATATATTGAGGTTACAGACGGTAGGACATAAGTCCTATTTTAAAAGATTTATTTGGGTTGTAGAGACTTAATTTAATACACGTAAATTGATCCAAAATACACTACATAACCAAAAAAAAAAAAAATCTTCATAATTATATTTGTATAGTCATTGAGCAATAATTTAGCGAATGGCCTAAGTATTATTATGGTGGAGGATTTCTTCTGGCCTAAAATTTAAATTGGAGGAGGTTGTTTGGGCATGTGAGGTTTATTATAGGTCTCGTTTTGATAATCTGAACTGTTTATTTTGTCAGACACTTCTTGTATTTTATTCATAAAAGAAATTAGATTGAAAGTAGAAATGCATTAATCTAATTTTATGTTCTAGTGAATGTTTCAAAGAAAATATGCATCATCCTGCTTGAATATAAAATTTGAGTTTGTAATGATTACAGGTTCCTATGACAAGGCTCAGAAAACGAGTTGCTACCCGCTTAAAAGATTCTCAAAACACATTTGCATTGCTGACAACATTTAATGAAGTTGATATGTAAGTGTAAATCCATATTTCTAGTACTTTGCTAGTTTATGATGGTGGCTTATGCCAGACTTCGTCAAATCTGTGGACTAGATTAGAGACTCCTTTTAATTCAGGTTTATCATTTGATGTTGCTTAAACAGAGTTGACTGACCCAGTTCAGTGTTCAGTTTATAATAAAAATAATAATTTGCGACTAGAAAAAGGACCTTTTGCTACTATATAATTTGCGACCACTTGATTAGCCGTCGCAAATAATCAATTTATTCCTCTTTTACCCGTTTTCCTTCCTTATATTTGCCCTAGTTTTAGAAAAATTAAAACACGGATTGTTCTCTCTCTCTCTCTCTCTCGCATTACAGACTTGCATAGCTCTGCTCTCTCGCTCTTCCGCTCGCCATTGTCGTCTGAAGATCTCCATCGGTATGAATCGCTCTTTCAATCTCGCTTTCTTTCTCTGTCCCTCAATCTCCCTCCCAATCTCTATCTCTCAATCTCTCTGTCTCGCTGTCTCTCTCTGTCTCTCTCTCTCGTTTTCTTGAGTTCTCAAGCTTGTAATATACTTGTCAATTTGTTGAATTTTCAGGTGATTTCATTGCAAATTAGGTGATTTAATCGGTGTCTTGTGAGAATAGAAGTAAATTTGCAATCCTCAACTTCCTCTATCGCCTCTGCTTCTCTCTATCTGACTTAGGAAATCTAGGTTTTCAATTATTTGCAATTCTTTTCTCATATGAAATGTTTCTATCTATTTTCAATCTCTATCTTGATCTGAGAACTTGTTTAGCTCCTTATGTGATCAGATTGATCATAACCGTTTGTTTTTCCTCAAGTGAGACTTGAATCTCAGTTTGTTTATTGTGAAAATGTTATAAAATGAGAGCAAAAAAATGTGTTTTTATTGTTTTTTTTTTTTCATTTTTTAGAGCCAAAAACATACTATAACCAGATTCATAAATTATTTTTTTCTTTTCTGTTCTTTGTTCAGGAATACTGAATAAAACTGACAATTTTCCCATCCTTCTATCAATGTTATAGCGATATAGATACACATTATTTATATAATGCTTCTATCAATTTTCCATTGTTTAAAATGCTTGATTTTGCTGACTGTTTCCATTCTAACTTGAACATCTGCATTCCGTTATGTCCAAATTATGGCTTTTTTCTTTTTCTTTTTTTTTTTTTTTTGCCCCTAAATATGATGTTTGTGCTGAAGAAAAATGATTTTTTAAAGCTTTTTATATCCTTTATTTCATTTATGGAAGGGAAGAAGAAAAATAGTAAATAAGGAAGCAATTCGATTAGTTTTTGTTCTACGATTCATAGCCACGTGGCATTTCTGACAAGTGTCTCTGCTTCCTAGCTCATCCTAGTTTCTGTTAGACCATCCTTGCTCATTTTGAATCTTGAAAAATTCAGAACTTGACCTTTGCTTTGTATTTTTTTATATGTTTTCCTTTGAAGTGCCATCATTGTGAAAAATAGCAAGAAAATGTATGTGGTTCATCAAAGTTGATAGATAAATCTATTAATTGGTATTGTTTAGTAGATTATATTCTAGTATTGCTAGTGCTCACTTTCGCCCATGCTTTGTATTCAAAAGTTATCAAATGAACCCAGCCAATTATAGGGAGGCTCTGGTTGAGGCCCATGAAGACAAGTCCGAAGGAGCTGATATCCTTCTGGTTAGCATTGCTTATTCTTTTTTTTCTTTTTCTTTTTCTTTTTTTTTAAAAAAAAACTTTGATTGCACACTTTGTCGTGGGACCTTATTTATGCTGAAGTTTATTGTAATTGGGTTGCAGGTAAAACCGATCTTCCTTGCTTGGATATCATTAGGCTTCTTCGTGATTACCCCCTTGCCAATTGCTGCATATCAGGTAGCCTTAATTTCATTTCTCTGGTACTGTTTTTGCACTGTACTGGGGAGTCTGATATTAAGCGGAAGTGATCATCACATTGCATTGTAAAAGGGGAAGAGCATTACATTTTTTGAAAATAAACAGACATAGAACATAGACTTAGCTGTATCATGTCAAAGCATTTGTTACGAAAGGACACAGCATTTATTTTGTGTATAACTTTTACAAATTGTTTTGTCCTATTATGGTGGTTCATATATGTATTTTGGAGCTGTTCTTTAGTTGATTCCCTTTCAACTTCATGCTATGATCTAAATTTCCTTCAGTTTCCTTCTATCCATTTTAAGTTTGTTTCATTTATGTTATCCTTGTTTGTACAAACCTCTTAACAGTTCATTTGTACAAACCTCTTAACAGTTCATTGATTTCAAATATATAACATTGGCTGAGGATGATACATCATGTTATTCAATAACAGATTATTATCCTGACACAAACAAGATGCCAAGATAGCATCTAAATTATTAGCACATGACACTTTTTTATTCTTTCCCTGTGTTCCTCTTGTAGTTGGTAATTTCTAATACTTTTGAATTTATTCCTCTTGTGTACATGTGCAATGCAGGTGATCTGGTTGAAGCTGTTGTCCCTTTTATGGGTGAATCTATAAGTGATGGAACTCTGGCAAAATTCTTGAAGAGTAATAAGATTCATATTTCTTTCCCAAATTCTACCATTTAAATGCCCATTCTCTATGAATTTAAGTGCTTGATGGTGTTTTGTATCTGATATTTGGGAGCAGATCCTGGTGACAGGGTAGAAGTTGAAACAGATAAGGTACTTGCTCAAATTGAAACAGATAAGGTACTTGTTGTAATACAACATGATAATGTTGTAATTTAAGCTTCTAAAGTTCTTAACATGACTTATGCTTTCAATATTTGGATTGTCTATCTTCCACCAGGTGACAATTGATGTTGCAAGTCCTGAAGCAGGTGTAATCCAAAAGGTAGAATATCATTATTTTGGATTTGCTATCATTATTTTTATACAAGTTCATTGCACTTCTCCCTATCTTTCCTTTGGAATGGTTCTGATTCTGAGTTTGTACGTAAATTATTGATAGTATGTAGCCAAGGAAGGGGATACTGTGGAGCCAGGTACTAAGATTGCTGTCATTTCAAAGTGTGGTGAAGGTGTTGCCCATGTTGCTCCATCTGAAAAGACAACAGACAAAGCTGCTTCTCAGCCACCTCATGCTGAACTGAGTGAGGAGGATAAGCAAAAGCCTAAAGTTGAAAGCACTGCTGTTATAGAGAAGCCTAAGAGTACTTCTACTGCTCCTCCTAAACGCTCTGCTACAGAACCCCAACTTCCCCCTAAAGAAAGGGAAAGACGAGTAAGTCGCATAGTTCCATATCTATACTCGTACACCAAAATATTTTTTACTAGAAAGTAGAAATGCATTAATCTAATTTTATGTTCTAGTGAATGTTTCAAAGAAAATATGCATCATCCTGCTTGAATATAAAATTTGAGTTTGTAATGATTACAGGTTCCTATGACAAGGCTCAGAAAACGAGTTGCTACCCGCTTAAAAGATTCTCAAAACACATTTGCATTGCTGACAACATTTAATGAAGTTGATATGTAAGTGTAAATCCATATTTCTAGTACTTTGCTAGTTTATGATGGTGGCTTATGCCAGACTTCGTCAAATCTGTGGACTAGATTAGAGACTCCTTTTAATTCAGGTTTATCATTTGATGTTGCTTAAACAGAGTTGACTGACCCAGTTCAGTGTTCAGTTTATAATAAAAAAAATACCACACTGCAATTAATAAATCTGGTTAAATCTAGCTAATTCAGGTTGGTTCTTGATTTGGGAAGTCCATTGCTAACATTTCTAAAATTTTCAATTATATCTTTATTTTTCTGCCTTAATGACCTGCATGGGTAAGTTAAAACAGGATGTTGACCATTGAATGCATGTGATTCTATACCCTTTAAAGAGTATTAGAACATCTCAGGTTTTCTTCTAGGTTGGATTCATTGGTGCAAATTATCAATCATATTTAGTTAAAAATTTAAGGCCACAAAAGCATTGGCCGCTTTGGTCTGCTCTGCCCAAGTTATCAACCTGGGAATCAATAGAGATCCTTTGTTAGTTGTTTAGTGCTCATTTCACAAATCTAAGGCCAGATTGAGATGCATGAAGAACCTAACAAAACCAATCAAGAGTTCAGCATTTAAGTTACCAAGTTAAAATGTCTATGGCCAATCACACTGTGCACCAGAAAACACCTCTTTAGGATTGGTACCTTTAGGTATTTTTGATGCAGAGTATTCTTCTTTGTTAGTTCATTTGTGTTGAATTGCCACCGCTTTAGGGGTTTTTCAGGTATTGTCATTATCATTCTAGTAATTCCTATGCCATTGACTCGTTGAGATATATTTATAAAGAAATTTTCACTCATCTGCTATAATGACTATGCTAGTCTTATTGTTCTCTGAATTGTATTATATTGTATGGCTTCTTGTTGCAAATCACTGATCTGCCATAGAAAGAGGTCACTGACATAGTTTTATTTTGATTATTTCAAGCTAAACACACACATTGAATCTGCCATAGGGAGAGGTCACTGACATGGTTTTATTTCGATTATTTCAAGCTAAACTAACACATTGAAGTGCATTAAATTTTCAAGTAGTTGATATGATCAAGCGGTTGATGTTGGGAGCCAAGTATTATGTTGCTCTTTTTTTCTTTTTCTTTTTTGAAGACTTGAATTTTTTAGTACAGTGTATTTAAGGATGATAAATGAATATTATAAATTTAATTAATTTGTTAATTTTGTTATTTTTCATTTACAAAAAATTGTTTGGTGGTTGTAATTGATTTTTTTGTTGTAGCAAACTCATATGATTTTTTTTTAATAAATAATTATTTGCGACAGTAAAACAATGGTCGCTAAAAGTGCTTTTAATTTTTTAATTTTTTTTGCGATGGCAAAATAGCTGTCGCAAAAAGTAGTTTAGGCGGTCGCAAATTATTTGCGACCGTTGTTTTGCGGTCGCAAAAAGTATTTGCCACCCCCACATTTGCGTCCCCCATGTGCGGTTGCATAGGCCGTCGCAAAAAGTCTTTTGCGACTGTATTTTTATTATTTGCGACGGCATGTGGCGGTCGCAAAAAGTGTTTTTTTTAGTAGTGTGATAAGTGCAATTTGTTCAATTTACCGTGTTTTTTTACTAAAAAAATAAATGACAATTGTGTTTTTAAAAAATAAACTATACATTTTTTTCATGGCAAAAACAATAATGGACAACAATTGTGCATTTTTTTGATGACAAAAATAATAAATTGAAAAAGTAACAGTTAGTGGATCAATCTAATTTTTTGTGTGAATGAAATATATACGAAATGTATAACAAAATGAACGATTCGAATAATTGAAAAAGAACCCGTAATAAATCCCACTGGCCGAAATAACCCCCATCCAATCCAAAATCCTCTCCCAATTGATAAAAATGGAATATTGACAACCATTAATTCTTTTTAAGACGGACATGATAAATTTAACCCTCTTTTTCTTTTTTTTTAATAAATATTATATACATGACCTAAAAATTGAAGAAAAGTAGATAATTAAAATGGAACCCTATCTGGTAAGCCATGTGTAACAACCCTCGTCACTGTTTACTGATTACCTACTGATTTCTGTTTATCGAGACTGAACATGATTGATAATTGAATTGATTAAAGTACCGAACCGACTGACTGAGATCCGAAACTGAATCGATTGACTGTAACTGTTTAGATGCACAATCTATCTGTTTGACTGCCAAATTATCTGTTCTCGTCTTATGCATTAAACTGCAAATTGAAGGCCTTATCGGCGGCCGAACTGAAAATTGTTTTAGTGTTTCATGATCAGTGGAATTTATGTGATTTAATGGTATATTTATCTAAAATGTGATTAGGAATGATTAAACTAGATTAAATAAAGCCAATTAAAAAGTTTGACGTAATTACCGTCTTGCCATTGTGAGTAGGGCCTTTGTTTATTCATCTTTGAGCCTTATACACTTAATCAAAACATATCCCTCAGCCACATTTCTTGTGTTCAACCGACTAGAGAGAGAGGGAGATAGGAGAGAGAGAGCTTGATTTCTCTTAATTTGCTCATAGACTTGGATGAATTGTTGGAGGGTTACAAATTGAGCTTATATTCTTGAGTTAGAGACTTAAGGTTGGTGTTTAATCTTCTCATTGATGTGTTTAAGTTGCTTATTGCATGATTCATGTTAAATTGTAGAATTAAGACATGAATTGGTTCAATAATGTTGATATGAAGTCTAATTCATGCATGCATGTTGTATTGTTGAAGTTTGAGTTGATTTCATGGCAAAAGGGTGCATGCATGTTCACATTTATGTATAAGTCCATGTTTTCATCTTGTTTTGAAAGGTTTGAGCTCATTAGAGCAAGAATTGAAGCTTTGAAATGGTTTAATCTCATGCATGTTTGCATGTTCTTCATATTCTTGAAAATGGGTTTGAAAATTGGATTTAATTGACTCACCTTTGGGGCTTGAATTCATAAATTGAGCTTTGAAACTTGTTCTATATTGAATCTGGTTGTGTTTTCCAGAATTTGGGCCCAAGGGGTCAAGTTTTGAGTGAGAGAATGCTTGGTTTGAGCTTGGAAGGCAAATCTGGAAATTCCAGATTTGGCTTCTTCGCTCGAGCGAAGGATTCCTCGCTCGAGCGACCAACGTTTACTCTGAGCTACGCTCGAGCGAAGGATTGGTGGCTCGAGCGTAAAATTCGAGCATCCAGTACTTTTACTGTTTCATCAGACTGCTCGAGCGAAGGATTTCTCGCTCGAGCGAAGCCTTTGATTTTGGAAGCTCGCTCGAGCGAAGGAAGGCTCGCTCAAGCGAGGCTCCTATTTTCAGCAAACTTTGCAAAATGTTTGCTAAGTGTATTTTTGCATCCTCATCCCATTCTAGGCATTCTTAGGCCTAGTTTAAGGCATCTTAATGAGGATATAGATGTAGAACACACCGAGGCAAATTAGGGATTAAGTTATTGATCTTCCCCAACTATATAGCTTAGTGTGTGTTCATCCTGTATACTGTGTAGGGTTGGCTTACCGAGGGGACGCTCTAGCATACTGTAGCCCAAACTCTGTGAGTAACAACTGTGTAAAGATATGTTCAAATGATTACTTTCTAATCACTAAACTGTACTGTTTTCTGAACTGTTTACTGTCTACTGAAATGTATATCGAACTGTTTACCGAAATGTATATTGAACTGTTTACTGAACTGAACTGTTTACTGAATTGAACTGTTTACTGAACTGAACCATTTACTGAATTGAACTGTCTATTGAACTGAACTGTTTACTGAACTGCACTGTTTACTGAATTGAACCGTATTCTGATCTGTATTGTGGCATCCTTGGCACCTACTGTTTACTGTTACTGTGACAGAGAGATCTCTGTCGGTTCCCAAGTTTGGAACCACTACTGTTTACTGTTATGATGGCCATTCTATATTTCTGATATGGAACAACGTGCTGCACGGAGCTAAGTGCTACAGAGTGAGCCACCTCTAGAGTCTGTGCGAGACACCTCTTGAATCCATAAGTACTGTACTGTTTTCTGAAATGGTACTGTTACTGTTACTGTACTGCTACTGATGGCCATCATCCACTATTTGGTCTGTTAGGACCCGGTCTTTTAAGACCTACTGTTTACTGTACTGTTACGCCAATGGATGTACCACATATCACTGTTTTAACTTAATGATTGTTATGGCCTGAAATATGAGCCACAAACTGAATAACTGATAAACTGACTGAAATGACTGCTTTCAATACTGAAAGGACATTTATTCTTAACCCCTTTACGCATTGTGTTATTCACTGGGCTTTAGCTCACTGCTCATATATATATGGAGGTGTACAGGCACCAGACCGCAGCTAGGAGCGTCAGGCAAGCTTTAATTTTGTCAAGCCAACCACTGTGCCTCACTGCGAGGTTCCGAGCCTATCAAGCTATGGCTTAGGGGCTTAGGGGTGTTTTATTTCCCCGTTTGTCTCTGTAACTGTTTTATTTACTGTATAGACTGATAGCACTGTACTGTACTGTTTAATAGGGATTAAGTCCCTGTACTGAATGATTATAAATATTGTGCATGGTGTTCTGTACTGAATATATAACTGTATGAAAAATCTTTTTGCATACAGACTGTCAGCTCATTGGACATTGTTTTATTTACTGTATTGGCTTCCACCATGCCCCTGTACTCTGTATTACTGTCCTACTGTTAAGCAGGCCTTCGGTAATCTAGGATTACTGGCCGATTACGGTGCTAAACCCATAGGGGCGGGTTTGGGCTGTGACACCATGACATAACCCAAATTAGACAGTCTAATTGAAGAGAAGCTGTACTTTGGTTGAATTTTCCCAAGTTTGGCCAATATGTCAAATGATGACAATTGAGACTAAAATCTTCTGTGTTCATTATTCTTCCAAAAAACCCTAAAAAAAAAAACTGTCTTCCTCTCATTTCCTTCACAACACCTTTTCTTCTACTCCATCTTCATCGTCTCCGGTGGTGGCAGAACGATTGTATTTTGCAAAAAGAAAAAAGAAAAACCGACCATGTCGAATCCAACCATGTCGATGCCAATTCGACAAAGACTGAATTACCATTCATTTTGAATCATTGGGGTATTCCTCATAGCTGCCAATATTTATCGGCGGCATTGACTTCAAAGGGTTTGTTTAGGAAGAATGAGCTAATATTGACCTATCCTATTCCATTTCTTCTTTTACAGCTAGGGCTTGCAATCATCCTATCTTCAGTGATGAGATACTTTTTAAAGCCTCTCAAACAACCTAGATTTGTTGCAGAGATGTTGGTAAACTCAAGCTCCATGATTTATTTAAAATTTGTTTTTGTCTTTCTTTTAAACTTGGTTTTGTTGTTTTTTGAATGATATTATACGTAAAACCGGAATTCTCATAAGATTTTCTTACCACTGCACGCAAAGGTGGTAGGGGTAGACATTAATAAATATGCACCTTGAATATCTATGCTTTTGTGTAGGAGCAGTGCGAAAATTAGGTAAGAAATCCGTATTTATGTATAACATTATTTTTTTATTGAGTTATGTTATACATAATCTAATTTCTTATACTGTTTACTCGATTAACATACAAATGACAAACTCACTTGTGTTTAAAAATGAAAAAATATGATAAGAATTGAGATTATGAAACATTTACTAATTCATTTATTACTTGCACAGAACACAACTTGAACATTTATTTATTTATTTTTATTTTGGATTTTTGAGAGATCAAAACATATGAGTAACTTAATTCAGTTATGCCAATTCAAATTGAGCCAAACATGTAATAGGAATATGAGCCGCACAATGATATGATTCCCTTAGTATATGTACGTGGGATAAGTTCTGTACACCTACAAGTATTATTGTATAATAATTAATAACAAAAAAAATATGTGCATAGACAAAAATTTCAAAAAATTATTGTGTGGTCCGTATATTTAAATAATGTATTATGGACTCCAAGTAAATAATTTGAAAACTTAGCCAAAATATTCTTGGATAAAAAAATCAAGCTGATCGAGCTCAACTTGTTAAAAATTCATTTAAAATTGATTCATTATGTAAACAAATTAAGTTTAAATATAATTTTAAACTTGTTAAGTTGTCAAGTTTGAACAATCTATTACTTTAATTAATGAGGGTTCCTTTTGGGTTTTTTTTTATCAGACAGGGATACTATTAGGACCATCAATGTTTAAATTGGTTGGCTTGGGAGAGTTCTATGAAAGCTTGCACACCATCAACCAAACAAACCTAATGAGCTTCATGGAGCTCTTTGGCTTCGCCAGCTTCTCTTTCATCGTTGGCATTCGCACCGACGTCAGCGTAATCAAATCCTTTGGAAAATTATCTTGGATGATCGGTGCCCTTACCTTCTTAACTCCATTTTTTTATCAGCAAAAAAAACTTTATTAATGTTAAAGACAAGAACAAAGTACAAAGCGAAAACAAACAATAAAGAAAAGGGAAGTGCAAAAGCATCACAATGAGCAAAATTATCCCAACTAGGTTGGCACCAAAAAGCCCATCCTATCATTTGCTAGCACTCCTAGAGTTGGTGAGGAACCAACAAGGAACAAAACAAACACAGACACAACAGACGTGCCAAATTACACAAGCCCAACAGTACATACGCCTCCCAAACTATAACTGGGCAGCAAAAACAAAACAAGCATACTACAGCAGACCAGCACTACTTGAGACAAAACCCAGTCCATACCATAGACCAACACAACATCTGGGCTGATCCAGCCAAAGCATACTGAACACTGACCCCAGCAACAGATATGCCAACACTTCAGCTATACTCCAACAGATATGCCAACACTTCAGAGCACACCACACCCCGACAGTGCACAACCACTACAATACCCATTAAGACCTCATACACCATAAGAAAATAGGTTGAGCATACAGCAGTAGCTGCACAACTCCATCAGCATACACAACAGGCCATAGACCACCAGATCAGAACACAGAAGCCCCAAAAGCACACCAGCAACAGTGCAGAAGCAGAATACAGAAGCATAGCACACACAACAGAAGCAGAATATACACAGAAATTACTCTTGGTATCACAGCAGAACACACACACAGAGCACTCAACAGAAGCAGAATTCATCAAATGCACCTCCTGGTCTGGTTGAAGTTAAATATAAAATCATGAATGGAATAAGAGTATGAGTTCCCAATAGAGTGACTCTTCAACCAAATGACAACTCTAGTCTTGATAAGCTCACAAAGCTGCAGGGAGTTAGGTTGAGCACTATTAAACACACAATCGTTCCTAAGCTTCCAAATTGACCATAAAACAGCAAGTGGTAAGGCTTTCCATATTTGGAGTTCCTTCTTCCTGATTTTAGTGCCAATCCACCAATCAAATAAGGCCACCACAGAGCCTGGACATACCCAGTGAAAACCCCACCAATCTATAATGTTAAACCAGATTTTCCAGGTAAAGGGGCAAACGAGCAACACATGGTTAAGGGACTCAGGTTCTTCTCTGCAAAAGTGACACTGAGTAACAGCCTCGCCTCTAAGAACACCAATGCTATGAAGGAACACAGATGTTTTGATTCTGCCTTTCCAAGCGAGCCAAGAAAAAAATTGAACTTTTGGTGGTGTGATGTTATTCCAGATGAGCTTAGGCATGGACACAACTGGACCTCTATTAGACTGCAACCAACAGAATAAGTCACATGATCTGAAGGCACCCTGATTTGAAGCTTTCCATCTCATACCATCATCCACCTCATGCCTCAATAATGGCCCATTACCTAGTAGGACTTGCAAATTTTGAACTTCCTCCTCTTTCCATGCCAACAGAGGTCTCCTGAAGGTTAAGTTCCAGTTAGGGTAGCTACTTTTCCTATCCATGAAATCTTTAAGAGAACCATCTTTATCAGAAGAAAGACAAAATAGTCTAGGAAAGAGGGATTGAAGACAGTCACCACCTAGCCAACCATCCTTCCAGAATGAGATATTGGCCCCATTACCAACAACCAATTCTGAGTTAACCAAGAAGTAGTTGAGTAAGGTAGGGTTATCAGCAGCTAAACCCATAATGTCTTTCCAGATCCAAGAGCAATTGGTAATAGTACCTTGGGAGTGAAACCAACTACCTGATCTGCTGCTGTACTTGCAACAGATCAATCTCCTCCATAGGGCTTGTTTTTCATTACAGAACCTCCACCACCATTTAGCAAGTAAACACTCATTGACTTGACCTAAACTTCTAACACCTAATCCTCCTTGATTTTTTGACATAGAGACAACCTTCTAATTGACCAAGTGGACCTTTCTTTTGACCTCGGTGTCTTTCCACAGAAAAGAAGCTTGAATTTTATCCACCTTTTTTATTACACCCTTTGGCATTTTAAACAGGGAAAGGTAGAAGATTGGGAGGTTTGAAAAAACTGACTTAATAAGGGTGAGTCTTCCAGCAAACGATAAAAGTCGTTTTTTCCATCCAGAAAGTTTACTTTTAAATTTATCCAGAACAGGTTTCCAGGTGGCTTTCCTTCTAGGATTGGCACCAAGTGGAAGACCAAGATACTTTAATGGTAGCTTCTGGGTGAGACAGTTCAGTTTTGATGAGAAGTCATTGACTAAAGTCTCAGAGATTCCAATACCACAAACAACACTTTTGTGGAAATTAATTTTCAGACCTGACATAATCTCAAAACATCTAAGTATCCTCTTTAAAGTTGTGATTTCCATTGAATCTGCCTCGCAAAAGAGAATGGTGTCGTCAGCAAATTGCAGGTGAGTGAATTCCAGCCCATTAGGTCCAACATTAGCACCTTTAATTAAGCCCATAACCTTAGCTCTTGATAGTAAGATATTCAGCCCCTCTGCTACAATATTGAAGAGGAAGGGTGAGAGTGGATCGCCCTGTCTGAGACCTCTTTCCGGTTGGATTTCATCAGTAGGTGAGCCATTGACAAGGATGGAAATACTGGTAGTTGATAAGCAAGTTTTCATCCAACCCAGCCATTTTGAACCAAAACCAAACTTTGCAAGCAAATCAAATAAGAACTCCCAATTCACCGTGTCAAAGGCTTTTTCAAAGTCAAGCTTAATGATCACCCCTTGCTTATTTGATTTTTTCCACCAATCTACAATCTCATTAGCAATAAGCACCCTCCATTATCCTATTTCTACCCAATGAATGCAGATTGTGCTTCATTCACAATGTTAGGCAAAACAAGCTTCAGTCTCTTGGTTAGTACCTTAGAAAGGATTTTGTATATGGAACTAATCAAGCTGATGGGCCTGAAGTCAGACAGAGATACAGGATTATCCTTTTTGGGGATAAGACTCACAAATGAGCAATTAAGACCCCTGGCCAAAGTACTATTCTCATGAAATTCTTTCATAAAGTTTAAAATGTCATGTTTCATAAAATTCCAGCATTTTTGGAAACAGGACTGGTTAAAGCCATCCGGACCTGGGGCTTTGTTTCCATCACAGTCCTTAATAGCAGCCCAAACTTCCTCTTCAGAGAAGGCACTTTCCAGCATGGTTGATGCATTAGTGTGCATGTTAATGGAATTAAATTGGCCTCCCAGTTTAGGCCTACACTTCCAATGCTCTGAGTAGAGTAATTTGAAATGATTCACCACAGCAATTTTAATTTCAACAGGTTGCACCACTGAGATCCCATTGACTTCTATTGAATCAAGTGAATTTATGTTATGCCTGTTTGTGGCAGTAATGTGGAAGAACCTGGTGTTCTTATCACCTTTCAATGACCAGATAAGCCTAGATTTCTATAACCATAATCTCTCTTCCATCTTTCTCAACTTCCAAACTTCCCCTAATAGTTCCATCCTTCTAGCAGATTCATCAACTTGGAGAGTTCTAACCTCAGCTAGCAAGTCCCATGAGTGAAGTGCAGCTTCCTTCTCCTTGAGATTTTCATTGATGTTACCAAATACCTCCTTATTCCATTTTTTCAGACACAGTTTAAGAGCTTGTAACTTCTTCTTTAGGATGTAACCTGCCCAGCCCTCCAGATTTAAGTGCTCCCAATTTTGCTTCACTGTTTGATAAAAGCTGGTGTGCATAGCCCAAGAGTTAATAAATCTAAAGGGTCTAGGACCCCAATCCCTCTCATCCTCCATTAGCAACAGAGGACAGTGATCAGACAAAGATCTAGGCAAACCCCAAAGTTTGAACCTAAAAGATTCAAGCCACTCAGGATTTAAAATGAACCTATCAATTCTGCTCCACCTATCACCATCCTGAGAACTACCCCATGTGTATCTTCTGCCCAGCATTGGTAAGTCTAACCCTCCAATTTTTTCAATAAAATTTCCGAAATCCTTCATCCCCACATCCCTTCTGACACAACCCTTCCTTTCCCCTATACTTTTGACTTCATTGAAATCACCCCCAATACACCAAGGATGAGTGAAAGTGGTTCTAAGACTGCATAATAATTCCCACAGTTTCCTCCTTTTCAGCAAATCATTAGAAGCATAGACATTGACAATAGTACAGCTAAAGTTTAGAGAAGTGATACCTGAGAGCAAAATGAAATTCTTGCTACAACAACAATCTGACAAAGAGAAAACCTCAGGTTTCCAAATACACAACAGCCCACCTGCAGTCCCTACTACGTCAACAGCCATGAACTCCATCTGTTCCCCAGGCCATAAGGATCTAACAAATGATTCTGAAATCTCTACCTTCTTGGTCTCCTGAATTAAAGCAATATCTACTTTTCTTACTCTAAGAAGCTCCTTTAATTTCCTTCTTTTCTCCGGATTTCCCAACCCTCTAATATTCCAAGAGAATAACTTCATTGATAAACAAACTAAGGCTCCCAAACCACCTAAGCTTGCAGGATCAGGACTATTTAGCAGCATCGAGCTGCTTCCTCCTTTCCAGATCTTGGGTTTCAAGCTCCATGATCTTCTCAATAACTTCGGCCTCTTTTCCTTCACAATTAATGCCAAGAAGATTTCCAATTTGTAAGGTGGCTTGTGCCTCATTTAGAAGGAATCTTCCTCTGCTCGAACTACTACTCAATGAAATCGAGTCTGACAGTGCCTTAGTGGCAGCTCTGAGAAGCACACCATTGTTAAACCTTGCACCTCCATTAACCTTGGCCTTTGATTTCTTTGGAACTTTCGAAGGGTGTGTCCTAGCTGTAGAATGACATCTGCTAACCTCTGTTGTTTTGCTAGTCCCCCCCTTTAGGCTTGACTGCATTAAGGGAGCAGCTGCTACGGTTTTTGCAACCCAGAGTCGGTTGGGTCAGCTCTGCTTATAACATCCCTGGGTTGTGTTAAGGTATCCAGTGCTCTGGGATTATGCAATCCAGAATTGGTTGGGACAGCTCTTCCTATTAGGTCCACCCTATTAGGCCCATGGACTATTTGAGGCATGGTGAGGTTTTGATTAACAAACTGGACTGGGCCTAAAAACACCTCCAGATTCACGCTGGGCTGAAGTAAATCAGACCCACTGAAGCTTTTCACAAAGCCAGAAGTAGAAATAAGCCCATCAACTAATCGATTTCCACAATCTGCAACAAGGCCGTTGTTATCTGACATGGTTGTCCCATTCCTCAAGCATGCGTCTCCAATACTCATCTTCTCCAAGTCCCGAGCCGTCTCCTTTATTACAGAGATAGCCATCAGACTATCATTACCTGACAACTCCTTTTCCTTTAATGCTCCTTGTATACACACGTCACCGCCAGAGTTCCTTACGGGCTCCACCTCATCGTTCATTGCCACCTCATCATCTTCTTTCCTGAGGATTACACCATTGTCAACAGAGTGCTCATCCCCCCTGCTTGCATTAACAGAAGTAACCTCCCGCATATGAATATCAGAGAAACTTGGGTTTTCTATAACGACTACTTGTTCTTCACAAACTCGGATCTGGTGGAGTGTGCCTTTGCAATCCAGAGTTATCACTTGGTTAATGCATTCCATTACTTTGGTTGCTATTTTGACTTTACCACAGCAAAGGTATGACATTTCAAGTGTACTTCTATCGATCTCAATGACATCACCCCATAGCATGCCTATACTCTTGAAATTGATAGAGTTCCAGAGATTGAGGGGTACTCCATAACAGCTAATCCATACCTCCCTTTCATGCTCAATGACTGTGTCCTTGGTCCAATGTGTGATGAACTCACACCATTCATGGGTCCAAAGTTCCAGCTCCTTTCTTGCACTATTCATTGCCTCTTCTGATTTGAAAGAGAGAATCACCGATTTGCCTCCAATCTCTCTAACGTGAGCATCAGATCCATACCTGCTTGACACTTCGATTTTGAAGTCAGATACAAGGCAGAAAGGCTTGAGTTTGGCAACTAGGCTCTCATGTAGCCACCTATTTCCATACTCCTCTGCTTTAACTACTATCCTTTCGTCCTTCGCAGCCCTTGTACCAGTCACCACATCGGCATAACTTTGTACAGTATTCCGTATACTGGGCATACTGACGTGATTTCTATGGGTTGTAATACCTACGCCTCTCTGCAGCACCCACTGCTTCCCATTTTTGCTTTGGGCTTTGCTGAACTCTGCCATCTTTACCTTGATCTCACGATTGTCACACCAAGTGCCATGCGCCTTTTGAATAGCCACTGTCGCCGCGACTGGACAATTATATCTGACAAACCAAAGCGTGAGCTTGTTGCCTTTCTCCTCTTGATCGGGATGTAAACATCCATTACTACTCCAAACTTGGAGAACAGTGAAAACAGCCCCTTAGGATCTAAAGTTTCAGGTAGATTATCCACAAAAACGGTGTGAATATCTTGAGATCTCCTAGTTACCCTTGCTTTCCTGCAAAATACTGGAATCCATCCATCTTCGGCCTCCATCAGTTTCTTACCTTCTTAACTCCATTGACATTCAGTTTTGCCGCCATCAGCATCATGAACAATGATCCCGACAAGAACCAACAATGGATAGCCGGCCTGACCTCATCCACCTCCTTCCAAGTCACTTCTCTCCTCCTTGAAGACGTCAAACTCCTCAACTCCGAGATAGGCTGCCTCGCCATGTCCTCTTCCTTAACAAGCTCATGCAGCTGTTGGACTTTTCGGAACACCAAGAACTTTCTCTACCAGGCCTCCGCGTTTCACTTCACCACGGGCATTTCCAATCGCAGCTTCCTAGACTACTCTTGATAATGACCATAGTTTTCGTGCTTCGACCGTTCATGTTTAGGATGATGAAGAAGATCCAGAAGGTGGGAGCATAAAAGAATCGCAATTCGCAATCATTTTTGTGATATATTTGATGATTTGTTTCACGTTTGAGTATTTAGGATACCAAGCTACTTCGGGGCGATGATACTGGGGCTGGCGATGCACCAGGACCACCACTGGGAGCAGGATATTGGAGAAATTGGAGATATTCATATCAGCCGTGTTGTTGCCTGCGTATATAGTGGATGCAGGTCGGTATGTGGATGTGTATACTATCAATATGGCGACATTTGGTCGGACAGGGGTACTGATAATGGTGAGTTTCTTGGGGAAACTTGTTGCCTCTGTGGTGCCATTGGTGATTTACAAGTTGCCTTACAAAGATTCTTTCACTCTTGGCCTTATCTTGAGCTCCCAAGGCTTATTTGATATTCTCTTTTACAAAGTCTACATGCGCTATAAGGTAATTATTATTATTATATGAAAAGTTTAGGTGAAAAAACAAAACACATAATGTACATATATGAAATATAAATGTTTACAACTATAGAAACGAACAAGTTTGCAATTACAGATGTAAATTTTTTTTCTTACATTTGTGCATTTTATGTATAGTTCCTTCTATGTACATAGCACAACTGACATACTATTACATATCCACCACCCAAAAGAAAAGAAAAAATAATCAAAAGTACTCATTTTGATGCTGATATTTTAATTTTTTCAATTTGATTCATAACCTATTTAATTTGTGTTGATGGTTCTCGTGTCATTTTAACAAAAATTAAAATGACTATGTGAACAAATTTAACTACAAATTGAATAAATTGGAGATCAAATATTAATGTAATTCTTCTTCTTATTTTGATCTTTTGACAACATGTCTATGGTGATGCAGTTAATCGAAATAGACATTTACTCAATCATAACGATCATGACAGTACTGAATGCAGCCATTGCTACTCCTGTGATTTGCCATCTCTACAATCCTTCGAAGGGATACATGAATTACAAGAGAAGAACAATCCAACAATCCATCCATGAAAGCGAGTTTCGAATCGTCCTCTGTATCCACGAAGAAGATCAAGTTTTCAGCCTATTGAACCTCCTCAATGTCTCCCACCCGACCCACGAACGACCCATAAGAGCATTTGTCCTTGACCTCATGGAACTAGTCGGTCGCGACCACCCTGTGCTCATTAACCACCAGTTCCACAAGCCTCGATCACCGTCATCCCACACCAGAACGGACCGAATCATCAATGCCTTGCACCACCACAAGCTAAGCTGTGAAAGGACGATAAAACATTATCACTTCACCTCCATAACGCCTTACTCTACAATGTACGACGACATCTGTACGCTTGCCCTGGAGAAGAGCGCGTCCCTATTGATCATTCCATTTCACAAGTCAAGAGCACTGCAGTAAGGGGAGTGACCAAAAATGTTCTCGAAAAGGCCCCTTGCTCAGTTGGGCTCCTCATCGACAAAAGGATCGTTATGAACCGGAAGTTAGACTCACATAGCCGGACCAAGTTCCACGTTTGTGTAATATTCATGGGAGGGCCAGACTCCCAGGAAGCACTTGCCTATGGCATAAGAATGGTAGAAAACCAGGCAACCAGGCTTACTGTCATTCGATTAATTGCAGAAGACGAGTTTATTAGTGATTTGATGGAAGCTAAGCTTGATTTGAAGATGATAAACGCGTTGAGGAACATGTATGGAGAGAACCAGGATGTCGAATATAGCGAAGTGATTGTGAAAGATGGAGTTGAGACTTCTCGGGTGCTTTTGGCAATCGAGGACCATTATGATTTCATGTTGGTGGGGAGAAGGCTTGACAGTGATTCCCCGCTGGTAACCGGACTCACTGATTGGAGCTTATGGAAGAATTAGGGATCATCGAAGACATACTTGCATCTTCTGATATGAAGGTCAATGCATCAGTACTGGTATCACAGCAGCGACAATCTACTGTGGAAGATTTCATGCAGAAATCATAACAAAACACATGAAAGTGTTTGGGATGTAGGAAAACATATCATCACATCAACCCTTGCTGGATTCATAATGCTCTATATAAACAAGTAGAATTCCTCCTATTTAGAATTTCATCATCACTGTCTTTCATAATTGCAAAAAACGCGTTCATTGTATTGTTTTTGTGTGAGCTTTCTCAAAAACTTTCCTTTTAACCAATTCCAGTGCAAAAGGGTGTCATTGACCATCCAATGATTCAATATAACCAAATAGCTGAAAAGTTCTTTGTGCATACAACCATAAAATAGACAACTCTAAAAATTTGACATCATCTTAAACACATGTATATCTTCTCAAAAAAAAAAAATTCTGAAAATATATGCTTTTGGCAAGATAATCCATTCCATGATAATACTGCAACAATTTTCTTCTCAGATGTCCATTTTGCTAATCTACAACTTTTCATGCGATGCAATTTGAAAGGTTATAAAAAATTATAATAATTTGAAAGGCATACAGACCCATTTTCCTGAGTTCAATGTCTTCTCCACTCTTGTCCTTCACCTCATCCACAAAGTACCTAGCTTGGCACAAAAATAACAAGCATTCAAAACATGCATCATAGACAAAAACAAAGCCACATAAATTGACATATTTTAGGAGGAAAAGATTGGATGAAAACTACTCCAAATTTAAAGAACTTTGCCTGCCCTCTCTCAACTATTTCAAATTTCCCCACTGCAAAGGCATTGAAGCATACAAGAAGCAAAAAAGCAAAGTATGAAGATCAATCGTCTGAATATTGTGTTTATGCATCAGCTGAAGCATGGACATCGATACGATATGATATAGATATGGGAACATGGCAATTTTTAAAAAATTAGGATATGACATAACAACAAATACATATATATTTTTATATGTACGCATGAAAATATTAACTTCTTTTTTTTTTTAAAGAAGCACATACACATACAATATGATACGACCACAACAACACAATAATTTTCAAAAAACTATAGGAAATGGCACAACAGAGACATGGCAATAAATACATGTAAATATATAAAAATAACAACTACTTTTCAATTTTATATTACAAAACAAGGCATAAATGGTCAAAAACTCAAGTTAACCATTAAGAACATAACACCCTAGGTAGCTTATTTGCACAAAGCAGGGGCGGAGACTGAAGGGGAAGCAGGAGCGAGGGCATCTAAAAGTTTCATAAGTTGGGAAGGCCTATGAGAGTATGTATATATTTATTTATTAAATATATAAAAATATTATAATAATTATTTTTTATGGCTTAGTTGTAAAATATGTATTAAAATATTAATAAATATTAGAGATTCATATCAATTATAAATTTTCTTTATTAGCATAAATAAAATATTATATAAATAGAAACTACTATAATAAATATGAATTGTTTTTCTTTTATTTTCATAAGATTTATATGTTTGAAAGATTTCTATCTCAGTTAGAATCAAATTTTTTACAAATTTCTTACTTGATAGCTCAAATCACGTTTCTTAATAAAAAAATGTCACTTGAGTAGAAGGTTCTTGCAACTAAGCTTCACATACATTTGTTGGCATGGGTTCTTGGTAGTTGCCTTCTATTTTTCTAAAGGAAAATACCTTGTAGCTCGAAAATGAGGGATTCGAATGGCCCGAATGAGTGTTTATTGGACAACCGGTGAAACACTTGTCTACCGTGGCATGGTTGTCACATTGTCGACCGCATCTGTTAGTCTTCTCGCCGGACGACTGGCAAAATGAATTTCGAGTCGTTCGGACCAAACTCAAATTCGAACTACACAATAGTGCTCCTCAAAAAAAGACACATTGACCAACACAAAGGTGGATTGTCGATTTGAATTTTTGAAATCAATCTCCATCGATTTTGAACTGGAGAGTTGTCAAAGTTTTCGCAGTTGGAC
>JAPPVO010000031.1:190274954-190325921 GCA_030407325.1 Camellia japonica | reverse complement strand
CACCCATTCCGTCCACTTCCTTGACGGAAATAGACGGCAAGGGTAAAATAAAAAGGAATTCACATAATATAAGGGTACACGTGAAAATAAGAGTAGTCTGGGGGTCTTTGAAAAACGTGACAAAGTATAGGGATAAAAATGAAATAATCTCTATTTCTTTATGGTATCAGAGCATGTTTAAGCTCCAAGGAGCTCTTCAATGGCTTCATCATCTTTATTAATCCCAGCCAATCTCAATGTATTGATTTCAAATCCTAGTGCTCTAGTTACTGTCAAACTAGATCACACAAACTTCATCATCTGGAAAAACCAAATGCAAAATGTTCTTCGTGCCACAGATTTGCTAAAGGTAGTTGATGGATCGTGGCCTTGTCCTACAGAACAAATCCGTAATTCTTCCGGAACAAAGGTGGCAAATCCAGATGCACTTCAATGGAGAATGATTGATGCTCATCTCCTAAGCTGTGTCACCGCCACACTTTCACCTGCAATTTTCACAACTGTTCTTCATTGTCGAACCAGTTATGAGGTTTGGTTCTCACTTAACAAACGATTTACCTCTCTTTGTCGCTCTCATATTCACCAGTTAAAGAACAAGTTGAATTCAATTTCAAAGAACTCTAATTCGATGGAAACCTATCTAAGTAATATCAAAAGTGTTGTTGATCAATTAAGCCTTGCATCCTCTCATATTGATGATGAAGATCTCATCCTCATTATTCTCAATGGTTTACCTAGCGAATATGACTTTCTCAAAACTGCCATTTGTGCTCGATTAGGAGCAATTCCATAGAGGATCTATCTTTCTTACTTTGTTCAGAAGTTCTTCATATTGGAGGCAAGTTGAAGCACTCATCTAATCTTCAAGTTGCCTATATGATACAAAAAGAATCAAAAGGCTTCAATTTGTATCGTCATCATAACAATTCTCGTAGCTCTTCTCAAATTGATTCACAAAATAAATTTTGTGGCCCTAGATTAGGTCCTAACAAATATTTCTCATTTTGTGGTTGATTTCAGAATCGATATAGATCAAGCCTTGGAATAATTTGTCAAATATGTAGAAAGGCCAATCACTCAGCCTCTGAATTTTGGCATCGTCTTGATCCTCAATATCAATAACCACCTCAGCCACCACAATCATCCTCTCATGCTACTTCTATTGTGCCTCATTAGTCCAAAGCTTATCTCACCTCCGTAACTGATGATTCTACCTCTTAGGCTTCAAGTCCTTAATTGGTTCTTAGATTCTGCAGCATCTGATCATGTTACTAATGACTCCATCATCTTAACTCCTACCAATCGTATGCCGGTAACGATCAAATCACCATTGGTAATGGCTCATCTCTTCCTATTCATAACACAGGGAAATGTATTCTTCTAGCACCTCATCATTCTTTTCAACTCAAAAGAATTCTTCATGTTCCTGCTATGCACTCCAATTTGCTTTCTGTTCAACAACTAGCCAAAGATAATAACTGCTCTATTATTTTTGACCAATCTTTATTTTCTATTCAGGACAATAACTCTAAAGTAATCATTCATAAAGGATCTCATGCTAATGGATTGTATCATTTTCCTGTGGCTCGCAACTCTCCTCATGCTTTTCATAGTTCCACTACTACAAAATCTGCTGCTTCATCATCTGCATCTCCTGCTATTCTATGGCATAGACATTTAGGACATCCTTCTTTTGCCAAATTTCAGTTGCTTAAGACTCAATTGTCATTATCTTCTTCTCTCAATAAAGATGATTTGACATGTATTGATTGTAGCATTTCTAAGTGTCATAGATTATGATTCAAATTGTATAATACTAAAGTTGATGCCCTTTTAGGTTTAATTCATACCGATGTTTGGGGACCATGTACTTGCTCTACTAGTTCTTATAGATATTATGTGTTGTTTGTTGATGATCATTCTCGATTTACTTGGATATATCCTCTTGCTTACAAAAGTGAAGTATGTTATAAGTTCTTGATTTTTAAAACTTTTGTTGAAAAACAATTTGGCTTTCCTCTTAAGATTCTTACGTTTGATGGGAGTGGAGAATACATTAATAATTCTCTACAGGCTTTCGTGCATTCTCATGGCATTCTTCATCAATTTTCTTGTCCAACCATTCCCTCTTAAAATGGGGTTTTTGAGAGGAAACACTTGCATATTACTGAAACTGCCATTTCTCTTTTGCATCATTCTTCTCTTCCTCTCACCTATTGGTTTGAGGCTATTACCATAGCTACATATCTCATTAATAGACTTCCTAATGCTTCTCTCTCCAACTCTTCTCCTTTTGAGCTTCTCTTTTACACTCAACCTGATTATCACCAACTCAAGGTTTTTGGTTGTTTGTGTTTCCTATGGCTCAAACCTTATTCTTCTCACAAATTGGCCCCTAAATATGATCCTTGTATTTTTCTCGGTTGTCACCCATCTGCCAAAGGCTACAGATGTCTCAATCCCACGACAAGTCAGATTTTTCTTTCTAGACCTGTCAGGTTTCATGAAACTATTTTTTATTTTCCCACTATTTCTTCTATTTCTCTTTTGACCTTACAGTCTTTGCAGTACTTTTTTTGGGCTCCCCCTCCTAGGTCTACACTTTTCCCCTATTCTCATTTTCAGTCTTCTTCACAGTTCCCTATTCAGCCTCAGTTTTCTCACATGCCTACATCTGAGTTGCCTTCTCTGGCCTTATCTGCTCTGCAGCTACCTCCTCTACCTTAGTCTGCTCTGCCGCCTCCATCTGCAGTATCAGTTCCAATCTGAGCTGCAACATCAGTCATAATTTGATCTGCTGCATCAGTCCTCCTCTAAGCTCCAGCTTCAGTCTCATTCTTCGCCCTCTTCTATACCTATTGACTCTGTTAAGATTTTTTTACCACTCCTTCATCCACATTCTCTTAACAGTCACCCTATGCAAACCAGATCCAAAACTAAGCCTTTATGGTTTTCCTTATCTCTGTCCTTATCTGCAAATTCTTCCATTGAGCCTTTTTCTTATCACCTTGCTCTAGCTTCACCTGTTTGGTTTAAGGCCATAATGGATGAGTATTCTGCCTTGCATCACCAAGGCACTTGGTCCCTTGTCCCTCTCTTATCCTTCAAACAACCCATTGGCTGCAATTGGGTGTTTAAAAAAAAAAAAAAAAACTCTAATGGAACAGTGGCTAGATATAAGGCCAGGTCAGTTGCAAAAGGATGTGGATTTTCAGGACACTTTAGTCTTGTGGCCAAGCAACCAACTATCCATAGTTTGCTTTGCTTGGCTTTGCATCATCATTGGCCCCTTAAACAATTGGACATCAGCAATGCCTTCTTACATGGTCGTCTAGAAGAGGAAGTTTACATGGATCAACCTTTAGGTTTTATTTATCTACATAATCCTACTTTGGTTTGTAAGCTCCATAAAGCTCTTTATGGCTTGAAACAAGTTCCTAGAGCTTGGTTTTCCACATTTTCCTCCTTTCTATTGACAGAGGGTTTCCCTCAAAGCAAGTGTGATTCCTCTTGGTTTGTCAACAGACATCTTCTTTTGTCATTTACCTACTAATCTATGTTGATGACATCCTGTTAACTAGCACTAATGAGGCTTACATTCAAACTTTGTTATCTCATATGCATCTGTAACAAGCCCGCGGGGGACCTCGCTACAGTTCGGACTCGATTTGTGTCACGGTTCTTAATCTTGAACCAAAGAGTCCAAATTCGGCAAATCGTTTTGAGAAAACAGATTTTTTTGAAAGAAGTGCCAAACATGGACTGCTTTGCCAGATATAGAGTCGCCACCTAAATATTTTATTTTTGGGAAATTTAGGAAACCCTGACTCGTTTGCCTAAGGCCACGTGTCCGTCATCACTAAAGTTGCCTCGGCTCGGGAACTTGGGTACGATTGGGGAAGGTCACTTCGTGAGCACCCCGCTCGCCCGATCAAAGATCGGCTTCTACTAACCATGATATCTAGTTTTGAAAACTTTGTGTGCTCTTATTCCGGTTATTAGCCTAGATTTACTATGTGATGCGCACAGCATACAAGTATAGACCGAGTCACCTGAATTGGAACAAAACATTTCATGTTTGTTTTTGAAAGATGGTTTGCTACCCGCAGGTAAGCTTAAAATGCAGATTTTGCCACCCTCAGGTGGGCTTAGAAAAGATGGTTTTGCCACTATCTAGTGGGCTTAAAACTCACAGTTGATGATTTGTCCCAATCCAAATAACCCAACCTTCACCCACAGGCATTCAAGGCAGTTATATCACATAAGCAATTAGCCTCATGGTAAGCATGCTATTCATGGCAGTCACTCACACGCATGCAAGGATGCTAAAGCATAAAACTCACCGAGTACTCCAAGCCAAAAAAGAAGCTAATTAGAAATCCATGCATGATCCTAAGTATACAGAAATGCCTAATGCAACACATGCAAAAATGCAACTATAACAGGCTCGGCTATTCTAAATATGGCCTATGGAATGCTACAGCTAACAAGTACTCAACTTGAAATTGAAATACAAATGCAGTTAGTATGATGCGTCTAGCCCGGTGCATGCAAGACAGATGAATGAATGCAAACATGCTATCATACTGTATGCTAATTGAAACATGCCCTAATCTAACCATCATAAGCTGGTAAATAAAAGGGAAGAAAGACGTGGGGTTGGAAGACATACATCACACTCTCACACACACTTATTATAATTATGCCCTCGCGCAGAGGGTCCGAATAAATAGTACAGTCCCAAATAAATAATACAGTCCCAATAAATAATACAGTCCAAATATGTACAAAATCCTAATTAATTAACAAATTAATCTAGGAAAGCGGTAAACTAGCATGCAAGCTAGGGACTGCCTCGACTCTGATCCGGATGATGACTGATGCATGCTCGCGTTGCCTTGCGCGGAAATCCACCGCGATGCCCCAATTAGCCTCTGTTTGCAATTGTTTCTTGGAAAGCGCGCCAAGCTTCGGAAGACTGCTGATTCTTGATTTGCTGCAACAGAGAGCAGGAAAGGGGCATGGCAATGTATTTTCACATATGTATGCATACCTCGATTCTCGTGCCACCAATCACGCATCTCGATGCATGATGGCCGATGAGTCGAATGGCACAACTCGATATGGAATGAATGCACATATAAACACAACAATACCTAGACTCCATCATGGGTAATCCAGAGTGTCGGCGACTGGGGAATTGAGACACGTTCTGTCACTCGGAGTACGAAACGTACCTCGTTTCCCGTGCTTGGGCTAACTCCTATCCCAAACACAATGCAATATCCATGACATGCATGAATGCAACTAAGATACAACCTAACATGCACAATGCTATGAAATGGCATACACGATGCACGAGGTAACATGGCATACACAATGCGCTAACATACAACCTAGCATACACAATGCTATGGAATGAAATGGCATACACAATGCATAATGGACTTACACCAACATGAATGGACCTCAGCCACACTCACATAAGAGGCCATTAGATGAAAAAGAGACACTCGAAATGCGTGCACACGTGCACGCGAATCGAGGACCGACCCTAAGGTACGAAATGCCACTCTAACAAGACATGGCAAAGCATGGAATGTGGCATACTAACATGCAAATTTCAGAGGCAATAAGTGATGCAAAACAGCCCCGAAAGATGGCAAAATGACACCCGATGCATGAAATGAATTCCGAAACATGAAATTAGGCGCATGGAATGACCTATGGCTATGCGACGCATGCATTATTTGAACATGAAGTGTGAAGACAGAATCAAGACAGCCCCAAAAAAAGCATATTTACAGTTTTAAGCAAGACCAAACAGTGAACACAAATGGGGCTAAGCTAGCATGCAAAAATGGCCCCGAAAGCGAGATAATGAAACAAGTAACAGCTTCTGGTCCCAAACAGAGAAGGGCCCTTCTACAATTTTTAAGAGGGGCCCAAAATATGGCATTTTACAGTTTATGATCAGACCCAAAACAGTGTACAAATATGCTCAAAATACTATGTAAGATAAGGCCAAAAAGAGAGCTATAACACAAAGTATAAAAAGGATGCTTCAAACAACAAAAGACCCTTAATAAAACATGAAGAGGGGGTCAAAATAAGGTTATTTACAGTTCGGACCAAAGCCAAAAAAAATAAGCACAAAGGGCTAACAAATCATGCAAAAATAAGGCCAAAAGAGGGATATAAAGGCAAGTGGCAAATGGAAGCCTCAAACATTGATGAGCCCTTCAACAATATTGAAGGGGGGGTTCAAAATAAGCCACTTTAGAGTTTATTACAGAGCTCAAAACAGTTTATACATAGGCCAAAAATAATATGCAAGAAAATGGCATACAAGGGAGGTAATGAAGCAAGTGTAAAAAGGAAGCCTCAAACAGTGAGAGGCCCTTAAACAAACATGAAATAAAGCTCAAAAAAATGCTATTTTCAGTTAGGGCCGGAGCTCAAATATGCAAGAAAGTATGGCTAATGTATTGAGCAAGAATAGGACCAAAAAGAGGAGAGAAGGACTTACCCTTGAAGACTCAACTTTAGCAACCTCTTGACATAAGAAGTGGTGTTCCTCAGCTCTGGAAAACAGCTCCAAGTGGCTGGAATGGAGGTTGGAGAGGTGGTGCTATGTGGTGTAGTGTAAATAATGCAAGGACCCTAAAGTTTGGAGTCTTGGAAGAGAGGGAAATGGAGAGTGTATGCAAGAGAGCTCTAAAGCAATTTTCTAACCCCTCAAAACCAGCTGGGAGTTCTGGTTATATAGACAAAAAAGGGTGGAAAAGAGGGAGAAAAATTGGGGGGAAAACTAATTCAAGTTTCCCCCCAAAAGGCCAAATCCTCGGACATAAGGCCTAGAGGAAAACAAAATTCACTTTTAGGACACACTTGGGGAGGGGGTTATGGTCAGCTAGCTAAAAAGGGCAAAAAAGTCATTTTACCAGCTAGGTGGCCGGCCTGCTAGGTTTTCTGGCCGGCCAGCTACTTTTAGGATAAAAAAATGGGCTGCCGGAAAGAAATGTGGCCGGTGGGTGATTGGGAAGTCCAATGGTGGCCATTCAAGTGTCAAAATTGAAGCCTCGGAAATTAGATTTCCAATGGCGCAAACCTTGCATCAAAATTCCTCCTGTGGAAAAAGTTATGCCCTTTTTGGTGAAGCCGCGCAGATTTCGGTCCAATCGGAGTGATGCCCCACTTCAATCAACCATATCTCCTCTGTCCGGAATTGAATTTAGGAGATTCTTGAGTGAAAAATGAAGCCCCGAGAGTAATCTTTCCAACGGTAGTGGCCTCATAGCTTGATTCCAAGTATCCAAATGAATAGGCCCGATTCGGCAAGGGCTGCTCGACTCTCTCTTAACGGTTCATGCCCATTTTCTCCCCCGACTGGATTTCTTCCCTCTTCTTTTCTTTTCTTCAACTTCAAACCCCTAAGTAAGGTGTTTTGAAAGATTTTTCAAATATTTCATCTCTCTTTCATTCATTCCCACTTTGTCCTCGCTCGGTTTACCGAAAAACGCAACATTTAACAAAATGCGAGCGTCGGAACGTCGTAGGAACTTTATTTCAAAAACGTTTTGAACGAGAGGGTTTTAAGTCTAAAATCTTTTGATCGAGATTGTTTTGGTCTAGAACAGGGGCATGAAGTTGAGATTTGACTCTCTCCTTGCCGAAGAAACTGAACCTTTCCCCTGCACACCTTTCTCCACCATGTAAACCATCAGTCGCGTCCAAGTCTTAAAGTCAGTCAAAAATGGGGTGTCTACAGCATCATACTTTCTCCATGAAGGAGTTAGGCAATCTATCCTATGTCCTAGGAATTTCAGTTCAATCCACTCCTACTGGTTTATTTCTTTCCCAGAAAAAGTATGCCACTGACCTCTTTGTCAAAGCTGATATGGTAGATTGCAAACCTTATGCCACACCCATTTCAGTTAAATTACCCACCACCTCCACTGACTCTCTTCCTTGCACTCAACCTTCTCTGTTCTGTAGCATTGTTGGTGCTCTCCAATACCTTACCATCATCAGGCCTAAACTATCATATGTTGTTAATCAAGCTTGCCAGTTTATGCACTCACCTATTGTGGGAAATTTCACTTCTGTCAAATGGATTCTTTGTTATGTCAAGGGTACATGGGCTCATGGACTTTAGTTTGTCTCCAGTAAATTCATTTACAGGCCTACAGTGATTCTAATTAGGTTAGCAATCCCATTGATCGACGCTCTACATCTGGCTATTATGTATACTTGGGTGCCAATCTTATTTCTTGGTCCTCCAAGAAACAATATCATCCATGGAAACTAAATACCGCTCATTGGCTCATACTGCCGCTGAATTAACATGGCTTCATATGTTACTTGATGAATTTTCAGTGTCCCAACCTTCTCCTCCAATATTGTGGCGTGATAACTTGTCATCTTTTTCCTTAGCCACTAATCATGTCTTCCATAGGCGCTCTAAGCACATCGAAGTTGATTGCCACTTTATCAGAGAAAATGTTGTTGTTCATCAACGCATTATCAAATATGTTCCCACACAAGATCAATTGGCTGACATTTTTATCAAAGCTTTATCCACTAATTGATTTTTCTATTTAACACACAAGCTCATGGTCTCCCCTTTGACCATGTGCTTGAAGGGAGATGATAGAGAAGGTCATCCAGTGGTTAATGATCAAGTGCACAAGAGTGGAGTACTGGCTTAGGCTATGGTGTGCGGAGTAACATGAGATTATAACTCATAACAAAATTAGTTAGTTGGGGAGAGAGTGGGTTAGTCAGTTAGACTGTTAGGATGTTGTTAGCACTGTATCTGATATATATACTGATGTAAATGAACTGTGTTGTATTCATTCAATAAAATACAACTTTATATATTTCTTCAGAGTTTAGTTTCTCAATCTTATCAATAAAATTATATGAGTATTAGATATACTGAAGAAGTAAAATTAAATGATTTAAATAATAACATTTCACTACAAATAATAAATAGAATAAAATAATACATTAATTAAGTTATAAAAAGAATTTAGCAAAAAATTTAACGACAATCAATTATAAATTATAAACAAATTTCGGCATATAATACTGATAAAAGCAAGTAAGTAGTCATTGTAGAAGATAAGTAAGAAAATAATATACATAATTACCCTTACCGTTATAAAAAAATTCACCAGAAGAACTGACACACACTTTTAAAAAAAAAGAACAAAAATTAAAGGTTTTTTTTTGAAATAAAACATTAACTAAATAGGGTCTTTATTAATTTATAATACTTATGGGATTATATTTTATTTTTGTAATCCTTTCCGTGACTAAATATGTTTGAATTAAATATTTTAGGAATTTAATAGATTGAATTGATAATTTAGGGATTAAATAGATTTTGATTTACATACTTTAGAGACTTCGTAAATTCAATTAATAGTTTAGAGACTAAATAGACATGCACATGATTTTTTTAAAACATAATATTTGTCTTTAAAAAAATAAACATTGCATTTTTAAAATTATACTTATCATTATTTATTTAAAAATAAATGTAATGAAATTATATGACTGCCATTATCAAATTAATATGTATATATATTTTATAAATAATCTAAACAAGAATTTAAAAATAATGTCTAGAATTATTGAAGTGAGTCCACAATAACTAGATAAGAGGGTCTAATCTTTTCTTCCCATTGGAGAGAAGTTGGAACCAATAACACACACAGTGCTAATTTTGATGGATTTAAAGCTTTTCCATTACACATTTAGAACACGAGACTTATACTTCAATGTGTAAGATTGGAATTTGGAAACACATCATTTAAGTATTTTGAAAATTTGGTAAAAAAATAATTTTTTAATTTTTTTAACCTATTTTATCTTTTTATGAATAAAAAATATGAAAGATGATGTGACTTAAAATGGATAAAAAACTAAAATCTAACTTTTTTAGTGCTTCCCAAAAGCTAAAAGCTAAAAGCTAAAATGAATGTTTGTAATTATTATGTTAATTTAAAATTTAAAATCATAACTACTTTTGAATTGAAATTAAAAATATTAGTGGTAACCCGTGCTATGCACGAGACTTTATAAATTAAAAAAAAAAATCATTATAATTATTTTGAAATAATTTAATATTTTATCTTGCGATATATATGAAATTTATAAGTTAACTTTTATGTTTATAACTTTTTAAATTATTAATTTAAAAAAATTAAAAAATATATATAATATATTTAGTGCAATTTTAATAATTTGCATTAAAAAAAGTTAAATCTGATTAATTGAGTTATGACATACCTCTTCTTGTTATGAAAATATACAAATTTAAAAATTATAATTAAAACAAATATATAATTTTATTATTAAATATGAAGTGAAGTGATATTTAACAATAATTAATATGATATTTCTATTATTAATCTAATAATTGAATTCACATTTCTTTTGATTTTAATTTCATAACTAAAAATACAATACGAATATAATACACACGGTTTTCTAGTCTTTATGAATAAGAAGGTTTTAAAATATTTTCAAACTTTTATCATTTTTTTTTAATTTTTTTTATCTAATTTGATTTTAAATTTGAATAAAATTTTTGATTTGATATGAATTACTTTAACTTTTCATTAAATTTTATCAATTTTTAAAAGTATTTTCATTCTTATCCCAATTTATTTTCTTTTCACCAATTTTGATGGAAAAAACAATCAGTGTGTTTGGTTTGAGTTTTCTGAATTAAATTTTTTGAAAACTGAGTTGTTTGGTTTTCGTGTTTTTTTGTTTTTAGTGAATATTTTTAAAATTTTAAACATTTTTTTTTTACTTTTTTAGATGCTCCTTACTTAGATGTATCTAAAAAGTAAAAAAATTGTGAAAAAATATTTTAAAAAATTAAGAAATACATAAAAATACAAAAAATGTACTGAATTCTTATATTTTTTTTGTATTTTTGGTATTTAGTGAATTTTTAAAAGATTTTTTTTACAATTTTTTTACTTTTTAAGTGTATTTATGTTAGGTCTGTCTAAAAAGTAAAAAATTTGCATAAAATATTAAAAAATTTAGTAAAAACAAAAAAATACGAAAAATAAGAAAGTAGAATTTTCTGAAAACTGTTTTTAAAAAAGTGGAACCAAGCATAATTTTCAACGTTTCATCTTTTTAAATTTTTATCAAATTATAATTTGACAAAAAAATATATTAAGAGTTGAAGATTCTCTTAATTAGAGTTACAGTGAAATAACATCTTGAAATAGTCAAAGTTTGAGTATGTGGTTGGTTGAAATGTATAATTTAATTAATTCTCTTCTCATATTTATATAAAAATTGATATTTATGACTACATCATTATAAGTTGGATTATGAAAAAAAATTTGGGGTATCAAACATTTTCTATGTGTAAATATCTTATATATTAAAAAATGAAAAAATAAATAAATAAAAAAAATGTGTAGCTTTTTGATATGTGTCTATCAATTTTGTTTGATGGTCATAAACAATTGATGTATCAATTTAAAAAATTAAAAAGTTAAAAAAAATAGATTGAGTTTTTTAGAGATAAAATAAACTATCTAACTATTCTATATACTATTAAGATGAACTATTTTAATCACATAAAAAAATGAAATTATATTTAGATATTATTCCTATATATTATGCTATTATATACAACTATAGTTGTAACAAATTAACTATAATATATATGAAAAGTTATATTAAGCTTTCATTTTTAATTAATTGAATTATAATTAACAAACTAATAAATAGTAGTAATGGTCTAACGGGATAGAAAGAGAATAAAGATAAAGAACATAGTAATATTTAAAAGTTTTAAATTTACCTAGTTATACAAAATTCTAATGTTATAGTAAAATCTTGAATTCTCAATAAATTTTCACATTTTTTATAAAATAAAATGACAAAAATATTAAATAATTTGATACTCATTTTTTTAGCTTCAATTTTATGGTCTTTATTGAAGAAAACAAAATCCGATCAAAATCCTTAGTATGGAATGGACATAGATATTTCGATCGTAACCATAATTACCAATAATTCTTCTCTACAATGCAAACCTATAAACAAACATATAAACCTTACTAAAACCGAAACCAAAGCCAAACCAACAGTAAAGAAAGAGAATCACACAGAGAAAAAAAAAATTTTAAAAATAAATAAATTTATAGAGTGTGAAAATGTTATCTCCAACAACTTAAACCTCACCTAATCCAATCCTCTAGCTCCTCTGCTAGTGTCCGTGAAGTTTAGGAGTTGGGATGACTAATCAGATTATTCTTTAAATAAAACTTGAAAATTGATTAATTGGTCTCATTAGATGATTTAAAATTTTGTTATATATACATCAGAAAAATAGATAATTATATTACTAAATCATAATTCAAATGTAGTATCCATATTTAAATTCTTATTTTTTTTTTTATTATTTTTGTGTGTTTCTATTCGGGTTGATTAGGAAGTTGGACCTCAAGTTGTCTAATCAGCACTTGGTGTGGGTTCAATGCTCCCTTGTTGTGCGAGTCTTAACTTAAGCGGAGCTTGTCTTGGGAGATCGGGGCAAGTTCTCAAGTTATAGTCTCCTCGCTCGGAACGGCTAACAGGACACCCTGGTGATCTCTGCAAGAGGCGCTGCCTTGGACCTGCGGGAGGGTAGGGAGGATTTTCCTGTAACAAAAAAAAAAAAAAAATTGGATTTTTTTTTCCAATTTATTTAAGATGGAGTTGTGGGTATCTATTTTTTTTAATTTAATTTATCTGTGGTTTCTATTTGTTTTTAATTATTATTATTTAGGTAAGTTATGATGTGAGTTAGATATGTGATAGACATGTGAGTTTTATTGATTGAAAGTATAATGTGGGAGATATTTTCAAATTAGATTTGTTTAGATAAACTTTAAAAAAATTTAAAATTTAAAATTGGATATTGAGATACAAAAAAAAAAAATTTAACTGAATAAATAAAAATCAAATTTATTAATTTTATCTGTTTGTATATTTGATTTTTAGTTTTTTTTTTTTTTGTTATGTTATAATATAATATATAAGATATTGATAGATATCTACGACTTTCATAAAAAATATTATCTGATTTTTTGGAGAAGAAAGAAGGATTGCAAGTTTTAATATTTTTTTTAGATCAATATCTAATTCTTATCTTTTTTTTATTTTTGTGTGGTTTCTATTCGGGTTTTTTTTTCTTCAATTTATTTAAAATAGAGTTGTAGGTATCTATTTTTTTTAATTTAATTTATCTGTGGTTTCTATTTGTTTTTAATTATTATTATTTAGATAAGTTATGATGTGAGTTAGATATGTTATAGACATGTGAGTTTGATTGATGTAAAGTACAATTGTGGGAGATATTTTCAAGTTAGATTTGTTCAAATAAATTTTAAAGATTTTTAAAACTTAAAATTGAATATTGAGATATAAAAGAAAGATTTTAACTAAATAAATAAAAATTAAATTTATTAATTTTATCTGTTTGTTTACCTGATTTTTAGTTTTTTTTTTTTTTGTTATGTAATAATATAATATATAGGATATAGATAAATATCTACAATTTTCATAAAAAACATTATTTGAATTTTTGGGAAAAAGAGAAGGAATGCAAGTTTTAATATTTTTTTAGATTCATATTTAAATTCTTATTTTTTTTTATTTTTGTGTAATTTCTATTCGGGTATTTTATAAATAATCTACACAAGAATTTAAAAATAATGTCCAGAATTATTGAACTGAGTCCATACGACGGTCTAATCTTTTCTTCCCATTGGAGAGAAACACGCACAGTGCTAATTTTGATGGATTTAAAGCTTTTCCATTACACATTTAGAACACGAGACTTATTTGAATCAAAAAAGAACACGAGACTTATACTTCAATGTATAAGATTGGAATTTGGAAACACATAATTTAAGTGTTTTGGAAAATTGATAAAAAGTTAATTTTTTGATTTTTTTACTTCCCAAAAGCTAAAAGCTAAAAACTAAAATGAATGGTTTGTAATTATTATGTTAATTTAAATTTTAAAATCTCAACTACTTTTGAATTGAAATTAAAAATATATGGGTGCATTACATTTACCTCCCATGAGTTTCTAACAAATATAGGGATCTCTCCTGTTGTTTGAATAATTACAATAACCTCCCCTGCTTTACTTGACAATGTCAAGATTTCCCTTTCTGTCAAATTGTTTCAAACGGTGTTACTTTTTCTATAATAAATTACCTTATTGCCCTTCTTTTTAAAATATTAAAAAATGTTTTTGGATTGGAGGACAGGTTTGGAAGAAACAAACAGTGTTTGGAACAGTATTTTTGGATTTATTTTTTTAAAATATTAAAAAAAATTTATAAAAATTTTATTTTTTATTTTAAATATATAATTTTTATTTAAATATTTTTAAATATTTTATTTTATTTTGTATATATTTTAATTTTTTTAATTTTAATATTTTAAACTCAAAATACAACTTCACACTCAAATTGTAACCAAACGCATAACTCAAAACTCCATTCAAAAATTATTTTCAAATCTCATAACCAAACACATAACTCGATACTCCATACTACTTTCAAAACTTTACACTCAAATCGTAACCAAACGTATAAGAAAAAAATTAAAAATATATATTTATAAAATAAAATAAAATATTTAAAATAAAATTATATATTTAAAATAAAATAATAAATTTTTTAATATTTTAAAAAATATATTTAACATAATTTTGTATTTTTTCAAGTTTGTGTTTGGTTATAAGTTTTGAAAATAATTTTTGAATTGAGTTTTAAATTGTGTATTTGGTTAAACCTTTATAAGTTTTGAAAAGATTTTTGAAAATTTCTAATTGGAATTGTGATTCTAAAAGAGAACCAAACATGTTTCTAAAAAAAATCTTTTTTCGGAACATGTTTTTACTCAAAACTCAATTCAAAAATTATTTTCAAAATTCATAACCAAATACAAACTTAAAACTCAATTCAAAACTCTTTTCAAAACTCAAAACTCTTTTCAAAACTCAAAACCAAACTTTTTCAAAAACTCTATTTTAAAAGAAAAAAAATTTCGAAAAAAAATATTTTATTTTTTAAATTATTTTTAGAATCATGATTTGAGTGTGGAGTCGTATTAGAGCATCAGCATCAGAGTCGCTACAACGACTTTGACGCTATTGTAGAGAGCCAAACTGTAAATATGTTGATGCATCAGAGTCGCTATCGGTTTCATTCATTTTGACAAAGCTACAGTTCCTCCTCTGATGAAGCGAGGAACTGTTCACAGGCTAATCAATTTTTTATTATATTTTCTTTCCTGCGCTTCTTTCTTCCGCCAACAAGAACACTATCTCTCGTACCACCATTATTGAACTGGAGCAAAGCTTCTTTGTATGTATGTTGTAGGCAGCAAAACTGAATTGGAACAAAGCTGGGGTCGTCCCCCAGGATGTCCCCTAGGATGTCCCATGAGAAGAAAAAAAATGCTGAACTTTTGCTTAACCGGTCGATCGCCCGGTTGTCTGGCCGGTTAACCCCCGGGTCGACCACCTTGGCTCCTGTGTTGTTGCTGTTCTGTTGTTGCTCTGATGTTGTCTTTGGTCTTATTTTATACCTGTTTTAAATTGAAAAAGATGAAAGAATAAAAAATAATATTTTAATGAAATAGAATTTTAAAATAGAGAGTTTCATGGAGTGTGTATATAAAAAAGAGGCTAGCTAAAATATAAAAGTGGATTTTGGATTATAATTTGACTCAAAATTTGCTGAGGCTGATGCAGATGCTCTTATGAGCTATGAGTTTTGAAAAGAAAAAATTTGTTTGGTTATAAATTTTGAAAATTTTTTAATTTATTTTTTTAGGGTAAATATTTTATATTTTAAATATATATTTATTTATTTTAATGTGCATTATATTTCATACATCTATGTGTCGTATTTTTTTTTAATATTTTAATTTTTTAATATTAAAAAATTTTATTTTTTATTTTAAATATTTTATATTTATTTTATAAATATATTTTTAAATATTTTAATTTTTTGTTATGTGTTTGGTTACGATTTGAGTATGGAGTTTTGAAAATAATGTGGAGTGTCAAGTTATGTGTTTGGTTATGAGATTTGAAAATAATTTTTGAATTGAGTTTTGAGTTATGTATTTGGTTACGATTTGAGTGTGAAGTTGTATTTTGAGTTTAAAATATTAAAATTAAAAAAATGAAAATATTTAAATTAAAATTATATATTTAAAATAAAAAATAAATTTTTAAAACATTTTTTAATATTAAAAAAAATAAATCCAAATATTGTTTGTTTCTTCCTAGCTTGTCCTCAAATCCAAAAACATTTTTTAATATTTTAAAAGGAAGGGCAATAAGGTAATTTATTATAGAAAAAGTAATATCGTTTAGAACAATTTGACAGAAGGGGAGAATCTTAACATTGTCACGTAAAATAGGGGAGATTACTGTAATTATTCAAACCACAAGGGAGGTCCCTATATTTGTCAGAAATCTCCGGGGAGGTAAGTGTAATTTACCCAAAATATATTGAGATGACATTTACCATTGAGCAGAAATGAATATATGAATATTTCCGTTACATTCATATAATAGAAAAGATCCAAAAATGAGATTTTTAAATTAATGCTTTGGTGACCTAGATGATGATATTTACATTTGATCATTGAATCACTCATAAAAAAACAAAAATTAATCTACAATGATAAGATAATTATATTTTTTAAATAAGAATAATCTCAATGAATGTTTCATTTTAGAGTAAAAAGGCAATCACTCATATCATCATGTACAAAAATGGATAAATTACATTATCCTAATAAATGGATAAATTACAATTCAGTCTGTTTTTCAAAAAATAATTATTAATTTATGAGAAAATTTATAATTTTAATTATTAATATTTATAAAAGTTACCAATGATTTGTAATTATTTTATGTAAATATCACTTATTTGATATTTTCCCTAAATAATATTAGGGTGAACAAATTTGGAACCAATTTTAGGTCATCATTGCATTGGTTTAAAACTTGAAATGAGAATCCCATTATACAAATGCATTCACTTTTCTACATTCTTAACCAAGAGTTCATAGGGTTAATTTTTATCAAATGCAAAATTTGATTATTTATGTTCCTATTATAGAAATTCCTTATTGTATTAAGTTATTTATTTCATTCCATTATGATTCTTTGTTGGTTATTTTTATTTTTATTTTTATTTTTTTATGTAGGGTACCTCGGGTTAGTTTACGCGCACAAGACTAAATCCTTACAGTCCGAACAAACCTTCCAAAATAGGGCTTACATCTCACGGTCCGTAACCCTAAGGTATGCGTTTGCTGGCTAAGGAATTTGAACCTGAGATCTGGGAGGGAGCAAACCTCCAGATTCCAGTCGTCACCCACTAGACCAACCACCCTGTGATTTTTGTTGGGTTGATTGTTAGACTTCTTGATATGCGCTGATAGATTTGAATTGTCCAATTTTATTTGTAAATTGGAAAATGCTAATTAGCGCCCACCCTTGATGAAAAGTATATTAAAATATAGGGTAAATTACATTTTGCTCCCTTTATGTTTGGTCACTTTCCCACTTTGGTCGTTTAAGTTTGTTTTTTCTCACTTTGGCTCTTCATATTTCAATTTTTTTACACTTTACTTCTAAAACTAATTTCTATTAAAAAGTAGACAAAAAATGACACATTGACAATTACGTGGTATAAAAATATTTTATTGTATATGACTCACACCTCTAATATAAACTTAAACTCTGATATAACAATGTATTTTTTATGTTATGTGATAGTTACTGTGGTATTTTCTGTCTAATTTTAAACAGAAGTTAGGTTTAAGAGTAAAGTGAAAAAAATTTGAAACATAAAAGGCTAAAATGGGAAAAAATAAACTTGAAGAGCCAAAGTGAAAAAGTAACCAAAAATAAAGGAGGCAAAGTATAATTACCCTAAAAATATATATTTTTTAAATTATGAAAATATATAAAGGCTTCGTTTGGGATGTAAAATCCAAATTTTTATGTGTAGAATTATTTTTGGATAAAGTAATAGTTAAATTAATTTATATGGGTCATTTAGTACTATCAAGGAATTAGTTATGAGGTGGCTTTATAATTTTTATTACTTAGATGGTTAAGTTTGTAATTTTGGGAGATTGGGTTATAGGCCCACTTGGGCTTTAGGTCTTGGAAACATATAAGCACAAACAAATAGAGGTATTGGATGTTGTGGCTGCTGCAGCAGATTTAGGAGTAGAGAGAGAGAGAGAGAGAAAAAAAAAAAAAAAAAAAAAAAAAAAAAAAAAAAACAGAGAAGAAGAAGAAGAAAAGAAAAGAAAGAAGATTTATAGATTGGTGATTTTGATCTAATCATCTCTTGGAGGTAAGATTTTTTTATGGTACTCCTAACTATTCCTTTCTACAAGTATCTGGTATGTGGTTTGGGTGTGTGTTTGGGTCTGATATGTGATAAGCAATCCTATTGGCTTTGACTTCTAACAACTATGGGTTTATATTTGTAAAGAAAAAATAACAATAGAATAGATGAAGTCTTGAGGATTGAGGAAGCTGTATTTTGGGGTTTTGGATTTTACTTGTAGACTATATTATTAGATTATTATATTATAAAGAAAAGAATGATAGATGCATCATGATGATCAATAATAATTGTTTATGTGGTATAATATTTAATTAGATTTGTGTGATTGAAGTGGTGGAGCTGGGTGTTTAGAGTTAGTATTGGAATATTATTTTAAGCGTTTGAGGTAAGTAACTCTCTATCACTGTTGGTTTATTTTTATTCCTATCGAATCGTTTAAAACCATAAAATATTTATTCATAGCTTTCCTGTTCTCTTAAAATAAAATATGGGTCAAGTATAAAACAACATCGAATATTATTATAAAAATTATTTGAATATTTGGTGAAACTATTATGAAAATTGTACTAAACGTTTATTCTGAAAATATCGAATGTTTTATTTAAAATTTGTGTATTGTTTGAATTTTGAACATCACTCTAGTCTGACTATGAATTGGACCCTAGCCAACGGGGGTTATCTATTGGCACAGAAATTAGTTTCTTTTGGGGCTTTACCACTGGCCTATGTGTGGTTCTGGGCCTTGTCACGGGCTAAGTGACCGTAGTCATTAAGACTTGGGTTTTGTGAATCAAATCATTGAACCATCTGAATATCGAACCATCGATTTGAACAATGAATTACTTTGAATTATCTTGTTGGCTGTTCATTTAAAATGTATTGAACATTGTTTATTTTTAGCTATAAAACCATCTTACAAATAATTGTTCATTTATTGAACTGCAGAAAAATTTATATTTATTGGTTGTCGATTTATTTATTAATTTTTTTAATACTTGATCCAGCTGGCAGTGATGGTTGGTTATTTGCTGGGCTTTCTAGCTTACCCTTATTTTTTTTCAGATTTTGAAGAGTAGAGCTACGTGGGATTTTTTTTTACATATGGGAGTGCCGAGAGTAGGACTATGAATTAAGTACTTGGATTATTGTTTTGTTAATGGATTTTATTAGTAGACTTGGTGGTTAATTATCATAATGTGCCGAGAGTAAAACTATGATTTAAGTACTTGGATTAATTGTTTTGTTAATGGATTTTATTAGTGGACTTGGTGGATAATTTCATATGATAAGAATAATCAATTTTTATGGATTTTAGCATTATGATAATTAAAGATTTAATTGGAGTATTTTACATTGTTGGTTATGTGTTAGACTCTTAGCTTTGCATGCTCACTTAAATGAGTGTGCAGCGTTGTCACGGAGCTTGGGGCATGACATGGGAAGAGGGGTTAAGTTGGGTTGGGTTTGGGGTTGTTTTAGTCACAAAAAAATAAAATAGGCTTTTTAGCCCAATAAGATAAAATATCACATTTAACCTATAATCATTACATTATTTCTCTCACAAAAAGTCAAAAAAGTCAAAAAGTCCTTCTCAAACGAGACTTTTTAGCCCAGGTTAAAATAGCTAAAAAACTAAAAAACCAACCCACTTCCCAAACGAACACAAAAAGTACATTAAGATTCTAATTATTTTAGATGTTGTCCATATTAATACAGTTTCGATTGGTAGCTTGAAAATAATAAGGCTCAAATGACCAGAGTCCAAAACGACGTAGTTTTGGATTTTTTTTTTTTTTCCTTTTTCTTTTTCTTTCTCGTTTTTCTGAAGATGAAGAAGATGAAGGTGAAGAAGAAGAAGAAGAGACAAGAAAGAAAGAATAGAGAGTTGGGGAACATAGAGAGAGAGAGAGAGAGAGAGAGAGAGAGATAGATACACATCATTATCAACAACAACATCTTCATCAACATCAACATCATCATTATCATCATCATCATCAACAACATCTTCATCAACACATCATCATCATCAACAATAACATCTTCATCAACATCATCATCATCAACAACAACAAATTTTTTTTTTCCCCTTCATCTTCAGATCCAGATCTACTAGGGAAAAAAAAAGAGTAGAGAAAACAGAGTCTGAAAGAGGCGATCGGTGATATCCACCGATGCCGCCATCACCGTCGATCTTCCTTCTCTTCCTCCTCCGCCATCACCGCTATCACCATCTTCTTTTCTTCCTCTTCTGTTCTCTCTTTTCTTCCCTCTGTTTGTATTCGAAAGCAAGAAAAAGAAAGAGAAGAAAAAAAAAAAAGAACACTTTCGAGCTAATTTTTTCGAGTTACGAAATATTATTGTAATGACATATTAGAATAATGCTACATATACTAAAACTCATACTAAAAATTTTATTAAAAACATGTGTGTCTAAACATTAATAGATCTCCAAAAATCATTACCTCAGTTATTTTAATAGTTAATGAATAATTTATCTCATGCATGGGGTGAAAATGACATCTCTACTATTTTCATACTAAAAATCTTATTAAAAACATGTGTGTCTAAACATTAATAGATCTCCAAAAATCATTTCCTCAGTTATTTTAATAGTTAATGAATAATGTATCTCATGCATGCGGTGAAAATGACATCTCTATTATTTTTTTTAAGAATTGTTTGGAAAGTGTTAGATTAATATATTTTTTAACTTTTTATGAGAAAACGTAAAATATGGGTTAGGTTTGAAGTGATGTGATAGAGAGATGATGTGACTTAAATAAGATGATTATGACATAAATAGAATAATGTGACTTAAATAAAATGATTATGATCTAAAAAAGATAATGTGCTAAAATAACATGTACTATTTTGGTGCATGCCAAACAACTACTTAGTGTACTTGGATATGAGTGACACAAAAGGTAGGAAATCCAAATTTTATTGAAAATTTATTTATCTAACAAATTGTTTTTAAATTGAGGTGTAATAAAAAAAATAAACATAATAATTAAAGGGAAAAAATATTTTTTTGAAGCTTAATTTAAAAAACAAAATTTAAATATATATTTAAACTTAATTTATTTATGTTAATTAATTCGATGAAGAGCAAAATTCATGTAAATTTTTATATGGTATTTATAATATATAGTATCAATAATATGTGTAAGTTTATTGAAATGAGTTGGGAAATTGATGGTGTTGTGGGTCCCTTCTCTGTACGGTCGTGCACAGAATTTTGTTTGATTTTAAGTTTTCAAATATAATTTTTAAGTTTTTTTTTTAAAAAATATTTGTATCTTTAATGAATTTTTTTAATAATTTAATCAATTTTAAAATTTTTTTAAAATCACTTATTTTTTTTTAAAAATGATATAAAATTTATAAAATTTAATACATTTTAATATTTTTTTATTTATTTTTTTAAAAATTGCTCGATAAATATTTTTCTCATCTCTCTCTCTCTTTTTTTTTTTTTTATCAGTAAAAAAGAAAGTTTTATTGATGAAAACAACATACAAAGTATATGGAAATCTATTTAATAAAGCAGGACGGTTTATTGATGAAAACAACATACAAAGTATATGGAAATCTATATAATAAAGCAGGACAGTTTTTGAATCTTTAACATATTTTTGTCTCACATTTGAATGGCTCAAATCAGTTCAAATTATAAAATAATGGTTGAGATTTATTTTCTAAAAAATGTCCTACATGTATATTTTCTATTTTCCTACTTCTCTCTCTTACTTTTTCCCTCACACATTCTTCCATGATCCCACATTCCTTCCTCTCTCTCCATCTTTTATTTTTATTTTTTCTCTATTTATTTATTTATTTATTTTCTCTTTTTTGTTTACTTATTTTTATGCACACTGTGCCCTCATGTACAGACATACACAAGTACATCAATAGAGAATCAGGCAAGAGCAAAAAACATCAAAGTGAACCCTTCTAATCCCAACTAAGTTGGCACTAAGAAAGACATCCTATCATTTGCTAACTCAAGCCAAAGTTGGTGAGAGACCAACAAGACCAAAAAAAAAAAAAAAAAAGGAGTAGACAACAGAACCGACTGCCAAAAGTGCAATAATAGCAGAACATGAACTAATCCAACAAACAACAAGACACCACATAACAGCAAGTCAGCAACAATAACCAATTTCCACATAACAACGTGAACAGCAACAGAAACCACAACTATCAAATACACTTGTTGATCTAGTTCAAGTTGGAAACAAAATCATGGATAGAATATAAATTACGGTTCTTCAACCAAACTACAATTCTAACCTTGATAAGCTCACTGATCTCCATGAAGTTGGGGCACTATTGAACACACAATAAATCCCTTATTTTGAAGACACCCTGAGATTAAGCTTTCTATTTCATGCTATCCTCCACCCCATGCCATAATGGTGGCCCATCACCTAGTAAAACTTACAGATTATGGACTTCTTCATCTTCCCAAGCTAACAGGGGCCTCCTAAAACTTAATTCCAGTTGGAATAGCTAAATTTCCTATCCATCAAATCTTTTAGAGATCCATCCTTATCAGAAGAAAGGCTAAATAATCTAGGAAATTGAGATTGAATACAGTCAATTCCCACCCAAATGTCCTTTCAAAAAGATATGTTGGCCCCATTACCAATAACTTATTTTGAGTTAATTAGAAAGAAATTGAATAAAGTAGGATTACCTGATGCAAGGACCATGATGTCCTTCCAAATCCAAGAACAATTAGTAATAGTGCCTTGGGAAACTACCTGATCTGGAACTATACTTGATGCAAATTAATCTTCTCCATAGGGCTTGTTTTTCATTACAAAACCTCCACCACCATTTAGCAAGTAAGCATTTATTAACTTGACCCAAACTTCTTACCCCTAAGCCTGCTTGCTTCTTTATCATTGAAACATCCTTTCAATTAACCAGGTGAACCTTTCTTTTGACATCTGAGTCTCCCCACAAGAAAGAAGCTTGAATCTTATCCACCTTTTAGGTTACACACTTTGGCATTTTAAACAAGGAAGGTAGAAGATTTGGAGGCTTGATAGAACAGATTTGATGAGGGTGAGTCTACCAGCAAAAGATAAAAGTCTCTTTTTCTAACCAGAAAGTTTGCCCTTGAATTTGTCCAAAACTGGTTTCCAAGTGGCTTTCCTTCTAGGATTGGCACCAAGTGGAAGCCTAAGATATTTCAATGGTAGCTTCTGATTGAGGCAATTCAGTTTTGTCCAAAAATCATTGGTTAAAGTCTCAGAGAGACCAATACCACATACTGTACATTTGTGGAAATTTATTTTCAGGCCTGACATAATTTCAAAACACCCAAGCATTCTTTTCAAAGTTGTGATCCCTAGCAAATCAACCTCACAAAAGAGGATGATGTCATCAGCAAATTGTAGGTGAGTGAAATGCAAACTATTGGGTCCAACAATAGCCCCTCTAATTAGACCTAGATCTTAGCTCTTGTCAAAAGTAAATTCAGCCCCTCTGCAAAAATATTGAAATGGAAGGATGAAAGTGGATCACCCTGTCTGTGCCCTCTTTCCGGTCAAATTTCATCAGTAAATGAGACATTGACAAGAATGGAAATACTTGCAGTTGTTAAACATGATTTCATCCAGCCCAGCCATTTTGAACCAAACCCAAACTTGACAAGCAAAGAAAAAAAAAACTCCTAATTCACAGTATAAAAGGCTTTTTTGAAGTCAAGCTTGACGATCACTCCTTGTTTATTTGATTTTTTCCACTAATCTACAAATTTTTTTTTTTGGGATAAATAACCAAACTTTATTCAGACAACATCAAAATTATGCAAATAATACAAAAGTGGCCTCGGAAGGCAGGCCAAATTAACAAATCAAATCCTCTACAAAATCTACGAAAGCCAACACATCCGGATCTACTAAACCTATCACCCAACTATACAAAACTATAAGAAGTCGCCTCTCTAACCAAGAAATGGAGTGAGCCACCCCTTGAAACACCCGCTTATTACGTTCCAACCAAATTAACCACATTAACAGTGCGAAGCAAGAAGCCAAGCCTTTCGACGCCTCCTCCCAACCCTCCTCCCTACCTAATTTTGTACAACTACAAACACAGAACCCGATTGAATCCAAACTAAACCAAAACTGCAACCCCAGCATCCAAAGACGAGACGAGACGAGATCGGACAATGAATAAGCAAATGGTCAACCGATTCAATTACCCTACCGTACAGACAACACTAATTCACCAAAATATGCCCACGATGAATCAAATTATCAATAGTCAAGACACCACCCAAGCTCACTGTCCAAACAAAAAAGGCAACTTTAGATGGCGAGCCCGGCACCCAAACACCTCTCCACGGATAAACCATAGCGACATCATGTGCATATGCATCCTGAACAAGTGTCCCAAAGAATGAAAACACCATAAAAATACATTTGGATCTAGGACAACCCCAAACCAAGGATTTCTCACCTGCCCTCCCAAGATGCAAACCATATAAAAAACCCAGAAGTTCCACCAACTGATCTTGCTCCCAATCCTGGACATTGCGACGCAACTGCACATTCCATACCATCGATTGCCCCTTCCTAGCCTTAACAACACCCATCCATACCTCACAATCGGCAGCAATAACAAAGATCAAAAGGAATCGAAACACTAAAGACAAGTCACCACACCACCTATCCTGTCAAAAACGAATTCTATCCCCCACACCAACTTTCAACCGCACCCTCCTCCAAAACACCTCCTGACCTAACCAAATCCCTTTCCACACACCACAACCGTAAGAATGACACACCGTTCGGGAACACCACTTCCCCTTTTCTATACCAAACTTAGCAACCACTACCTTTCTCCAAAGCTGCTCCATCTCCTCCACAAAACGCCATAACCACTTCCCCAACGAGGCCAAATTGAACAAGACTAACTTCCGAACCCCCAAGCTCCATCTCTCCTTAGGCAAACAAATTTGATCCCATGATAGCAAATGATAATGAGCACCTTCACCCCCCCACCCCACAGAAAGTCCCACTCTAGCTACTCCATCTGTCTTGTTACTAACATCGGGATCACATGAACAGACATAAAGTAAGTTGGGATATTCGACGAAATACTTTTAATTAATGTAAGCTGTCCATCCTTTGACAAATACAGCCATTGCCATCTTGCCAGCCGCCGTTGCACCCGATCTACCACCCCATCCCATACCCCTTTGGCTTTAAAAGAAGTCCCCAAAGGAAAGCCCAGATATGTGACAGGCAAAGAGACCACTTTACACCCCATGATAGCTGCCAAAATCGAAGATCTCGCCACCTCTCCCACCGAAATCAATTATGACTTTGCTAAGTTCACCTGAAGCTTGGACACTGCCTCAAAACACAAGAGCACACATCTCAATGCCTAATGTGGTCATCTTCCGTATCACGAAAAATGAGCGCATTATTTGCATAAAACAAATGAGACACCTCTACCGCCCCCGGAGCCATTCCTACCTCAAACCCTTTCAACAAACCTTCTTGCACCGCTCTAGCCAACAAACACCCCAAAGTCTCCATAACCAGGATAAACAGCAAAGGAGATAAAGGATCACCTTGCACAATCCTCAATGAGTCAGAAAGAAACCTACCGGGGACCCATTAACCAATATTAACATCCGTATGGTAGAAATATAAAACTAAGCCCAACGCCGCCACCTTTTCCCAAAACCCATCTTCTCCAACATGTACATCAAGAACTGCCAATTCACATTATCATATGCCTTTTCAATGTCTAATTTATAGATAATCCCTGTCTTTGCCTACTCCCCACAAAAGCATCCTGAGAATCTGAGATCACCTCTTCCAGCACTTCTCGCAAATGGTTCGCTAAAACCTTGGCTAACACCTTATACACACTACCCAAAAGACTAATAGGACAAAAATCTCTAATAGCCTTCACCCCACCCTTCTTTGGAATCAAGGCAATAAATGTGGCATTAAGGCTCTTCTCAAATTCGCCTATTTGATGAAACTGTTCGAACATAGCTATCACCTCTGTCTTAACAACCCTCAAACACTGTTGAAAAAAGGAAATACTGAACCCATCTAGACCAGGCACCTTATCCTCAGGCATACTTTGCAATGCCTTAAACACCTCCTCTTTTGTAAATGGCCTTTCCAATAATGTGCAGTCTGCCTCTGAAATGACATCAAAAATTACCCCATCCAAACCCAGTCTCCACCCTTCTCCTGCATTCCGAAACAAATGCTCATAGAAACCCACAATACTTGCTTTGACATCCTCCGAAGATGAAAATTCCACCCCATTCACTCGAATTTGCCCTATTTGATTGACCTAGAGATGAGCATTTTCCATACGGTGAAAAAACTTCGTGTTACGGTCCCCATCCTTCAACCACAAGCATCGAGACTTTTGACAAAAACTGACCTCCTCCATGCGAGCAAAGTGCCAATCTCTTACGAACCTCCTCATGATGAGACATATCAGCCTCAAACAATACCCTAGCAATGATCCTCCAATCGACCAAATACCTCCTTATTCCATCTTTTTAGGTCTAATTTGAGGAGCTTCAATTTCTACGCTATCCGCGAACTAGGCAACCCTGCCACAATCTAAGATTTCCACCACCCTTTAACCATCTCCACAAAGCCCTCAGGCCGCAACCACATGTTCTCAAACCGAAAAATGATGGACCACTTCTAATGCCCCATTATCCAACAAGATTGGACAATGATCTGAAAGTGGGGCGTTGCAATCAAGAGTGGGTCGCTTGTAAGAAATGCTCCTCATAATCCCCTGTGACCAGAAATCTATCAATTTAAGACATCACTCCACCCCCGAACCAAGTGAAACCACCACCCTAAAGCGGAAAATCTACTAACTCCATCTCATCAATGAACGAAGAGAAGCGCCGCATTGAATCCATCCCCAAGTTAGCCTCCAATTTCTTCTCTATACACCGTATCACATTGAAGTCCCCGTCCACACACTATGGTACCCCCCACCGATAAGCAATGCTCTATAGCTCCTCCAAAAAACTAGGCCTCTCCCTTCCACGAACTGGACCATAGACCCCTATAAAGGCCCAACGAAAATCATCATTTACATATCGAAATAGGCAAGATAACGTGAAACCCCCCACTTCTACATCCTTCTTTACCACCACCTTTCGGTCCCAGTAAAGGAGAACATCCCCAGCCACCCCCAGTGTAGTGAGAAAGTCCCAATCCACAAAACGGCCTCCTCACAAATCCCTAAAAGGCTCCCCCTCAATATATTCCATCTTTGTTTCCTGTAAACACACCACATTTGCCTTTGCACTTTTTAACACAAATTTCGCGAAAACCCTTTTCCCCCTATCATTCAGTCCCCGCACATTCTAAGACAATATTTTTAACTGCATGACAGCAACAATGGATCACTATGCCTTTCTTTGGACCCCGTACATCTCCCCACTTAATTCGATCATAATTAATAGTACATTCCAACTTATGTAATTCCCTGACACTCTTCACATTAGGAGTTGCAAACTTCACCCCTTACTGATAAGAAGCATTTCTCCTCCATGACTCCTTAAAAATAATCTCAATGCCTCATCTTCATAGCCCTCAAAGGAAACCCTTAATAATTGACTTACCTCATTAATTAGAGACAATACCCAGGCAAAGACCTCCTTTGGTTACGGCATGCTATCCTCCGAACCAAAATTTTCTATCTCAAGATCATCCTCGTCGCTTGCACCAGTGTCCACCGTCACCTTGTTCTCCACTACTTCAGGTTTAACCACCAGAGCCAACCCATCTGCCATGTTGTAACAACCCCGACTTCTGATTAATGTTAATCCATGATTAAATGTGCCTAATACGTAATTAAGATGAAATCCTGAGTTAATTATTTGTGCATTGCATTATTTGTGTCTCTATTTGTCTATTGCAAGAATATTTGTTTGAAATTCTGTTATATTTTGCGAATTGAAAGCTTTATTGGCATCCGATCACGAAATTGACTTGGTATCGGTATTATTTGGAATTTTTAAAACATTATGGTAGGTCAATTGAAATTCGATTCGGAACGATTAAATTAGAATAAATTAAAGCCCAATTGATTAGTTGATCAATAAATTCATTAAGCCATTAGCCAAGCCTATATAAGGCTCCCTTATGTGCCTTCACTCACTCTTTTCTCTTTATCTCAACACATTTGAGCTCATACGCACAAGAAAAATGTGAAGAAGAGAGAGAGAGAGAGAGAGAGAGAGAGAGAGAGAGAGAGAAGAAGAAAATTGAGATAAAAAGCTAAAAATAGGGAGGATTGCTAAGAATTGTTGGAATTTACAAGGAATTTGGGAGTTGAAGCTTCTTCACTTGCGTAATTTAGATTCTAGGTAAGAATTTCAGTCTTTGACCTTGTAATATAGTTGATTAATGTATGCAAGCAAGTGAATTAGGTGAATTCATAAGGGAATTGAGCTAGAATTGAAGAAAGTTAAGTCATTCCATACATGCATGCATAATTCATAGCATTTGGAAGTTGATTTCAAAGCTTTCCTCCCATGCATGTTGTAATTCTAGCATGGATTAAAGAATTCATAATATTTCTCACCATTGGACCTCATTTGATCATGGTTTGGAAGCTATGAACTCAAATGAATACATGCATGTCATGTTCATATCATGTTCTTATATTTCAAGTTGAATTTTTGCACAATTGACATGCTTTTGGGCCTTGATTTCATGACATGATCTGTAACTCTTAATGTTTTCAAGTTTAAACTGATTTTCTCAAGTTTTGGGGCCCAAAGGTTGAGTTAAATGGCTTTAAATTGGAGTTTGGAGTTGGGGAGTGCAATCTGAAAATCCCAGATTCTGCATTTCCGCTCGATCGGCAGAATTTGCGCTCGAGCGGCCACTCTGTGATCTTACACTTCCGCTCGAGCGACCTGAAGTCCTCTCGAGCGTGAGATTCATGCTTCCAGAAGTTTGCATGTTTTACAGACCGCTCGAGCGGCAAGAGTTGCGCTCGAGTGAGGGCATGAGTCTCACGTTCAAGTGAGAGTCGAGCGGCCATCGAGCGGAGATCTCACTTAACCAGTACTTTTTCAAAGTTTGCAGACCGCTCGAGCGAAGAAAGTTGCGCTCGAGTGGCCCCTCACACTTTGCATGTCTGATCGAGCGAAAGAAGTTGCGCTCGAGCGGGACCCCTGTTCCCAGCATTTTTAACCAAGTGTTTTTAAATGCATTTTTGCATCCTCATTGCATCCTAGGCATTTTTAAGCCAAAATTAAGACACTATAATGAGGATAAAGAAATAAAAACAAACCAAGACAAGAAAGAATTAAGTTAATGATTCCGGGTGTGTAATTCAATACGTATTCGCTCTGTATCTATGTAAGTCACGCGCTATATGATATCTGAATTGCCTACTCTGTCCGTTTAATTGCAGCCATCTATTATCTGTGAGTAATAACTCTGTAAAACTATGTTTAATTATAAGTATTTTCTAATTGAGATGATACGATCTGTTTTTTAAAATGCTATTTTATGAATTATGAATGAATGTCTATTTTTCTGAAATGTATTTGTGGCATCCTTAGTTCACGTGGCCCTCGTCTAGGGGTAACAATACCGTGACCACTATGCACGTGGCCCTCGCCCGGAGGTAACAATACCGTGGCTTATATTCATGTGTGTAGACGTCCCCGAACGCCCCGGGAGGGTTAAGTCCCATTCCGTTCATATTGGGGTCACTACAGTTCAAGGACTCAAATGTCACGGTTCTTAATCTTGAACCAAAGAGTCCAAATCTGGCAAATCGATTTTGAAAACAGATTTTTTGAAAAGAAGTGCCAAACATGGACTGCTTTGCCAGATACAGAGTCGCCACCTAAATGTTTTTTTTATGGGAAATTTAGGAAACCCTGACTCGGTGCCGAAGGCCACGTGTCCGTCATCACCAAAGTTGCCTCGGCTCGGGAACTTGGGTACGATTAGGGAAGGTCACTTCGTGAGCACCCCCGCTCGCTCGGTCAAAGGCCGGCCTCTACTAACCATGATATCTTATTTTGAAAACATTGTGCGTTCTTATTCCGGTTATTAGCCTAGATTTACTATGTGATGCGCACAACATACAAGTATAGACTGGATCACCTGAATTGGAACAAAACACTTCATGTTTGTTTGAAAAATAGTTTGATGGTGCTACCCGCATGTAGGCTAAGACGTGAATTTGCCACCCTCGGGTGGGCTTAGAAAACATGATTTTGCCACTATCTAGTGGGCTTAAAACAAACGTTTGATGAATTGTTCCAATCCAAATAACCCAACCTCCACCCACAGGCATTCAAGCAGTTATATCACATAAGCAAATAGCCTCATGGTAAGCATGCTATCATGGCAGTCACTCACACGCATGCAAGGATGCTAAAGCATAAAACTCATCAAGTACTCTAAGCCAAAACAGAAACTCATTAGAAATCCATGCATGATCCTAGATACACAGAATTGCCTAATGCAACACATGCAAAAATGCAAACTATAGCAGGCTCGGCTATTCTAAACATGGCATGTGGAATGCTACAACTAACACGTATTCAATTTGGAATTGAAATAACAAATGCAGTTTGTATGATGCGCCGAGCCCGGTGCGTGCAAAACAGATGAATGATGCAAACATGCTGTCATACTGTATGCTAATTGAAATATGCCCTAATCTAACCATCATAAGCAGGTAAATAAAAGGGAAGAAAAACGTGGGGGTTGGAAAACATACATCACACTCACCCACACTTATTACAATTATGCCCTCGCGCAGAGGGTCCGAATAAATATACAGTCCCGAATAAAAGAATATTACAGTCCAAATAATACAGTCCAAAATGTGTACAAATTCCTAATTAATTTACAAATTAACTAAGAAAATAATAAACTGGCATGCGAGCCAGGGACTGCCTTGATTCTGATGAATGATGTATGTTTAGGCTGCCTTGCGCGGAAATCCACTAGGATGCCCCAATTAACCTCTGTTTCGCCATTGTTCTTGGAACGCGCGCCAAGCCTCGGAAGACTGCTGATTCTTGATTTTGCTGCAACAGAGAGCAGGAAAGGGGCATAGCAATGTATTTTCACAAATGTATGCATGTCTCGGTCCTCGTGCCACCAATCACGCATATCGATGCATGATGGCCGAGGAGTCGAATTGCACAACTCAATATGAAATGAATGCATATGAAAATACAACAAAACCTAACTCCATCACGGATAATCCGGAGTGTCGGTGATTGGGGAATTGAGACACGTTCCGTCACTCGGAGTACGGAACGTACCTCGTTTCCCGTGCTCGGGCTAACTCCTATCCCGAACACAGTGCAATATGCATGATATGCATGAAATGCAACTAAGATACAACCTAACATGCACAATGCTAGGAAATGGCATACACAATGCTCGATGCGACATGGCATATACAATGCTCTAATATGCAACCTAGCATACACAATGCTCTAATATGCAACCTAGCATACACAATGCTATGGAATGGAATGGCATACGCAATGCATAATGGGCTTACACCAACACAAGTGGACCTCGGCCGCACTCACATAGGAGGCCATCAGATGAAAATGAGACAACTCGAGATGCGTGCACGTGTGCACGCAAACCGAGGACCGACCCTAAGGCACGGAAATGCCACTCTAACAAGACATGGCAAGACATGGGACATGATATGCAAACATGCAAAAATCAGAGGTAAAATGAGATGCAAAACAGCCCCGAAACCCGGTAAAATGAAACCTGATGCATGAAACGAGTCCCGAAACACAGGTTTTGGCGCATGAAATGACCTATAACTATACAATGCATACATAATTTGAATATGAAATGAAAAGACAGAAGCAAGGCAGCCCCGAGACAAGCATTTTTTACAGTTTAAAGCATGGCCAAACAGTGGGCCCAAGTAGGGCTAAATTAGCATACAAAAATGGCCCCAAAAAGCAAGGTATTGAAGCAACTCACAGATGCTGGTCCCAAACAGAGAAGGGGCCTTCTACAATATTGAAGAGGGGCCAAAAACATGATGTTTTACAGTTTATGACAAACCCCAAAAACAGATACCAGTATGCTCAAAATGCAATACAAAATAAGAGCCAAAATGGAGATAAAGAAGCAACTGATGCATACTGGCCTCAAACAGGTAAGGGCCCTTCAACAATGTTGAATAGGGGCCCAAAATATGACCTTTTACAGTTTAGTGCCAGACCCAAAACAGTATACAAGTATGCTCAAAATGCTATGCAAAAATGAGGCCAAAAAGAGAGTTACAACACAAAGTATACAAAATATGCCCCAAAAAGCAATAGATCCTTAATGAAACATGGAGAGAGGGTCAAAACAAGGCCATTTTCAGTTCGGACCAAGGTCCAAAAACAGAAGCTCAATAGGCTACTAACTCATGCAAAAATGGGGCTAAAATATGGATAACAAAGAAAGTGATATATGGAGACCCTAAACAGTGATGAGACCTTCAACAATGTTGAAGAAGGGCTCAAAATAAGCAACTTCACAGTTTATTACATGCTTCAAATGAGTTCATACATAAGCCCAAAACAACATGCAAGGAAATGGCCTATAAGAGGGATAATGAAGTAAGTACCAAATGGGGGCCTCAAACAGTGAGAGGCCCTTAATGAAAGATGGAATAGAGCTCAAAAAAGTGCCACTTTCAGTTATGGCCGGAGCTCAAAACAACAAGCAAAATGGCTAAAAAAAAGATACAAAAATAAGCTCAAAAAGGGGAAAATGATGCTCACCCTTGAAGACCAACTCTTAGCTGCCTTTTGGCTTGAGAAGTGGTGCCTCCTAGCTGCTGGAAAGTCCTCCAAACTGTTGGAAATGGAAGTGGTGGTGTGGTGCTAGGTGGTGGTGTGGAAAAAGGGTTGGACTTGGATGTTTGAAGCTTGGAAGTGTAGAGGGGAAGAGAGGCAATGCAAGAGGCTCAAAGGGGTTTTTTTCCAACCCCTAAACCAGACCTGGGAGGCTGGTTATATTGGCCAAAGAGGGGGAGAAAAGGAGGGAAAAATGGGGGGGGGGGAAAACAAGCCAAGTTTCCCCCCAAAAGTTGTCCCCCCGGATACAGATTTTTGGGGGGAAAAAAGTATATAGCTGTAATGTACTCACCCTGAGGAGCAAGGCCGGCCAGGTTTTGGAGCTGCAGGTGGCCGGCCGGCCACCCCCCATGGCCGGCCGGCTAGGGTCAAAAGTGGCAAGTCAAAAATAATGGCCGGCCACCACAGATTGGTGCCTCCCATGTGTCCTCAACACAACCCTGTGGTTGAAAATTGGCAACTGTGAACCAAGAGAGAGAACAACCCATTTTTCAAAGGGGTTCAAAAGGGGCCAATGGAATTAATGGCGGCCATGTGATATTTGTGGCCTCCCATATGTGTACATCACAAATATAGGGTTTAGGGTGCAAGAAAATGGCCCAAGGGTGGTCAACATTAGCTTTGAAGTGAGAAAAACGGGCGTCGGAGGGCGAAAATGGAATATAACTAGTTGCTGAAACAATTACTGGCCTCCCACCCTTCTACGACCTTCCTGGTGATGAAACAGAGGTCCCTGCCAAAAATGAACGAAAACCGATGCAAAATGAAGGTTCGGGGGCCGAAACGCGCAGTCCGAGGCCCCGAAAACCGACTGTTAAGCACCGGGAGTGGTATTCAACCACGAAGTTGGTCTCTCGGACCTCAGTGTCCCTTAAGAGGGAGTAAATAAGACACATGCCAAAAACCGGAGTAAACGGAGGTGGTTAGGCGGTCTCGAACCGAGGCACTCGGCCTGACGGCTCCGAAAACCGGGAACCGGGCTCCGAAATGGAAAAACTGGCCTACGACCACGAAAAGTAGCCCACAGCCACCGAGAGATGATCTACGAGACCTCTCCCTCCCTTCGGGAAGAGAAAACAGAGAAAATGGAGCCTGGTTCGCAAACCGAGGCAAAGCACAAAAGAGTCCGGAAGTCCGGAGGCAAGGCTCGTAGCCGGGACTCCGTAACCTCAGAACGAGCACAATATGCAACATCACCAAGCGCTCAATTGGTGACGTCTGAGTCTTAAGGCCGGTCAAAAATGGGGTGTCTACAATGTGGCCCTTGCTCGGGGGTAACAATACCGAGGCCTATATTCACGTGGCCCTTGCTTGGGGGTAACAATACCATGGCTACTTGTGCGCAAGACATGGACCTTTATGGTCATCGACATCGACTTTACATGTGGGTTTGAAGACCAAGTTGATATGATAGCTAATGAGTGTACCACGTATGATCTTATGTAAAATCTGAATATGAATATAAATATGAATATGAACGTGTATATGAATTAGTTTTCGATTTGAGATTTGAATATGCATAAGAATCTATTTTTGATGTAAATTCTGGATTCTAATTCTGAGATGAACATCATTCACTAAACTCTTTACCTTGTTATTATTCACTAGGCTCCCGCTCACTCTATTATTTATGTATGTAGGTGATTAGACGCGTGGCTAGGCTCAGTGATGACCGCCTAGGAGTTTTTGGTCAGCCAGCCTTTGTGTCTCTCGAAGAGGTTCCATACGTCATATAGTCACGTTTTGTGAATGTCAAGGCTTTGTCTTCTTTTGGGTTATGAACAAGTTTTCTGTTAACTGTATATTAGGCGAAGCCCCTTTTTGGCTATATCTGTAATGAATGTGACAATATGACGTCATGTATCTGTGTATTAAGCTTAAAATTTATGTCCCATATATGTCTGCACAGCTCAACGGACTATATATGTTTCTATATTTGCTTCCCCAGCCCCTAATTGTAAGTTCTTCTGTTCAGAGACCTTGGTAATCCAAGGATTACTGGCCGGTTACGACGCTAAACCTATAGGGGTGGGTTTGGATCATGACACATGTCAGCCCATCGATTCTCCTCGCCGTCCCCTTGCTGCATTCGCAAGTCCGAAAGGCCCGCTGTAACAGCCCTTGTGACAAGACGTTGCTCCTTCGCTTCAACAGAACGCAACTTCGCCGCTTCTGGAACCAGGTGATAATCTGAAGGAGCACCGACGACCAAGCCAGATGACCACCAAGGACTAGTCGGCGACCACTCGGCGATCCCCATCGACTCGCACCTCATCGGCGAAGACCCATCTTTCGGTCTAGGGCCAAACTTATCCCTCAGCCTCGAAAAGACCCGACTGACATTTGGGTTTGCTTGGGCTTCCTCTATTTGGGCCCCTCCATACCTCCTTGGGCTTATAACTTCAGCTAGATAAGGTCTACTTTGGTTTTGTTTAGTGGTCCACTTCTGTTTGGCTCCACCCATGACTCCCCGATCTTGGGCCTTAGTAAAGCCTAACCCTCCCTCATTTTTTTCCTTGTAAAACCTTGACCCATGCCCACATGGATTGGACCAACTTGTCTGCCCCGTCCACCCATAACCCTGGCCTCCACCTCAAATCTAAGCAGATAATCCTTCATCCCCAATCTCTGCAATTTCCTGCGATTCGATTACAACAAATCTATCCCTTTCTTTTTTGACCCATTCCCTCTGCCACCTTTCCTCACTAGCACTGCCAGTTCTACCGATGGTCCCTCTTCCACCCACACTGGTAAAGAGAACTCTCACGAACCCTATCGAACGACCACTCGCAATAGTGTGTCTTCAGAGCTTCTGATACGCAGCCGAACATAGCCCGGATCCATTGATGTTTCATCCGATTCCACATAACCACCACACCGATCACTGATGACACGGTATACCTCTTCCCCACGAAGGTGAAGGGGCAACCCTATCACCCAAATCCAAACGTTCTTCTCCGGCGACAATATGTCCTCCAAAATACATAGGTTAGAGGTGACCACCATTCCAACAACAAATCCTATCCATCAGCAATCCATCGTTAGCGCAATAATATCTCCGCCTCTCGTTGCGATGGTAATACAAATAAGAATGCCTGATCTCCTAACAGACGCACCTCCACCTTCCCCGATGCCTTCTACCATTGGTTGACCCAGTCGGTCATTGTTGTGAAACTCATCCCTTTACCACCCATCTTCCCCAATCTACCCACTAACGACCTGTCCAACATTCAGAACCATTCCACCGTTGTTGCGCACCGTACTTTATTAACCTCTCCAACCACTCCCTGCGTTGCCATTTGCGATGGACCAAGTTTTGATGTCGCCTTACCATGTATCGGACCTCCATTCTGCAACCCAAATCCTTCAAGGACTAGGGCCACTCCTTTCTAACCATCCTTAAAATCCGACATAGGAATGAAGATTTGCTCTTGCCTCTTCCCTGTCGTCACCACTATTTGAAATGACGATCCACTGCTTTCCTCTCCACAAACCCAGACAGCCACAGTCCAACTGCCCTCGCTGAGCCGACCCAGAAACTATAGATTGCCTACGCCCTGTGATGACATCCTCAATCTTGTCACCATCCAGTGCACATCATGGCCATACACCACAACAGCCCGACGAAGCCCAAGACCCTTCTCTACAATCGACACGCCACAATGTCCATGCGACTCCACTGACACCTCCTCAAACTCAAAAGATTGACCTCCGAGAAATAGAATTCGACGGTATGGACCACTTTCTTTCAGAACCGGAAACATTATTTCCTCGAGTTCAGAGAATTGAAGCCCAGAAGCGAAAACCTTTGGAAAAACTCAGATGATCAATGAACCCTTCCACCAATCTACAATCTTACTGGCAATGAGCACTTTATCCATTATATTTTTGCCCCCTGGGAATGCATACTGTGCTTCACTCACTATGTTAGGCAAGACAAGCTTCAATCTTTTTGTTAGGACCTCGGAAAGGATTTTGTAGACATAGCTTATCAAGCTAATGGGTCTGAAATCAGATAGAGACGAAGGGTTTTCCTTTTTTGGGATAAGACTTACAAATGAGCAATTGAGACCCTTAGCTAGAATTCCATTCTCATGGAACTCCTTCATAAAATTTAGGATGTCATGAATCATAATTTTCCAACATTTTTGAAAACATGATAGATTGAAGCCATCAGGACCTGGGGCTTTGTTCCTATCATAGTTTTTGATGGAAAACCCAAACTTCATCTTCAGTGAATACACTTTCCAACATGGTAGGTGCATTGCTAAGAATGTTAATAGAGTTAAACTGTTCCCCCTCCCCCCCCCTCCCCTCCCCTCCCCCCCTAATTTAGGCCTATTTGTTCTCATCTCCTTTTTCTTGCGTAAAATTTTTTTATGCATTTTTTAGTGTTTGATATAATGAAAAACGAAAGTTAACAAAATACATTTTCTATAATTAATAAAAAACAAACGTATTTGGACATAATTTTTTTTCACTTTTAAAAAATGGAAATCATTTTTCAGATTAAATTTTTACTAATGTCATCCGTCACCCTACCACCATGCCACCACCTTCACCTCCACTTATGTCCCACCACCACCACTATTTAATATAAAAAAAAAATATTACTCTGAAAAAAAAAATCATCTAAACAAATGGAATGTATTTAAAAATAAAAAATCAACTAAAGACAAGATTAAAAAAAAAAAAAAAAAAACCAGGTCGGTCCAACCGCGAAAACTTTGACAACTCTCCAGTTCAAAATCGATGGAGATTGATTTCAAAAGTTCAAATCGACAATCCACCTTTGTGTTGGTCAATGTGTCTTTTTTTCATGAGCACTATTGTGTAGTTCGAATTTGAGTTTGATCCGAATGACTCGAAATTCATTTTGCCGGTCGTTCGGCGAGAAGACTAATAGACGCGGTCGACAATATGACAACCACGCCGCGGTAGACAAGTGTTTCACCAGTCGTCTGATAAACACTCATTCGGGCCATTCGAGCCCCTCGTTTTCGAGCTACAAGGTATTTTCCTTTAGAAAACTAGAAGGCAACTACCAAGAACCCATGCCAACAAATGTATGTAAGAACCCATGCCAACAAATGTATGTGAAGCTTAGTTGCAAGAACCTTCTACTCAAGTGACATTTTTTTATTAAGAAACGTGATTTGAGCTATCAAGTAAGAAATTTGTAAAAAATTTGATTCTAACTGAGGTAGAAATCTTTCAAACATATAAATCTTATGAAAATAAAAGAAAAACAATTCAAATTATTATAGTAATTTCTATTTATATAATATTTTATTTATCCTAATAAAGATAATTTGTAATTGATATGAATCTCTAATATTTATTAATATTTTAATACATATTTTACAACTAAACCATAAAAAATAATTATTATAATATTTTTATATATTTAATAAATAAATATATACATACTCTCATAGGCCTTCCCAACTTATGAAACTTTTAGATGCCCTCGCTCCTCCTCCCCTTTCCGCCCCTGCTTTGTGCAAATAAACTACCTAGGGTGTTAAGTTCTTAATGGTTAAGTTGAGTTTTTGACGATTTATGTGATGACCTGAAATAAAATTAAATAAAATAAAAATGTGATGGATTTTTTTTTTTTTATTTAAAAGCAAAGAGTGAACCACGTGGGGGAGGGCTGGAGCATCTCTTGTAAAGAATCCCTTTGCTGATATAGTTGGAGCATTGGAAAGCACCCTTTAATAAAAATAAAATAAAAGTAAAAAGGAACATGAGGATCCTTCATCATTCTTTCGGTGGTATACATAATGAACATAGAGAGAGCATCTGTGTGGCAGCAGAAAAAGAAGAGAAAAATAAATAAAAGAAAAGATGGGATCAAGGTGGGGGCAATAGAATTTTTTTGGGTGAAAGATAAAGTAAAAGGGAGTGGGTTATGCTTTCGGTGGTGGAGTGCTCAAGTGGTGTATTGTTTTTAGAGAGAGAGGAGAGAGATTTATTCAATGGCCAAGAATTCGAGACCAGGGAAATTATCTGTATACCTTTACATGCCCAACATCATTGGATACATAAGGGTTCTTATGAACGGCTTTGCCTTCTACATTTGCTTTCAGACAAAAAGCTTTTTCAGTTCTCTATTTTGTTAGCTTTGTCTGTGATGCCTTGGATGGTTGGTTTGCTCGCAAATTCAATCAAGTTTCGGCCTTTGGAGCGATTTTGGACATGGTTACAGATAGGATTAGCACTGCTTGTCTACTGGTAATTCTCTCCCCAATCAAATGGCCACCGACTTCACAAGCTCAGTCGACTTCGGTCTGAAACTCTCAAAACGTTTGTACTGCAGCAAGGACCAGTCCCTCTCGTCGTTGCCGAAGATGACGGTAATGGAGACGTCGTCGGAGAGTTTGTTCCGACGGCAGTGATGGTTTATGCTGTGTTATCTGAACCATCGATGGTGGATAATTCTGATGTACCGAGCTACCAGTTGCACGTTCACGGCTGGTGTGATCTGTCGGTGTTGATTCTGTTTCATGTATAGGAAAATCTAATGCCCTTGTCAACAAGACGCCTAGTACTGGTAATCTCCAAGAACAACAACGATGAAGCTTGGATGGAGAAGAATCTGGGCTTCGTAAACTACGACAAAGGCTTCGAGTCCAAGGCGATCGGTTCCACAAGGATTGGATCATCACGCAAGTGGTTCACAAGGTTTTGGAGCTCAATCATTGGCACGACATTCAAGGATTGCTCAATCGTTGGCATGGAAGGTTTGCCAGAAACAACTTTCCTCTTTCTTATCAGGGTAATCTAAAGGTGTATAAGCCTGATGCTGAAACTCACAATGCCCTCATCAATGCACATGGTCGAGCTGGTCAATGGTGTTGGGCAGTGAATATTATAGAAGTTATGCTTCGGGCATCTATTCCTCCTAGTCGATCAACATATAACAACTTGATCAATGCATGTGGATTTAATGGAAAATGGAGTTGGGCCTGATCTGGTGACACAAATATTGTTCTGTCTGCTTACAAAAGTGAAGCTCAGTATTTGGAAGTCCTGTCCTATTTTTGAACTAATGAAAGGGACAAATATCCGTCCTGACACCACTACCCTTAATATTGTGATACATTGCCTGATAAAGCTTAGACATTATGGGAAAGCTAATTGATATTTTCAATTCAATAAAAAAATAAAAGAGCAGAGTGTCATCCTGATATTGTGACATTCACTAGCATGATTCATTTGTATTCTGTTAGTGGATAGATTGAGAATTGCAAGACTGTTTTAACACCATGATTGTAGAAGGTGTTCCGGTGATGATGCCGCTGTGAATAGGGTTGGAGGTTGATTGTACCTGTGACAATGATGGGGTACAATGTATTTATGAGAGTCAGTATGCTGAAATGAGTTCAAGCAGTGGTGTTCTTGGTGAAGAAGCTGAATCTGGTCTTAGGTCCATGTTCTTGAGGCCAAAAAAGGTAAAGGTTCAAACTTTATTTTCTTGACAAGTGATTGCTAAGTATATTATATATGCATATTTATATATTTATAATTGTAGTGGTGGGCCTTGTTTGCATAGGTGGATTTGACCTATATACCTCTATTGTGAGATTGTGTTATATGGGCCGTTAGATTTGGTAATTGAAGTGGACCCCACGTGCATGACTGCTACAATTTCTGTTGGGGTCGTGCTTTGGAGTTTTGCATGTTTTCCTCGTCGAACTTGAGGTAGGGATTTTCTTTGAGTCGTATTAGTGCGCTTTAGTTTGGGGTTATTTAGTTCGTATTCTTTAGTATTTTAAATTAGTAGTGACGAGTAGTTTTCATATTGGTTCAGGGCACTAGTTGGACTTTTACACTCTATTCGATTCGAGGATTATATTATTTCGTTTCCAGGTGAGTAGTTTCATGCTACATATTTTTATAAATGTTCCCCTATCCTGAACTGTTGGAAAATTAAATTGTTGTTTCATGATTAAACTGTTTTGATAATTATTATATTATCAAATGAATCAAATTATTTCTGAAACATGTGTGAACTTGGCATACTGTAAACTATTTGTTTGGTCTCATGTTTATAATGATGAACTACCATGTTTTGCGAAACTGATGTGTATTTGAATATTAGGACCATGTGTGTATTTAGTCCAGGGAACTTATTCCACTGTGTGCGGTGACTTTGGCCACTAGGGAACAGATCCGGGTTAGGCCGTGATGACTCTAGTGCTCAACGATTGTAAGGAACAGACCTTTAAAAATAACTAGGTGACCTTCAATCGGATCGACTTTGAGAAAAGGCCCAGGTGCCACCCTGAGGATGACTCCTAGTTCGGTATTGGATCCAACGGGGCTTATAGCCTGAGAAATGTGTGGCAGATTATTTGTTTTTATTGGTACCCAGAAAATTATTGGTGTTCATGTTATAATCTGTGAAAAATGTCATTTAACATGTTCTTGCGAGACATGAGTATTTTAATGTCATTTAACATGTTCTTGCAAGACATGAGTATTTTAATGTCATTTAACATGTTCTTGCGAGACATGAGTATTTAAAGTATTGAACTGTGGAACCTTCTTTTTGAAACAAATAGTATTTGTCATTTAACATGTTCTTGCGAGACATGAGTATTTTAAGTATTGAACTATGGAACCTTCTTTTTGAAACAAATAGTATTTGTCATTTAACATGTTCTTGCTAGACATGAGTATTTTAAGTGTTGAACTGTGGAACCTTCTTTTTGAAACAGATTGTATTTACCAAACTGTATGTCAAACTAGTTTCTGTGATATATATTTTTTTTGGAATTGAACCCTGTTTTCAGAACTGTATTTACTATCCATGTTGCTACTCACTGAGCTATCAGCTGACTTAATTTTTGTCACTTCCAGGTGTTAGAAGGACTTAGAGTGGACTCATGGCATAGCGGAGACTCGATTGCATGGACCTCTAGGGCATACATTTATTTGTTTTAGGTTGCTTATCGAGTTTTGTGCATACATTGTGGTATGTCACTGGATTGAGTGTTGATTTATTTATTCCTGGGTTATCATCACAATTATTCTTTATGGTTTTGGGTTCATGTTTAGGCTTACGTGTGCCTTGGGCTAAGTCCCTGTGGGCCACGGCCGGTCATGCCCGGATTTAGGGTGTGACAATTTATGCCTTGTTTTGTAGTATAAAATTGAAAAGTAGTTGTTATTTTTATATATTTACATGTATTTATTGCCATGTCTCTGTTGTGCCATTTCCTATAGTTTTTTGAAAATTATTGTGTTGTTGTGGTCGTATCATATTGTATGTATATGTGCTTCTTTAAAATAAAATAAAAAAGTTAATATTTTCATGAGTACATATAAAAATATATATGTATTTGTTGTTATGTCATATCTTAATTTTTCAAAAATTGGCATGTTCGCATATCTATATCATATCGTATCTATGTCCATGCTTCAGCTGATGCGTAAACACAATATTCAGACGATTGATCTTCATACTTTGCTTTTTTGCTTCTTGTATGCTTCAATGCCTTTGCAGTGGGGAAATTTGAAATAGTTGCGAGAGGGCAGGCAAAGTTCTTTAAATTTGGAGTAGTTTTCATCCAATCTTTTCCTCCTAAAATATGTCAATTTATGTGGCTTTGTTTTTGTCTATGATGCATGTTTTGAATGCTTGTTATTTTTGTGCCAAGTTAGGTACTTTGTGGATGAGGTGAAGGACAAGAGTGGAAAAGACATTGAACTCAGGAAAATGGGTCTGTATGCCTTTCAAATTATTATTATTTTTTATAACCTTTCAAATTGCATCGCATGAAAAGTTGTAGATTAGCAAAATGGACATCTGAGAAGAAAATTGTTGTAGTATTATCATGCAATGGATTATCTTGCCAAAAGCATATATTTTCAGAAACAAATTTTTTGAGAAGATATACATGTGTTTAAGATGATGTCAAATTTTTAGAGTTGTCTATTTTATGGTTGTATGCACAAAGAACTTTTCAGCTATTTGTTTATAAATAGGAGGAATTCTATTTGTTTATAAAGAGCATTATGAAATCAGCAAGGGTTGATGTGATGATATTGTTTTCCTACATCCCAAACACTTTTATGTGTTTTGTTATGATTTCTGCATGAAATCTTCCACAGTAGACTGTCGCTGCAATACCAGTACTGATGCATTGACCTTCATATCAGAAGATGCAAGTATGTCTCCGATGATCCCTAATTCTTCCATATAGCTCCAATCAGTGAGTCCGGTTACCAGCGGGGAATCACTGTCAAGCCTTCTCCCCACCAACATGAAATCATAATGGTCCTCGATTGCCAAAAGCACCCGAGAAGTCTCAACTCCATCTTTCACAATCACTTCACTATATTCGACATCCTGGTTCTCTCCATACATGTTCCTCAACGCGTTTATCATCTTCAAATCAAGCTTAGCTTCCATCAAATCGCTAATAAACTCGTCTTCTGCAATTAATCGAATGACAGTAAGCCTGGTTGCCTGGTTTTCTACCATTCTTATGCCATAGGCAAGTGCTTCCCGGGAGTCTGGCCCTCCCACGAATATTACACAAACGTGGAACTTGGTCCGGCTATGTGAGTCTAACTTCCAGTTCATAACGATCCTTTTGTCGATGAGGAGCCCAACTGAGCAAGGGGCCTTTTCGAGAACATTTTTGGTCACTCCCCTTACTGCAGTGCTCTCTGACTTGTGAAATGGAATGATCAATAGGGACGCGCTCTTCTCCAGGGCAAGCGTACAGATGTCGTCGTACATTGTAGAGTAAGGCGTTATGGAGGTGAAGTGATAATGTTTTATCGTCCCTTCACAGCTTAGCTCGTGGTGGTGCAAGGCATTGATGATTCGGTCCGTTCTGGTATGGGATGATGATGATCGAGGCTTGTGGAACTGGTGATTAATGAGCACAGGGTGGTCGCGACCGACTAGTTCCATGAGGTCAAGGACAAATGCTCTGATGGGTCGATCGTGGGTCGGGTGGGAGACATTGAGGAGGTTCATTAGGCTGAAAACTTGATCTTCTTCGTGGATACAGAGAACGATTCGAAACTCGCTTTCATGGATGGATTGTTGGATTGTTCTTCTCTTGTAATTCATGTATCGCTTCGAAGGATTGTACAGATGGCAAATCACAGGAGTAGCAATGGCTGCATTCAGTACTGTCATGATCGTTATGATTGAGTAAATGTCTATTTCGATTAACTGCATCACCATAAACATGTTGTCAAAAGATCAAAATAAGAAGAAGAATTACATTAATATTTGATCTCCAATTTATTCAATTGTACACTGCCATTTTAATTTTTGTCCAAACGACCAGAGAACCATCACACAAATTAAATAGGTTATGAATCAAATTGAAAGAATTAAAATATCAGCATCAAAATGAGTACTTTTGTTTGTTTTTTTCTTTTCTTTTGGGTGGTGGGTATGTAATAGTATATCGGTTGTACTACGTACATAGAAGGAACCATACAAAAAATGCATAAATATGAGACAAAAAAAGAAATTTACATCTATAATTGCAAACTTGTTCGCTTCTATAATTGTAAACATTTATATTTCATATATGTTCATTATGTGTTTTGTTTTTTTAGTACACCTAAACTTTTTCATATAATAATAATAATAATTACCTTATAGCGCATGTAGAGTTTGTAAAAGAGAATATCAAATAAGCCTTGGGAGCTCAAGATAAGGCCAAGAGTGAAAGAATCTTTGTAAGGCAACTTGTAAATCACCAATGGCACCACACAGGCAACAAGTTTCCCCAAGAAACTCACCATTATCAGTACTTCTGTCCGACCAAATGTCGCCATATTGATAGTATACACATCCACATACCGACCTGCATCCACTATATACGCAGGCAACAACACGGCCGATATGAATATCTCCAATTTCTCCAAGATCCCTGCTCCCAGTGGTGGTCCTGGTGGCATCGCCAGCCCCAGTATCATCGCCCCGAAGTATGCTTGGTATCCTAAATACTCGAATGTGAAACAAATTATCAAATATATCACAAAAATGATTGCGAATTGCGATTCTTTTATGCTCCCGCCTTCTGGGATATTCTTCATCATCCTAAACATGAACGGTCGAAGCACGAAAACTATGGTCATTATCAAGAGTAGTCTAGGAAGCTGCGATTCGAAGTATGCCCTGGTGGTGAAGTGAAACGCGGAGGCTTGGTAGAGAAAAGTTCTGGTGTTCCGAAAAGTCCAACAGCTGCATGAGCCTATTAAGGAAGAGGACATGGCGAGGCGGCCTATCTCGGAGTTGAGGAGTTTGACGTCTTCGAGGAGGAAAGAGGTGACTTGGAAGGAGGTGGATGAGGTGAGGCCGGCTATCCATTGTTGGTTCTTGTCGGGATCGTTGTTCATGATGCTGATGGCGGCAAAACTGAATGTCAATGGAGTTAAGAAGGTAAGGGCACCGATCATCCAAGATAATTTTCCAGAGGATTTGATTACGCTGACGTCGGTGCGAATACCAACGATGAAAGAGAAGCTGGCGAAGCCAAAGAGCTCCATGAAGGTCATTAGGTTTGTTTGGTTGATGGTGTGCAAACTTTCATAGAACTCTCCCAAGCCAACCAATTTAAACATTGATGGTCCTAATAGTATCCCTGTCTGATAAAAAAAAAACCAAAAAGGAACGCTCATTAATTAAAGTAATAGATTGTTTAAACTTGATTTAATAACTTAACGAGTTTAAAATTATATTTAAACTCGATTTGTTTACATAATGAATCAATTTTGAATGAATTTTTAATAAGTCGAGCTCGATCAACTTGATTTTTTATCCAAGAATATTCTAGGTAAGTTTTCAGATTATTTACTTGGAGTCTATAATACATTATTTAAATATGCGACACAATAATTTTTTGAAATTTTTGTCTAAACACATATTTTTTTTGTTATTAATTATTATACAATAATACTAGTAGGTGTACAGAACTTATCCCACGTACATATAATATGGGAATCATATCATTGTGCTGCTCATATTCCTATTACATGTTTGGCTCAATTTGAATTGGCATAATTGAATTAAGTTACTCATATGTTTTGATCTCTCAAAAATCCAAAATAAAAATAAATAAATAAATGTTCAAGTTGTGTTCTGTGCATGTAATAAATGAATTAAGATGTTTCATAATCTCAATTCTTATCATATTTTTTCATTTTTAAACACAAGTGAGTTTGTCATATGTATGTTAATCGAGCAAACAGTATAAGAAATGAGATTATATATAACATAACTCAACAAAAAAATAATGTTATATGTAATTACGGATTTCTTACCTAATTTTCATACTGCCCGTACACAAAAGCATAGATATTCAAGGTGCATATTTATTAATGTCTACCCCCACCACCTTTGCGTGTAGTGGTAAGAAAATCTTATGAGAATTTCGGTTTTACGTATAATGTCATTCAAAAAACAACAAAACTAAATTTAAAAGAGAGACAAAAACAAATTTTAAATAAATCATGGAGCTTGAGTTTACCAACATCTCTGCAACAAATCTAGGTTGTTTGAGAGGCTTCAAAAAGTATCTCATCACTGAAGATAGGATGATTGCAAGCCCTAGCTGTAAAAGAAGAAATGGAATAGGATAGGTCAATATTAGCTCATTCTTCCTAAACAAACCCTTCGAAGTCAATGCCGCAGATAGATATTGGCAGCTATGAGGAATACCCCAATAATTCGAAATGAATGGTAATTCAGTCTTTGTTGAATTGGCCATCGACATGGTCGATTTTTCTTTCTTTCTTTTTGCAGAATACAATCGTTCTGCCAGCACCGGAGACAATGGAGGAGTAGAAGAAAAGGTGTTGTAAAGGAAATGAGAGGAAGACAGTTTTTTTTTTTTTTAGGGTTTTTTGGAAGAATAATGAACAGAGAAGATTTTAGTCTCAATTGTCATTTGACATATTGGCCAAACTTGGGAAAATTCAACCAAAGTACAGCTTCTCTTCAATTAGACTGTCTAATTTGGGTCATGTCATGGCTTGCCATATAGGGTTCCATTTTAATTATCTACTTTTCTTCAATTTTTAGGTCATGTATATAATATTTATTAAAAAAAGAAAAAGAGTTAAATTTGCCATGTCCGTCTAAAAAGAATTAATGGTTGTAAATATTTCATTTTTATCAATTGGGAGAGGATTTTGGATTGGATGGGGGCTATTTTAGCCCGTGGGATTCATTATGGGTTTTTTTTCGATAATTCGAATCGTTTATTTTGTTAGACACTTTGTATATATTTTATTCACACAAAAAATTAAATTGATCCACTAACTGCTACTTTTTCAATTTATTATTTTTGTCATCAAAAAAATGCACAATTGTTGTCCATTATTGTTTTTACCATCAAAAAAATGTATAGTTTACTTTTTAAAAACACAATTGTCATTTATTTTTTTAGTAAAAAAAGATGGTAAATTGAACAAATTGCACTTATCAAATCGATCTAATTTCTTTTATGAATAAAATACATGAAGTGTCTGACAAAATAAACAGTTCAGATTATTGAAATGAAACCTATAATAAATCTCACATGCCCAAACAACCTCTTTCAATTTAAATTTTAGGCCGAAAGAAATCCTCCACCATTATAATACTTAGGCCATTCGCTAAATTATTGCTCAATGACTATACAAATATAATTATGAAGACTTTTTTTTTCTTTTTTTTTTTGGTTGTGTAGGGTACTCTGAGCCAGTTTACGTGTATCAAATTAAGTCCCTACAACTCAAATAAATCTTCTAAAATAGGACTTATAAACTTAAAATATGTGTTTATTGATTAGAAGATTCGAATCTGAGAACGGGAATGGTGAAAACTTCCTTTCATGATTGTAGTCACTTGCATTTTTGACCGTCTAGCTTGGATCATATTTTTAGTTTATTATGAATTACTCAACCTGTTAATTTTTAGATTTTTGTATGTAAATCATTATTGAAATAAAATTGATTTAGCAATCATGCACATGACTTTAAAAAAAGGGTGATAAAATTTTGAATTGGGAATTGTGCAGCCCTAATTATTGACTTTTGGTGAATAGTGATAACTTTTTAACTTTTTGAGTAACTTTTTGACTTTTTAGCTTTTTGGGGTATTCCCAAACTTAGCCTTATTGTTACTTGTTTGAAAGTAAATATGATAAAATTATATTACAATAATTAATATATTTTTTGATAAATAATCTATACACAAAGGGTGTTTTTGTTTAGACGGACTGAATAAGAGGAGATTGTAATCCATCGAACTATTAGTCCTGGGATACATCGTCCCTAGACTATTTGGTTGGACTGGATTTGTATCCCATGTTTGTTTAGTCATAGGATTAGATGTCTGGATTGGACTATTTTTAGTAAATCCAATGTTTGGTTGGACGGACTGGATAATGATAAATGTTCAAAAGACTATTTTACCCTTGTAATTTATAGTTTTTATTTAATATATAATTTTAAATTTGTAATCTATAATTTATAATTTAACAACACTAAAAAAATTTAATTTATAAGGCTATAGTTTTTAATTTATTATTTTCAATTAAATTAAATTTATAATTTATATTTTTTATTTAATATATAATTTTAAATTAACAACACTAAAAAAATAATTTTATTTAATATATAAATTTAATTTTTTAACAACACTAAAAAAATTATAAGGCCTTAATTTTTAATTTATTATTTTTAATTAAATTAAATTTATAATTTATATTTTTTATTTAATATATAATTTTAAAAGAACAACACTAAAAAAATAATGTATAAATATTCAAAAGGCTATTTTATCATTTTCTAATTGTTTATTAAATAATAGCATGAGAGTAAAATAAATATTTCACACATTAGTCTTATGAGATATCAATCACATGAAAATAATCTTACCTCCAGGATATAATAACCCTTTATATGAGGGACTAATAGTCCAGAAAAAGTATTAATTTAAAGTAAAAAATTAAACTAAATAATAGAAACGGAATAAACTAATAACCCAATCCCTAAAATAATTTATCAAAATAAACGCACTCAAAAATCTAAAAATAAACGGACAGAATTAGCCAACTGAGTCGACAACTAGACAAGACAGTCTAAACTTCTCTTCCAGGAGGGAAAAGTTGGAACGAATAGGGCACGTACAAGTGCTAATTTTTGATGGATCTAAAGCTTTTTCCATTGAGCACTGTTAGGGGCCTGAATTTGGGTGTCCTTAATGGCTCAAATTTTCTTATCAGGTAAAAAAAAAAAATAAAAAAAATAATGTTACCAAAATTAGAAATTTTAAGCCATTTGAACCACAGTTTTTAGAGCCACCAATCATTTTCCTTTTCGATTACACAATTTTGATGGATTTAATGCTTTTCCATTACAAAATTAGAACATTACACCTGTACTTCAATGTATAAGGTTGGAAGCCATCATTAAAATCTAAAATTAATGGTTTATAATTGTTACGTTAATTTAAATTTTAAAATCTACCTCAACTACTTTTGAATTAAAAAAAAAATACATATTTACATTATTAGATTTTTATAATTGGTAATTTTGTTTAATAAAATTCTTTTTAATTGTAATTTTATTCGCTCTTATGTCTCAGTAAAGATGCAAATGTTTATATGCGAATCTAACTTGAATTGTCTCTATGCAAAGTGGTTTGTGATCTTGAGACTTTTATGTTTGTCATTTTACTGACTATGTACGGAATCTAGGGGCAGCGCTCCATAACAAGTCCAAGACAGCACCCAGGTGGGGTCGAGGGACAACACCCTCAAAGCCAAAATTGTTTGACCATTCGAGTGGTAATTTGTGTGCTCGAGCAGTGAATATCCAGTTTCTCTACCTGAGAGCTGAACTTCTGGAAAGCAAGTTTTACCACTTAAGTGATCAATCTATATGTTTTGCACCGCCTTTACTCACACCGCTCGAACAGTGAAGTGCGCGCTCAAACGGTCTTTATAATTTAGTTTATTATAAAGTGCGCAATTTGCTGTTTTTAGGGTTTAAAATGACTAGAATCTTAGAGAGAGAGAGAAAAGACAAGTGTTTTCTATCTTAAGCTGTTTTATAAGTGTTTCTTTAATGATTTGAAAGTGATCAATAAATCTACAAGTTTCATATTGAATTCATCTAGGGGGTTTTTTTTTTTTTCTATTACTGTTGGCTGTATAAATTGTATAAGCCAATCACAATTCAACACGTGGCATGAGAAGGGCAATTTGGGAAGGCAATATAAATTGCCAACCATAGTCAGACACGTGTCAACCCATACTAGTAATAATGGGCCTGCGTAGTACTAGAATGATCGAGGGATATAAGGTGACATGGCCTGACGATTACTCACAAGGTTCAAATTCAAAATCAAGAGGAAAGCCTAACTGCAAACATGACGTAGTGGAGCTGACTGTGAGAGAGCATAATTAGCGATCATGGAGGGATATTTCGACAGTTAGGAGCCCATTTCGACGGTTATCATTGAGAAGTATAAATAACAGAGAATGCCCTAGAAAGGAGGATCCAGACTCAGATCAAAAAACCAGTTTTATCTACTTTATTTTCCTTCCAGTTTTTACAGTTCTTTACATTTCTGTACCTCAAATTCCTTTATTGCACTTCATTCATAGAAGTAGTTTCAAA